>OY723403.1:14254414-14854414 GCA_963210345.1 Inga oerstediana | reverse complement strand
TGGTGAACCCACTTAGGGCCTGGTTGCTTTAAGGCGGCGGGTGGGCTCATTTTTCATCCCTCTAAAATTTTTTAATTTGGGGAATAAGAATGAAGGAATAGGAGGGATTGGGAGACCCTCTTTTAAAACCTCTCTCTCTCATTTTTCAAATTAAATATAGGGAGAGATTCATTTTTCATACCCTCTCATCTACTCCCTCCAATCAAACAGACCTTAATGATTTAGTGCTTGTTTGGAAGAGCTTATTTTTGGGCAATAAGTGCTTATAATTCGTGATTCACGGTATACGAGGTAAATATGTGAGAAGAGTTTTTTCTCAGCTTACGTAAATTGGGCTTATTTTTTTAAAATAAGCTCTCCCAAACATGGCTTTATTATGTTTTGTAACGGGAACTTTATATCAATGCCATGTAAATTCCCATGTTGGATTTAAATGATGTGATTTGGCCTATTCTCATTGGACAGTGCACAAATCACGGGGTGCTCCACGTGTATGCAAGAACTTATCATATTTGGTGTTTAAAAAAAAAGTTACAGTAATATCATTAATATAATCAAGTTAGCTACATAGGTATTACATTAAAAACTATAGGGAATAGTTTTCTCAGTTTTAAAAAAAACCCCTCAAATGTATTATATAATTTCTTTTATTACGTTTGGAGATAAAAAAATAGGGAAAATCCCTCTAAAATACATTGAAAATAAGAAAATCTCTATTCAGTGCATTGAAATTGTAAAATCCGAATCAGTTCGCTGTCAGTACGGATGAGCAGTGCGGGCGGCACCAAAAGACGATTTTGCCCTTCAGCCCTCATTCTCGCCACTTCAGAAATAACAACACGCGGTTCTTAATTAACAACTCCAGATTCTTGATTAACAACTCCCCTTTCTTATTTCACAACTTCCTAATTTAAGTTTCAAGACCAATAACAACACCTCTTTTTTTATTAACAACACACGCTCTTAATTAACAACTCCGAATTCTTATTTAACAATTCCATATTCTTGATTAACAACTCCATATTCTTGATTAACAATTCCAATTTCATCTTTTTACTTTCACAATAACAACATCGTTCTTGTTATTAACAACACCATATTCTACATTAACAACTCCCATTTCTTGTTTCACAACTTCGTGATTTAAGTTTTAGAATAAAAAACAACACCTCTTCCTTTATTAACAACACCGAATTTTACATTAACAACACTATATTTTTGAGATGCGAATATGTGGAAAAATAAAGCGGAGTTGTTAATCAAGAATTCACAGTTGTTAATAACAAAATCGGTGTTGTTATTGTGAAAAAAAAGAGATGAAACTGGAGTTGTTAATCAAGAATCCGGAGTTGTTAATTAAGAACCGCGTGTTGTTATTTCTGAAGTGGCAAGAATGAGGGCTAAAGGGCAAAATCGTCTTTTAGCGCCGCTTGCTCTGTTCATCCGTACTGACAGTGGACTGATCCGGATTTTTCAATTTCAATACACTGAATAGAAATTTCCCTATTTCCAATGTAATTTAGAGGGATTTTTCCTAAAAAATAGCCACAAGGCCAAATAACCCCTATCATTCAAATAAAAAAATTAAAAAAAATAAACAAAAAGAAAATATTATTCCAATTTTTTTAATTAGTATACTATATAAAATTGAAAGAGAATACTCTCATAATCATTTTTTCCTTTTTCTTTTCAAATCTCATTTTCACCCTCAGATTGAAAAATAAATGATATAGATTTAATATTTTCTAAAAATGTTATTATAATGTTTTATAATTTATTTTTTTTAAATCTTGTTTATATTGGAGTTATTATGAATTGTGTGGAAAAGATTTTAATAGTTTGATATTATTTATTTATGTTTAAAATAATAATTTAAAAAAATAAAAGGAAAAATCACTCATAGGTCCCAATAACCCAAAAAAAATGACAATAAAGTCCCTGTGGAAATTCCAAAATCAGAAAAATCACTAGGGACTTTTCTGTTATCAATTGGCAAAGTGAAATGACTAACTTGCCCTTAGTAATTTATAACAAAGTGTGTTCAATAGCTATCACAATAGTTGATTTGTATTTTAACAACTTCTTCAATTATTTTTTACAACTTTATGAGTCATATTTACAACTGTCTGTGTTATCCCCAAAGAATCTGTCACAACAACTGATATGTGTTTTAACAACTTCTCCGGCATTTTTTTACAACTTTATGAGTCATATTTACAACTACTTGCGTTATTCCCGAAGGGTCTGTTACAACAACTGATTTGTGTTTTAACAACTTCTTCAGCCTTTTTTTATAACTTTGTGCGTCATATTTATAACTACTTGCGTTATAATTCCTGGAGGGTTCGTCACAACAACTGATTTGTGTTTTAACAACTTCTTCAGCCTTTTTTTATAACTTTGTGCGTCATATTTATAACTACTTGCGTTATAATTCCTGGAGGGTCCGTCACAACAACTGATTTGTGTTTTAACAGCTTCTTCAGCCTTTTTTTTTACAGCTTTATGAGTCATATTTATAATTGTTTGCGTTATTCCCAGAGGGCCTATCACAACAACTGATTTGTGTTTTAACAACTTCTTCAGGATTGTTTTACAACTTTATAAGTCATAGTTACAACTGCTTGACTTATTCCTGCAAGGTTTGTCACAAAGCCTTATTTTACAACTTCATGAGTCATATTAACAACTGCATGAGTTATTCGTGGAAGCGTTTAGAACTTGACAATTCCCATCAGTCATAACTAGTTATTTGTCGTTTAATAGCTTATTCAGCCTTATTTTGCAACTGCATGAGTTATTCTTGGAGGGGTTTAGAACTTGATAACTCCCACCTGCCATAATAGATTATTTGGCTTTTAATAATTTCTTTTGCCTATTTTTATAACTACATAAGTCATTTGTGCAACTGAATTGTAATTGTAGGAGGACTTAAGAAATTTCACAAGTTTCTACTTTGACATCAGCTAATCAAAATTTTAATAATATATTGTGCCTATTTTGACAAGTTCATTCATCTTGTTCTTACCGAACCACCAACATATTGCATTTTATATTATCCACCATTTAAAAACTCCCCTCCCAAAAAACATGAAAGAAACACAATAGATTCTTTCCTAAACTAGTTCTCATTTGTCATGACAATCTGCAACACGAACTTCGTATTAATAATTGCCTCAACAATATTAACAACCATGAATGCACATATTAATAACATTTTTTTTATATCATATTAGCATTTTGTAATCAATCTAACCACCATCATATTTAGTCTTTTCCACTTCAAATTGATAAATCCCTCTATTACCTTGTCCAAAAACACAGTAATCTCTCTATTACATTGTCCAAACATAAAGCATAGGTTATGTCGTAACAACTACAACAACATTATTTACAACTATAAATACACGTATTAACAACACTTTTTAATATTATATCATCAGCTTTTTCTCATCATATAAACCACGATGATATTCAACCAACCCTAAAAATAGAGCACTCCCTTTGTAACCAACCCCAAAAACAGAGTACAATAAAGTTCACACAACTCAACCAAAGTGAAATCCCAACTTCAATGCTTAAGTTTATATCTTTAGCAAAATCTTAGCACTACTTATCCACCTCCTAGCACATAGTCTCTTGAGCCTAAACTCCAACCTTTGACCAACCCCTCAATTTCAATATAGTCAACACACCCACCGAAAAAAAAAACTTTAAGTTCGTTGTTCTACCTCTGTACTAGTAGATTAGGGCTGCAAGTTCTAACCTTTGCTAAAGACTTGAACACCACACTTGATCCCTTTAATGTTGTAGCTCCAACCTG
Organism: Inga oerstediana; assembly: GCA_963210345.1. NCBI lineage: Eukaryota > Viridiplantae > Streptophyta > Magnoliopsida > Fabales > Fabaceae > Inga > Inga oerstediana. The sequence continues at coordinate 14,850,591 of OY723403.1, read as the reverse complement.
TAGCCTTCTTCCATTTTCTCTTTCTCACTGGCTTCGACAAGAGGTGAGATCCAAAGCTGAAATGGAAAAGGAAGAAGATAAAATAAAGGGAAAAGTTGGGCAGTATAGTCATTTCATTTTACCAATTAATCACAAAAAAATCCCTAGGGACTTTTATGATTTTGGAATTTTCATAGGAACTTTGTTGTTATTTTTTTTGGTCTTTGGGACTCATGAGTGATTTTCCCATATAATCTAAAACATCTACTCCATTCGGTCCTAATTATAAGACAAAATTGACTTTTTTGAAGAAATCAAGGAAGCTAATTAAATTACTTTAGAGTGTTTATATTTTTATTTTTCTCTCAAAATTAAGTAATTTGACTAATAAACTAATATATAATTCAAGGATACATAATATATGATATGATTAAGTAATTTATTTAATTTCTTTAATCTCTTATAAAAATCAATTTTATCCCAGGTTCAGGAACTCGGACCAGACAAGCCGGTCCGGCTAGAAAACCGGCAAATTGGCCGGTGGACTGGTCCGGGTTCCAATTTAATTTTTTTTTATATTTTTTCTTTAGAATTTCATACTATAAGCTTAAAATCTTCAATTTCTCACTGGTTTGGTCCCGGTTTGGCCCTGATCTGACCCACTAACCCTTAACCCAGTACCCCGACCAGTTCAATATCTGGTCCGAGTTTTAATACCTTGATTTTAGGAAAAATCCCTGAAAAATATCTCCGAAATAGCAAAATCCCTATTCAGTACTCCGAAATCCAAAATTTCGGATCAGTACCCTTTCAGTACGGATGAACAGTGCGGGGGCGCCAAAAGACGATTTTGCCCTTCAGCCCTCATTATCGCCCACTTCAGAATAACAACATGAGACTCTTAATTAACAACTCCCCATTCTTGATTAACAACCCATCTTTATTCTTTCACATATTCACATCTCATAAATATAGTGTTGTTAATATAAAATACGGTGTTATTAATAAAGAAATAGGTGTTGTTATTGGCCATGAAACTTAAATTACGAAGTTGTGAAACAAGAAATGAGAGTTGTTAATGTATAATATGATGTTGTTAATAACAAGACCGATGTTGTTATTGTGAAAGTAAAAAGATGAAACTGTAATTATTAATAAAAAATTGGGAGTTGTTAATTAAGAGTCTCGTGTTGTTATTCTGAAGTGGGCAAGAATGAGAGTTGAAGGACAAAATTGTCTTTTGGCGTCTCCCATACTGTTCATCCGTATTGACAGGATACTGATCCAGAATTTTTGATTTCAGAGTACTGAATAGAGATTTTGCTATTTCGGAGATATTTTTCAGAAATTTTCCTTTAATTCTATCTCATATTTAGGATAGAAAGATAATATTATTTTACTCTAAGGATGGATGGACATGAGTTCCTCAGGAAAAAAAGGAAGATACATAAAGTGTGTTTGGTATTGCTTATTGGGGGGTCAATAAGCACTTATTACGTAAGTCGAAATAAAACTCCTCTCACATACTTACCTCATATACCATAAATTATAATTTATAAGCATTTATTGTTCAAAAATAAATTAACAAGCGAGCATAAAATAACCCTTACGTATTGGTATATTTAACTCGGGCCCACCAAGCTCACCTTCCTCGATAGCTAGGGCAAGAAGTATCCATTCTCCTCAGTCCTCACGATAACTTGAGAGAACTATTGACGACGGCTCCATTGTCTGAGATCGTCAACTTTCTCAGACTCGGTGAGTTACTCTGTTTCATTTTCCGACTAAATGGTCTGGGCATTGTGGGTTCTTCTTCCTACGATAGTTAGGAAAAAATTTTGCTTTGTTCTTGATTATTGCTTCATGCCTTTGGGTCAATCTTATATCCTTTATGCTATCGAAAATTTTGGGTTTCCAGAGACTTGTAAATGATAACTGTGAATTTGGAGCTTTATGCCCTCTGTCTATCATATTTTTCCAGTTATCCTCATAATTTATAGTTTTTGATTCTATACTGTTCACTTTCCTTCCCCTCTCTGCTCTGTTTCTAGGGTTTCAAACTTCGTTGAGCAGGCGACTCTCCCAGCAACAATGACGACTGTAGTGCAAACCTCCGAGGAAGATCCCTCACTGTCTGTCGTTCGATTCGCCTCAGAGCTTGCCTGGGCCGATGCCGGTCCTGAGGTACTAAACGATTCTCTTCTTATCTTTGAGCTAATTTTTGTTTTAATTTACTTTCGCATACCCGTAGATTCCCTCCTCCCAGTATAGTTTATTGACAAAGAATCGTTTGTACACTGGAGATGCTTCTAGAGTTTGATGGCATAGAATTGGTAACTAAAGTGACAGTACTGCATAGAAAAGTATTCATACCTGAGATTCGATGTTTTCTCCCTTACCAAGTGCTTAAGAATCAGGGTGGGTGCTAAGTGTTCTTTACTCGTGATGGTTCCCCATTTGTTTACTGATCTAACCCACTTCAATGCTCGGAAAAATGAAAGGACCAGCGCAGAATATTAATAAAAGCTTTCTCAGTAGGGCTGTGGAGGATGCAAGTGTGCAGAAGAAAGAATGAGTAATAAAAAGATTAAAATGATCATGGTTTTTTATTTGGGTATTTTATGTTGTCTTTGGGAAGTAGGATATTTTAATTTGGTAGTAGGGCGCTGTGGAGGGAAGAGGGAGATGGTGATTGTCTATAGCTGGAGCTTTCAACACAAGAAAAATAGAAGGTAGCAAGACTTCGTTTGGGGCAGGAAAAAAAAAACGGAAAGTTCGCTGGGCTAACCTTAAATTTGATTGGGGTGAGTGCTGACTGTTATTGGGTTTAAGTTAAAATTTTTGGTCCATCCCTTCTATAAACCTTAGGCATTTATGTTCCTTCTCTAGTTGTGTTCTCTTATCCTCCTATCGAACTTCCCCGTTCTTCGTCTTGATCTTTCTCAAGTTTTGGTCTTGGATGAGGCTGGATGAATTTAAAATACAGTCACTCATGACAGTTCTATCTTTTCCTGCTCAAAGAATTATATCAATGTAAACAGACGCTTTTTTATGAATCTATGCATTTTTTTGGTATCATGAGAATCTACAAAGGTTTCCATTATACTTCTTTTTTAATCTCATTTATGCTAAATATGAAGTTAATTAAATGTTCTGCATTGTGATTACTATATCTCTCTAACTTTGTTGCCTGCACCGCCTTGTCTGTATATGTGAATACGCCTTTTTTGCTGTTGGAGTCTGGAAAGTGCATTATTGTTGTATGCTCATTCCTGATCCTGACTGTACATGTTATGTATTTGTTATTGGTTTATCAGGTTGCTGAACCACAAGTTAGTAGACTCTGTAGGGAGGCTGAGGAATTCATTGCAATGGGAAAGTGGTTAGAGCTAGCATCGCTGATGGTTACTTCTGCTGAATTGATATTCTCGAAGGTGTCTGATAAAGGTAGAATACGCTTTTTGTGTGATCTTTTACCTGCACTGTTAAATTGTAGCATACTTCTACATGCTAAGGTGGTGTTGTGTTCTAGCTTCCCAAGCTTATTCTCTTCCCAGTTCTGTTGGTAGAAACACATTAATCATTTGTGTGTGTGTGTGTGTGTGTTTGTGTATTACAATTATCTGACATTTTCTCCAATTCCTGCTGACTTGGTTGATTATGGCGGTTCTGGCACTTGATCTTTGTCAAACCTTTTTGAACATAGTTCATTGAGTTCTTCAACAAAGACTTCATTATTATCTTAATGTCAATCATAACTCATGCCGTGGGCCTGTGGTTATCTCTGATGCAGATGTTGAATCCATCTTCACCATTATATGCAATCTTGTTTCAAAGACTGAGAATCCAGATGAAGAGTTGGAGATAACAAAAGTCATAGCAGCAAAAGTAATTCAACAACCAAATGAAAAGCCTGCAGTGCGCTTGAAGATGTAATATTCCTATATTCATGCTTTTTATAAAGGTGTTGGCAATTCTTGTTTAGATAACCTTTTTTGAAAATAAAAATATCTCCATTCTCTACAGTTTGTTCAATCTGTACAACCTTTTGGAGACACCATACAGCCGTTTTTATGTATATTTGAAGGCATTGAATTTAGCAGTTTATGGAAAGGTCACAGAACACGTCATACCTTCGTTCGCAAAGATGGATAGCTTCCTGAAAGACTGGGGCAGTATTGGGATAGTGGAGCAACGTGAGCTCTTCCTCACTATCTCGGACATTTTGAAAGATAATAAAAGGTAAGGCAGAAATCAGAATTGCTTTCCTTGAGCAGAAATTAATATTCTTTTGCTTCACCCTAATTGGTTTTGGGAGTAAATTCAGTCTCATTCTATCAGGACAATCCTTCGCCACAAAATGGACAACCAGTTTGTAATTCATTTTGCAATATTCTTTTTTTGACCTATTAACATTGTTTCCTCTCGTTCCAGCATGGCAAAGGATTCATTAAAATTTCTGACCAAGTATTTGGCAACTTTTTCGGGAGAAGATGCATCTGCTTTAAGCGAAGCGAAAGAAGAGGCTGTGCGAGCTATTGTCGAATTTGTGAAGGTGCCTGACATGTTCCAGGTAACCTGTTTGCTTATATGCAATTTAAAAAATCACAGGAGCTATTGTTTCCATGTTATTTCTTGATAAAATGCCTATCTTGATGCTCCTGTTCCAACAGTGTAGCTATCTCGGAAGTCATGCTGTTATTCTTAAAATCTGTTTTTATGTCTTTATCACTGAGGGTGCTTGAATTTCTCTGTTCCTTGGTGTGTGCAAGCAAAAATAAAACTGACAATTTTTAAAACATGATAATTAGTTGCCTAATTTTAAAATCTTAGAGGTGACCTGGATGTTTCCTTGCGGTCAATTTTTTGAGACTCAATGCTGCCTGTGTGAATCTGTATCCAGTATAATTGATAGATAAATTTGAAGTGATGAATATGGGCCGTGGTTGGTTTTTTGTTACTTGTTTCCATGATAATTCAGTAATTGTAATTCAGAAAATATTAAACTAGAGTCAAATGTATGGGTGAATCTCTACTGTAGACTCTTGTGTTTAATGATACCCACCATTTTTTGCCACCTATTGTGTTTCTTAATGAAAAGCTAGCACCCGTTTTGTTTCATGGATGGACCTAAATTTATTTTCTAATTATCTTGTGACAATTTCCATAGAAGTCATCTGCTTCATGTCTCTCAATACAAGTTTTGGACACACTCTGATAGTCTTTTACTGTAATGCTACAGTGTGATTTAGTAGACATGCCAGCTGTTAGGCAACTAGAGAAGGATGCAAAATATGCTTTGGTGTATCAGCTACTAAAAATTTTCCTCACTCAGACACTGGATGCATACTTGGAGTTTCATGCTGCAAATTCTGCTTTGTTGAAAAGCTATGGTAATTTCATGCCACAGATGGTTGTCTATAGTTGCATATACAAAGCTATATTTCTCGTTCCTTTTTAATTAAAATATCTAATGGATTCTGTCTTCAGATCTTGTCCATGAAGAATGTGTTACCAAGATGAGGCTGATGTCTTTAGTGGATCTTGCATCTGATGGATCAGGTCAAATTCCATATGCACTTATTAGGGACACACTTCAGGTAGTTTCACTAGCTTTCCTTTTAGCTGTAGTTGGCTGTTTTCTTTCTTCTCTAGCTTATTTGAAACATTGTAAATTGCCTTTCAGATCAACGATGATGAGGTGGAACCATGGGTGGTTAAAGCAATCACTGCCAAGTTGGTTGACTGTAAGCTGGACCAAATGAATGAAGTTGTAATTGTTAGGTTTGTTCTCTGTCTCCATGCCGCCGCCTCCTCCTGTCAGTTGTAGCTATATCTGATCCAGTACCTTGTGCTTTACTTGTTCTACTGTTATTTATTTAATTAATTATTAATGGGCACTATTTGACCTAAATTTGATAATGCAGTCATCATGCTGCTCGTGTGTTCGGACAGCACCAGTGGCAAACACTAAGAACAAAACTAGCCACATGGAGGGTAAATTCCTAAACTACAAGTTTTTTTTTTTTCCCACTGAAAAGAAAACTGTATATTGGAGGACGTTTGGTTAGATTAATGTCGGTTTTGTGTTGATAGAAATTGGATGCAACTCAAAAAACCCCACATATTTTCTTCTTGATACTGTTTTAATTCAAGCCTTTTGGTATATCAGGGGAACATTGCTAATGTGATCAGCACCATTCAAGCTAACAAAATAACCGAAGATGGCTCTCAGGCAGCACAAGGCTTGGTTCGCTAAGGACGTCTATTTTTTTTGGGGAGGGGGTGTTTACTTGTCTAAAGAATTAGGCTTAATCTGAGTTTGGAATGTTTCAAAAAGAAAAGAAGAAAGGTGTAATCCGCTCCAGTTACAGCTTTTATATTTATTTTAGTTGGAAGGTGATGCGATTGTACTTCAAATTTTGATACTAGTCGTTTTGGTCATGATCTTAAAACATGCAGAGTGCTATGTCAACAGCTGCCTTTTATTTTTTTTCAAGTTTTGTCGTTATTTTACTTTTTAATCACAATTAACTATTAAGATGATTCTGTTATCATTAGTTTTTATTATAATCAATATTCCCTCCTTTCTTTAACATATAACTCGTTAAAATGATATATCCTTTGCTTTATCAAGCTATAAATTAACCAGATGAATTTTGAAAGTATCAACTAATTGTGGTTGAATATTTTAATGTATAAAGTTTTTTATAGATCTTTCTTATAATAATAATAAAGGGCAGTATATGTTGTTGTTGATAAGCTGCTATTATTAAAACCAGCTTGTTTAAGGTCTCAATTAAGTAATCACATTCCCTTCCTCATCGAAAGTGGGACTCATTTTATTAGAACAGACGGAGTTTTTTGTTCAATGAAAAAACATTTGGTTGATTTATGATTAAAGGCTCAATGTTACAGGAGGAATTTTTTTTTTTTTTTTTTTTGTTACAAGTTACAGGAGGGATTTTTTTCTTTAAGTTCAAGCTTGGGGCCTTGGGCTTATGTTTGGACTGCCTTTCATAGTAAAATCCAAAATTAAGCGCAGTGCTCTAGCCATGAACCCGCAGGCCCAGAGAGAAAACTGCTAACCCAGAACTGAATACGTACTAGGAAGGTATTCAATTTGACACAGGAGAGTCTAGCATATGGAAGCCCCCATACGTGGGCTGGGCCAAAGTTAATGTGGATGGCGCGTGTAGTTCTGACGGGGACTTTGCAGGGTGTGGGGGGATTGTGAGGGACCATGAAGGCAAACTGTTGATGGGTTTCATATATGGCTTGGGTAGAGGATCTAGCCTACATGCTGAGATTTGGGTATTAATGATAGGGCTTAAGATGGCTTGGGATTCGGGGAGGCGGCGCGTAGTGATCGAGTCTGATTGTTTGGAGGTTTTGGAGTTGGTATTAGGTGGATGGAATGACGATCACATGGAAGCTCAATTACTGGGGCAGATTCAAGAGATGCTGGATAGAAGCTGGGAAGTCTACATGCAATGGTGTGGACGTAGATCTAATCATGTGGCGGATGCTCTAGCTAAGGAATCTCTGCGAATTTCTGCAGGGCTGGTTTGGTTTCGTGATCCGCCGGAGTTCATTCGCTCTCTGATTCGATTAGATATGGGTGACTCGTAGTTTGTTTCTCCATTTGGTTTTGGTTATTTGTTGTTTGTTGTTTTTTATTAGTGTATGTCTATCAAAAAAAAAAAAAAAATACTACGAAGACAGATATTTGGAACTTTTAATATAGAGCATTTATTTAAATTCTCTAAAGTAACTAGTATTTCTTAATTAATAAAAAATAAAGCGTGAGCGAAAAATATTAATGTGTGTGTGATTTGTATATTAAACTTCATTTGCTTATTTTTATTACGTCTAATCAAATATAATCTATGTACATGCTATTTTTATTATTAATAATGGTATAATAGAATTTTAAAAGTTTTATTACTGAAAAAAACCCATCCAGTAAAATTTGATTAGAAAATTGTACTTAATGCATATAACCAAATGGACCAAAGTCTTCTCATTTATTTCATGTTCGTTCTCTTTTTGAGATGTAATTTATTATTTATTCAATTAAATAAACTCAAATTGAATTTTTCTTGAAAAAAAAAAAATCTGACTTCGTTTTTCTGAATCTCACCCTGCTCATGGCACACTAGAATGTGACATCACATAACTTTGGGACAATATTCATTTTGCGTCTTTTTTGGCCTTATGGTTTATCCATGTACCTTTTCTTGATGAGAAGAACATTCATAAATTTGCTAAAAAAATAAGTTGCATTATTGATATATTGCAACTTGTTATAAATTTGTTTATATATATATATATATATATATTAGGGCAACTTTCCTTGTAAATATTTTTTATTATTATATGATGCCTATTAATTACTTCTGACAATATTACTTCTACTTCTTCACCATACACGTACATATATATGTCTCTCATCGATCTCACTGAATAAGGATTGAAGAATAATGTTGAAGCAAGACATACAATTAAAGCATATATTGATGTTGATTCTTGTCACACTCAAAACACAATTAGATCACGTTCAGCTGCTAACTTCCAAAGGAAATCAAATCAATCAACAATATGAAGTTCAAAGATTATAAATTATTGCTAATCATTGTTGATATTATACAGCGTGGAACACACACACAGACACAGACACACAAGTTATAACTGTATATTTCTATTGATAATGAATTTGCCTGTAATATATCTCGGCAACAATAACTGCAACTGAAAACATCACAAAACCCCAACTTCCCTGAGCTTCATCAATTCATATTGAAGATGGCACAGTCCAGTACAGTACTGTGTTCTCTGATCGCCGCTGGCATTAATTGAATAATTCATGAAGACTATTAAGAGAGGTATTGCTTTCTTGCAATATTAATTGTACGTAGATAAACTCAAACTCTGAACTGAAAAATTTATTAGCAACACTCAAGTACAAAGCAGCAATAATTTATGTAATTGTCTTGTCCTTTGTCGTCCGTGTCATCATCACATCACTTGGAGGAGGGAAAATTCTGAAGGTGGTTATGTGACTGGCTCTGATCTGTAGTAGTAGTAGTGTTGTTGTTATTAGGAGTCATCATACTCAACCCAAAGGGTTTCAAGGATTGTGCCATAGAGATAGGATGATACAGATTTGAACTAGAACTCATCAACATGGCGGGATAATAGTGGTTATTATTACAGTTGACTTGTCTTGGAAGAATATGATTATGATCATCCATGTCCATGTTCCCTCCAAAATGTTGTGAAGCAAAATTATGATGATGATGAGAAGAATCCGTAGAGGACAAAGACAAAGTTGATGAGAAAGGTGCAACGTTAAGGCTCTGCAAATCTGTCTCATGAGAAACATGTACATCTTCACCATGGTACCCAACAATGAAGGGATTATGGTGATGACGACGTGGATGAGACAACTCATTGTGATCATCATCATTATTGGTTACTTGTTGTTTAACATCATGATCATGATCATCTTCTTCTTGGTTGGGCTGAGAATTAGAGGTGAGAATAGCATGATGATGAACTAGGGCAAGATTTAATGGAGGAAGAGGAGGAAGTTGATCAATGTCATTTTTGGCAGCATGAAGAAGCCAATCAATGACCTTACTGGGTTGGTTAAACCCTAGCCTCTCTTGAAGGTCATACAATTGAATCGCTGTGGTCACTGACAACCTAACTCTTCGGTCTTTTAAACCTCGTATGGTACAAACCTTGCTGTGTCTGTCTTTGCCTCCATAGGCTCTTGTTACCCTCACTATCCTTGGATCCTGTAACCTCACCCATTTTGGTTCTATCATGCTGCTCGATGTTGTTGTTGATGATGATGCCAATAATGCCCTTGCTTTCTCATAATATTTTCTTGGTGAATCATGATCATTACCTCCACCTTCTTCTTGTTTTCCTGCAAGATCTGAGGCCTCTTTTGGAATCTTAATCATCTTATAATAATAAAAATAATAACAATAATAATAATACTGTCTGTCTTTGTTGATTATTTCCCGTGAAAGTTTATGTCCAAATCTGGGTGTGAACTCAGATCTTGTTTCTTCTCGCTAGCAAGCGTTTGCTTCAAAAACAAAATATAACATTAAATTGGTAAGGAAAGGTTAATTAGTTTAGCATGAGCTCAATTGGTAAGACTCATATCAAAACACTTCTTCCCAAGATCAAGCTATGACAGCTCCCAAAACTGAATAGATTAACATAGTCCATAATATAAAATCTCCCCAGTGCAATTTGCATCACGAACAAGATCTTATATATTAAGGATTATTGGAGGTAGTATAATAAATCATATTAAGAATATTTCTAGGGGAAAGTTGAATAATCAACTGCAAGCATCGAGTTCATTGCGGAGGAGCGTGAATCAGTTGTTGAATGATCAGAAAACATGTTCATAAAATTCAAAAGAGCGTAAGAGACAGTTACAGTACTCAAGAAACACAACATAACCAAAAAGAAGGGGAAATTCTGAAGAACAAAACACGAGCACAAAGTTTCACATCAGAAATAAAGTTAAATGAAGTACACTAGCTGGCATGTAAAGTTTAAGACTTTGCATCAAGAGACCTCTAATAATATATAGAAATACCTCTATCTGATGACACCACATATGCACCAAATCGAAGAGGGAAGAAGTGAAGATTGGTTGTGATACCAATTAGGTAGATAGATAGAACTTAGAACAGAATGTGAAGGTTAAGAAGAGGTTTGAGGCCGCAAAGTTTGTAAAAGCTAGATGCCGGAATTGAACCGACCACGCCGCTCTGAAAGCTAAAGCAAAGGCTCATAAATGACCACGTGGCTCTCTCTTCATTATTGCTCTAATAATTAAATATGGTCTTCTAACTAGCTAGCTAGCCATCCCTCTATCTCTTGGATACTCCCTCTCGTCCACAATATACAGGGGCTAAGAGAAAAATAACTTGATCTATAATATAAGTCACTTATAAGATAATTAGTGCCTCTTTTTCAGTTTTGTCTCATAACTAATGCTCATTTCCAATTTGCTCACTTATTAACTTTTGAAACATATTTTTCAATAAGGGTAAAAATGAAAAAAAAAAATCAATTTAGGACATATTTATTGAGTTGATTATCATTTCTTATTTCCCGTGAATTAGTTGAAGTGCCCAATATTATTAACTGAAGGAAGTATATCAATTTGAGATCGACTCGCATTAATTAATTACTGATACAGTTTTGTAGCTTTTGAAAAAATGCATGCCCTCATAGTTTATTCAAGAGCGAAAAATAAGCAAAGGACTGAATATATCTATGTATATTCAATAAAAGGTTGCATTGAACACTTCTCTTGATTATATAAATCATCGTATAACTTAATTGTAAAGCATGACCAAAAAAGCGTTTTGCAAGTTTAAGAAAATATTATTTTTAAATTAGACTCGACTTTGAGAATTTCCTTAGTTTTACTCACGGAAAAATTGCAAAGGGTTTCATTAAAGTGAAGGCTTCTCTATAAAACAAACTACTTTAAATGATTTATTACGTGATTATTGTAACTATCATGTTATTCTCTAACAGCTAGTTCATGATTTCAATAAATACCTCATGTTCAAAATATAAGGGTCAAATAATTAAATTGCGCAATTCAAAAAGTTGGTTAAAATAAAAATAAATATGTAAAAAATATGGAGAGGGTGAGTGGGAGAGAGAATGGGCGGAAATAAATATAAGAGAGAATGAGTGGAAAAAATAAAATAAGAGAGAGATATAATTAATTAGAAATAAAATTGAAAAAAAAACATTAAATGATTAGACAAAAATAAAATAGCTCTTATATAAAAGACCACGCACCCTCGTAAATTTAGCTCTTATATTTTAAATCAAACCGAGAGTAATTAATAACCTAAGAAGAGGACCTTTGTTACACTTTTCGTTCCTGGAAAAGTGGAAAGTCATTCTACATCAACTACAGAAGCTTGTAACTGAAGGGCACTGTACTTACTACTTAGATGGTCCACACACATATATGTGAAAGCAAGCTAGCCTAAATATGTAGCAAAAGCAAAAGTGTTCTTCATTTCGCAACATGGTTTTCATGTATTGTATAACATCTCAGTCTATTGATCTTAAAAAAAAACTCTCAAAAATTTTGATAATTACTTCTTGAGTTAATCCATATGTATATATAACTATATATCATCAGAAACTACGTCAGCTTTTCTTTTTTGGTTTAATTATCTCTTCAGAATAAAGATATGAATAATTACAAACCGGAAAAGAAAGAACAAGAGTGAAAGGAGAATCGAAAAAAGGGGGGAGAAAAAACAAAGTATAAGGTATCCAAAGACTAAGATAAAACCACTTTAGATTCAAAAGTTGTGGTGTGCGAGGATTGTGATTTTGGAAGTGCATGACGTGATGTCTACACGGGACAAATTTACAAAACAAAAAAGCAATTCAATTTGTAGGTGAGGGACCATATATATATACAGGCTGTGCGTACAAACAGGACCACTCAGAGACACTAACCCTATAATATATATATGTGTGCGCGCGCGTGGGAGCGACTTGAGAATTATATTTTCCACATGCAAGTGGGTTTTCATAGAGTCTAAATAAATTCTGAGAGTGATACAGAAACGTACACAACTTCTCTTTCTCTTCTTCAATACTCTATCTACTTTTGACCTTTAGTCTTATCTTTCACCATTCACAGTACTTTGGAGGATATGAGATGTTTCCTTAAAAACCCTAAAATCGTCTCGTCTCATACATGAAAAAAAAAAGATAAAAGGAAAATTGACATTGAACTAGGAAAGTTTTTTTACACCCATCAGTTTCTCCTCTCTCGACATACAGGTTTGCAGAAATCTCGGCACGAGAAATTAGGAGCAAGCTATGGCCTACAGAGATTCTTTTCTTATTTTCTCCTAGAGATTTCCGCTCATCGATCTGTTGACTTTGTAGAATCGAAATCGAACATGTACAGGAACATATATGTACTACTTGATGAAAAACCCTAAAACATCCTAGTTTGTGTGTGAGTTTTAATCTTGAGTAACTAAAGCTGTGTTGGTCAAGAGAGCCTAAAATTTCGAAACCTATATCTCACAATCAAATTAAAACAGTATCTGAATATAGGCCAAAATCCTTCAGATGTAATTGTAGATTTGTAGCTAGAAAAGCTACATGGGAAATTCAGAGTTGATTATAATGTCATCCTCTAAAGGGAAACTAGGTTTTCGTTAACGTAGGAAAATAAATATAAAAGAAGGATTTAGTTGTAGAAAATACCAGAGATAATGTAGTGATGCAGACCAGACAGTAGAGCCGGTAATACGGGCTCAACCCGCGGGTTGCGGGTTTTGACAGGGTTAGGGTTGGCTATTTTCAGGCCCGCAAAACTGCGGGTCGCACAGGCCCGCACCGCTTAACCCGCGGGTTGACGCGGGTTGGCCCGCAATTTTTTTTGTTTTTGTTTTTGTTTTTTGGCCTTTTATGGCCCTCTTGTTCAGTTGGGCTCGGCTTGGGCTTGGAGTGTGAATATGATTGCAGGCTTGCTCCACGCGACCAGTGACCACGCCTCCACCCCACTTCTTCCACTGCCTCTACACTGTACACTTCTATAGCTCAAGATCTCAAATTCTCGATTCTGAATTCTCAACTCCTCGACCTCGACCATCGGCATCGCCCCTAAACCTAACCCTAAATGACAAGATCCGGACGGCGTCTTCCTCCCTCGCCTTAGCCCGTCACCCTGTCGCCGGTCGCGCGTCGCCCGTCGCCCGTAGCCCTGTCGCCCGTCGCAAGCCCTGTCGCCCGTCGCATGTCGCACGCCCTGTCGCTCGTCGCCCTGGCGTCTTCCTCCCTCGCCTTAGCCCGTCGCCCTGTGTATGGTGCTCCCACAGTCCCACTGTTCCGGCTTCTGTGTCACTCCTCAACCTCAGCCCTTCTCGTTCTCGATCGCTCAGCCATCGTAGGGTTCGTAGCTCCCTCCTCTGCCTTCTCGATCGCCTTATTGCTTTTCTTATTTGCTTTTATTTCTGTGTCCTTGTTCAGTATATAGTGGTCACTTGGATGTTGTTGTGGCCTGTGAGGATGATGATGATAATGAGTTAATCTGTTTTGCCGTATGAGATGATAATAAGCTTATTTTCTCCAACCTTGATCAACAGATATAACCACTCTTCGGTTGTTCCAAGTTCTTTTCTTAATTTATATAGTTCAGAACTCATGATAGTAGCCTTCCACTTCCTTGACATCAACCTTATATTGAAGTAGCACATTCTAGGAACTCTGGCCATAATCTGAAGTGATAACTCATCAGGAAGATTTGGAATTAATCTTGGACTCTCCTCATCAAAGCTAGATGACATTCTTCTCCTCTTGCAGGTCTCATCAAAGATTTGGAATTAATTTATATAGCCACTGATAATTTTAATAATTAATAAGGAAAACCAGAACATAAAACTATGTCTCACATCTTCGGCTTGAATTTGAATATATCTAGATATTGAAAATACAGCCATGCATATCATAGGGTATTAATCAATCTCTTAACGTTTGACTTGTTCTGTTCTTGTCCCCTTGGGTGAGTTGGAAGAACAACTACGCTTCATTAAACAAACCTTGTAAACTTTCTCGATCATTAGTCTTGCTTAGTGTGACTGTGTCATTGTCTCATTAGTATATTTTGTTGCAGTTTATTATAAAAAGAAAAAGATGGATTTGCCTGTGAAGGAAGGTCAAGTACTTTGGGTTAATCTACAAAGTAGTGAAGAAGCAGTTGTGGAAGACCAAGCTGCACAATCACAAGCACAACCAGTAAGGGCAGGACCAGTCTCTACTGCCTCTGGGCAAGATTTGGAAGGTGATTCAAGTAGAAAGCGGAAAAAGAGACCCACATATGAGGTTTGGCAGTATTTCACTAGAGTTACAATAGAAGGTAAAGAAAAAGCAAAATGTAAGGGGTGTGGGAAAGACTATATAATTGGAGGAAGGGATTATGGGACTTCAACCCTTAGGCGCCATATAAGTATTTGCAATTCACTCCCAAAGTATAAAGACATTGGTGCTATGATGATAGACCAAGAAGGAAAACTTAGAGCTAGACAAATTGATCATAGCATAGCTAGGGAAAAGCTTGCTTTTGCTATCATTAAACATGATCTCCCCTATTCCTTTGTTGAGTATGATGCAATGAAGGATTTCCACACTTTTCTAAATCCTGACTATAAATGCATTTCTAGAAAAACTGTTGTTATGGATGTATGGAATTTTTATGTTAATCAGAAAGAGATCTTAAAGAAAACAATAATGAACAGCCCTGGTAGAGTGTGTTTAACTTCTGATTGTTGGACTTCAATAACTAGTGAAGGATATCTTTGTTTGACTATTCATTTTGTTGATGATAAATGGAAACTGAATAGCAAAATTCTTGCTTTCTCTAAGTTGGATCCTCCTCACTCCGGTCTTGAATTGGCTACAAGGGCTCATGATATATTGCTTGAGTGGGGTATTGATAAGAAAGTTTTTTCTATCACTCTTGACAATGCTTCTGCAAATGACAGTATGCAAAATTTATTGAAAGAAAGGTTGCTTTTGGGTAATAGCTTGATATGCAATGGGGATTTTTTTCATGTGAGGTGTTGTGCCCATATCTTAAATCTCATCGTTCAAGAGGGTTTAAAGGTAACTAGTGAAGCTGTTCATAAGATTAGGGAGAGTGTTAGATATGTGAAGCAATCTCAGGCGCGTTTGATAAATTTCAAAAAATGTATTGATCATGTTGGGGGTATTGATGCTTCAGTTGGTTTGCGATTAGATGTTGCAACAAGATGGAATTCCACTTATACAATGCTTGAAAGTGCTCTTAAGTATCGTCGTGCTTTTGCTTATTTGTCTATCATTGATGCCAATTATCGCCATTGTCCAACAAACCCAGAGTGGTCTAGAGCAGAGGCAATGCGTTCTTTCTTGGAGCCATTTTCACTTATAACAAACTTGTTTTCTGGGTCCTCATATCCAACATCTAACATGTATTTCATGCAAATATCAAGAATTGAGTTAATGTTGAAAGCTTATGTGGACCATGATGATCCTGTGATTCAAGATATGGCAGTGAGAATGCTTGAAAAGTTTGACAAGTATTGGAGTGATTATAGTGACATTCTTTCTCTTGCTATTATTCTTGATCCTCGGATGAAATTGAATGTCATTCAATTTTGTTATGTGAAACTTGATCCCTTAACTTGTGATGCCAAGGTTGAACACATTAAGAGAAAGTCATACTATATGTTTCATTAGTATAATGATATGGGATCTTCATCATCATCTTTAGCCTCTTTTGTTGGGTCTTCTTCAAGTTCCAATTTCCAAGAATCATGGGAAACATATTCAACAACCACTCATCCCTCTTCGTCTTCCACCAAAAGTGATGAAGACAACTACTTGTTATGTTTTGCTGTAAGCTTGTAAATCTTGAATATTTCATTCTCTTTCTTTATTGTTATTTTTATTTGATTAGCATTATACTAATACTCCACTTTTAACATTATATGATGTAGGATTATCTTGAGAGCATGAGCAAACACACTGCAGCAATGTGTAAATCTGAGTTGGACAATTATTTGGAAGAACAAACCCTTGATCCCACATTGTATGTCAAATTCAATGTTTTGGAATATTGGAGAACTAACTCACCTCGTTTTCCATGTCTTGCAAGAATGGCTTGTGACATTCTTAGCATTCCTATTACTACAGTTGCTAGTGAATCAGCTTTTAGTATTGGTTCACGAGTTCTCACAAAGTATCGAAGTAGTCTCCTTCCAGAGAATGTTCAAGCCTTAATTTGTACTCGTAATTGGATGCTTGGTTTTCCTAGTACTGGTAATATCTGCCCATTTAGTATTTACCTTATATCTACCAAAATACTAATTTTGTAATTGAGCAATATAGGAAACTATGAACTATTAATCTAACTTTTTTTTTTTTTGCATTTTGTGGGATGTGTGGCAGATGGATTTGAGGCTGAGGCAAAGGAGGAAACTATTAATGCTTCGCCTGCTTTAGATGCTACTTCAATTCAGAATTCCAATAAATGAAATGGGTTAGGCAACCAGAATTGGCATTTGGGAACCAGAATTGGCAACCAGAATTGTATTCCCCCACAATTCATCATTTATTTTAGTTAATTGTTCCCCTTCCAGGACAATTCATCATTTGTAGACCTCAACTGGCACTTGTTGTTGTTATGTATGTTTTGAAGGATTTAAAAGACTTTCATTTGAATTATTTAGGCCCAGCGCCAGCGAGCTGTAATGTATTGTATATTAATATGGACTTGTCAATTGTCATTAGTGAATTTCTAACTTTACTACCTTCTGTCAGTTCTGTGCTAATTAGGGAAAAGTGATAAAAAAAAAAAATTTGTGCGGGCTGCGGGCTAGCCCGCAAACCCGCAGCCGCGGGTTAGGGTTGGTGTTTTTTCAGCCCGCGAGAGTGCGGGCTGCACAGGCCCGCACCGCACAACCCGCGGGATAGTGCGGGCTGGCCCGTATTACCAGCTCTACCAGACAGCAGCACTTCATCGTACAAAATATTATTATACATGGAAGGCCAAGTAACACAGTGAAAATAGTAAATAAGAAGAGGGAGGAGGATGAAAAGAAGACAAATCAGCAAGGCCAATCTACTCCTTTGATTTTAAAGCAGAAAGAAGAGGATAAACAAATTAAAAAGTAATCCTTGAAGGTTTCTGGACTTGTGGCCTCTCTAGAACCTATCAATTTATCTTCTGTATGTTTTGCCAGCGAAGGCAAAGAGAGATATTGAAGAACAAAGAATGGTGAATAATATAGAAGAGAAAGAGCCATGGGAGGAGCCAAGAGATAGTGTAATAAGCTCTAGTACTTTGGGTGTACATGTCAAGAATTGAGTGAGCAAGTGGTTACTAGAAAAGGGTTCCGTTATGGCACAGCAAAATGGTCCCAAATTTTGCAGATACAAATTTGGTCTTGGATAGGGTTCATGACTGATCGCTCTCAACTTTCTGATTAACAGGAAATGCATCAAAAGAAGCTTGTCTGGGGTTTTGTCCTTTTGTTGAACTTTGCTGTATTTTCATTTAGATTGCTTTTGAGTTCATATTAATTAATTAGCTTAGATTGAGCTCAATTGCATTTAGATTTAACCAGTACACACAAATCGATCAAGATCCAAATTAATTGGCTCGTGTCCATTAAGATCTGAAGAGTCAAGAGCAAGCAGCTCATGATGTCTCAGTAGTGAAATATTCGGGAGAACATATTCTTAGGGAGAAAAAGAAATTATTAGACTTAAATATAAATCAACGAATGTTTGAATTAAAATTGTTCTTATCTTTTCTTTCGGTCCAAAATTCTCTTCAGTCCAAGCACGTAAACTATATAGTCCTCCGATTTTTAATATAAGGCATATTTAAAAAGTTGATTTTGGCCTTAAATATAAAATATAATTTTCATATTTATCAAAATCTTTTCCTAATTTAACCCTATTGATGTTCCCTCAACAATAATTAATGAAGAGGGTAAATGAGGGAATTAAGGAAAATAACTAGGATATTTTAGAAAATATATATCATATTAACTAATTTAATCATCTTCTTTAATCTAATCAAATTAGGTAAATATATCTTATTTTTAAGGAGGAGGGAGGGAGAAGCTCCAAAGATAGAGACTAGGCTGATTAAAGAGAATGTCTCCAATTCTTGCACTATAAGTGCTTTGACGTGTGTATGTTCGTGCGCTATTAATAGTTAGCTAATTAACTAACTTTAAGTCAAAAGGTTAACAAGTATACACATGAGTTGGGGAATATATGCTTCAACTTCAACTACGAGAATTTCATTTAAAAAAAAAAAATCAACCACGAGAAACCGACTTCACAAAAACCATTAAGGCACGAGCAGTTAAGAGTGGAAGACTGATTCTGCACTAACCCAAATACACTGATCAGAAGGAAGTTCTTAAATACATCAACGAAAACATCAATATAATTAATAAGCACAAGTTTTTGGAAGAACAAGTTCCAAAAGCTAACTGTTAGAGCTGAAATATCCAAGGCCTTATAAAGTTCTTGCTTTAAGGGAACTTTCCCAACGTGGACTAATGAAAATATTGTTCAATTTCTATATATTGCACGTGATTCTAATTGGAGATAAGTAAATGATCTACGACAAAGAGATTAATAAGGAAATAGCCTGATTTCTAGTGTTGTAGAAGCAATTATAAATCTGTTGAAGATATAAAATCATTAGTTAGTTGAGATCCCTACTCTTATTATTAGTTAAGATCTTAATTAGGTAGTTAATCATTATAAGATCCTATAAATAAAGGTCTAATAATATAAATCAAAGTGTGAAGAATATAGTAGGATTCTCACCCAAAACGAGAGAAGTTAACTTATGTCCTCACCTCTCATTAATCATAAAGTTTGAGGTTAATTAATAGATTCACTAAAGAAGGATTGATTGTTGTAATTCCATCGTGGCTTGTAATTCTCAATAATAAGAGATTAATATATTTCTGCAATTCTAGGGTTTATTAACAAAATCATTCTGGTTTAATTGAAAGAGTTGAAGGGTGTTTTTAGAAAATTAAACATTGATCAGTACATACAACATACAGAGGCAAGGCAACGTAGGAATAATTGCAAATGACAGAGACAAAGAATGACAGAAAATAACTGCTCGACTGCTAAAATGTCAAAGAAAGTAGGAGGGAACATCACAAGACAAAAGCTCTTTTCCTACTGTGCGTGGAGCATGCATTATTATTCATAATAAAAAAGAAAAAAGAGAACTTGTTTATGTGATCATGTTTGGTCAGTGTACTGTTTTCCCACCGTCACTCTTTGTCCATTTTTCTTGTAAACCAAACCAAACACTGTCTCTCTGGATATGTACTATTCTACTCTCACTTCTCTCTATAATTGCACCTTATCCAATTTGTGTTGCTTTCTAATTTTTGTTCCATTATTATCTACCTAAATCCTTGGAATTATTGGTCCGGGACGGTGCAGTAGGTATGCATTTAAACTGGTCACAGTTATTAATCTCTGGTTAAAAAAGGGTGGAGGAGAGGGGAGAGGATTCAGAATCTTGCTCAAATCAATGTAATTAAGATTATGAAGTTGTGTTCATATTTATTTACTAACTATTCTCTGATCGTAATGTAAGACTCTTTTTCATTTTTTCTCTTATACTATAATTTATCATTTTTCTTCACAAATAATTTGCCTTACTTATATAAAGTGATATATATAATATAATGTTATGTAGAAATATTTTAAAGAAATTATGTCTCATATGCTATAATTAAGTAATTTAATTATTTAGATTCTTTAATCCCAAAATTAGATAAATAGATAAGTAGTGTGTGTATCCGTGTGTCAAAAAATGTTGCCTAATAAATTATGTTTAATCAAGCACTTATCAATCATTATGAGCCAAGCAATCTGATAATCAATAAACTAAAAGATTATAATCAGACAGTCAAAATGCCACTATATGTTTGCACTTAATGATATTGATTCAAACATCATGTTTTCGATTTGACTTGGACCTGTTATCAAACCTTATCAAAAAGCAAGATATATTGGCCATGCAACAAAATCAAGACAGAGACAGACTTTAGTGGGGCATCTAATAATTGGAATAACGTCTCTGCTTGCAGCAAATATGGACTAAACTTCCAAAACATTAAAGTTACGTAATCCCAATAACAACTTACATATTAAATGTTTCTGTTCTGTTTATATCTTATCATCCATTTGAGCCTGGTAAAGGTTGCTCTCTTAGCACGCCCATAAGCTAGCTGCGTTTATCAATTTTAATTCTCTAAACAAATTTATATATAGTCACAAAATTTGATGTAAATTAAAAGCCATTAATAAAAGGCAAAAAGAAGCCAATGCTTTTGGTTGTTGATTGAAGAATTTCAACTTGCTTAACCAATATAATACGGAATCTAAATTCCAATACATTTAGCGCTTTAATTAGCCTCGTTCTTTTCCCCCAGTAATTTCTTTTTGTAGAGGAATGCATTTTAAGATGTTTGTACATTACTCAAATTTTGAACTACTAATATGCATTTTTAACAGTACAGAATTGCCAGTTTGGATGATTTTCATTTCCCACATCATCAGTGCCCGTTTGGATTAGCGGTGGAGAAGTGGCATTTTTTTCTATATGACTTTTATAAAAATAAGGTAGGATTAAAAGTGGAAATGTAAATGTGATTTGTGTTTGGATTAGCGGTGGCAGAAGTGACTTTTTTTTCTAACTTTAAACCTGTTTGGATTAGAGTTTGAAAAGCCCGTTTAGATAGAAAATGACTGAAAAGGGTATGAATCTTATTGAATACTACATATACACACACACATATATATTATTTGTATATATTATGATAATTAAAGTTAAAAAATATAAATAAAATTTGATAAAATAAAATAAAAAATATTATTGGAAAAAAAGAAAAATACAGGAAAATACTTAATTAAAAATGGATAAAATTAATATTTTGAGGATTAGAGAAAATTATAGAAAATGACCCCGGAATTTATGAAAATTATAAGTGATGAAGAAAAGGGCCCGAAAAAATCACAGAAAAGAACCCAAATATTTCATAAATTACAGTAAGCCTACAAATATTTCAAAAATTTTCATTTTAATCCTTCGTTGAGAACTTTTGAAATTTACAAACAAGTCACTGGTCAAAGCCTAATTTGACCAAACTTCATCTTCTTTGTCAAAACAGAGGCCTGAAACGAAAACAGAGCAAACTCAGATCAGGAGGAGCGCCGCAGACCCATCATCATCGCATCACCAAGCTTAAGAGCCGAGAGGGAGAGATGATCTTTATCTCCTCCACTCACTACCACCATCTCCACCGTTCTTCCTCAGTGCCAGACGGACAGAGACACATAAGAACAGCGACAGCATCATCTGAAATCCTCACAGTCGGATTCCTCTGTTTCCACCACCACGGCACCGTGAACTTTGAAGACGAGAAGGAAGAGAACACAGCCACCGATCATCAGTTTCACCACCACCACCGTGTCTTCTCTTCTCCACCTCCATCGGAATACCATCAGTACCACCTCCAGCGGAAGCTCAGATTCGAACAAAACCTCAGCTCAGAGATGGCATTTTGCATGCGTGAATGTCGAACAAAACCAACGAGTTTGTTGAGCCAAAAAATCAATGCTTCCAATGCTGTGATCAGAAGTGCTGTGCGGAAAAAAGCTGCGCGGTGGAGCTTCAAGAAAAAGCCACGGTGGAGGGAGAAGTGCAGTAATTGTTGAAGCTTTGCCAAACATATCAATTTCCTCTAATGGGCTTTTTTTATTGCAAACGTGCGTTAACCATGGGGCACCGCTTTGCCAAACAGACCCTCAGTATTTTTTTGGCCAACAAAGTAATTTGCATGCATAGACACGAGGGTTTGTATTAACTTTGGGCTTGAGTTTCGTTCCCCTTGTCTCAAAATCGTTTTTCCAGGTACATAGACCCATACTAAGTTGAAAACAGATCAAAGCCCGAATATTATTTATTGTAGTTAAACTTGGGCCATAGCCCAATTAAGTCTGACCCAGAAAAATACCAATAGTTTGCATGGGCTTTGTCTTTATCATGTTTGCTTTATTAAGAAAAGCCCAATCACTGAGAATATTGTCAGTAAATGGTGACATCGGGAGGGTGGCAGAGCCACGTCAGCACGAGTAGGTCAAAGAAGAAAGTTTAAGGGTCAAAGTTAATTTTTTAATTAAGGGGCAAATTTGCTAAGATTTCAACACATTAGAGCAATATTGCATATAGAAAAACTTATGTATACCCGCCAGTGCTTTCCAAAAAAAAAAATTTTAGGGTAAATTTATATCTTATCCTTTATTTAATTATTCATCTTCTTAAATTATCTCAAATTGAATTAGCACGTTATAGATAGAGGGCAACACGCTAACAAAATGCAGTTGCAACAAATGAAAAGGATTTTTTTTTTTAACTCAAAGATTCAATGGTTGTATAATGTATATTGTGTATATGCGTATGTGATTATATAATGTACGCTTTAGCCAAAAAAAAAAAAGATTATATAATGTACGCAAAGGGTGGGCAATTACAACAATTTAATCTTTGTTTATTGTTCTTATGGCGTGAAGTCGCGTGCATTCTAACGTAATTCATCACTTCTCTTTGTTCCCAATTCACTCATCATTGAAGCCATGCATACGTTGTGCCGAATATGAGATAGAAATTGACTTTGTAGCATTAAATAACTACTATTTTTAATATAGAAGTTATTAATTTTTTTTAAAAAAATAAGGAAGTTAAATAAGTTATATTGAAGTATTTATATTTATTATTTTTTAAATTATTTTATTTTATTTATAAACTTATAGATAATATAATGATATACAATAATACTATATTTAGGCGGTTTAACTAATTTATTTAGTTTTCTTAATTTTTTTTTAAAAAGTAGCCAAATAACTTTTATATTTAGGATTAGATGTAATATTCTATGCTCATTTTCTATGGATTCTCGGCTTTCAATTGGGATATAAACACCATTCTTTTACTCTTCCAGCTCAATTTTTAGCAAGTTCTCATAATTTTTTAATAAAAAACGTGAGCACGAGGTTTTTTTAAAAAATAAAATCATACCCTTAGAATCTTTAACAAGCATGTTCGTTTTGCATCGTTCTCAGCCTGCTATAAAACGGAGCTTAAATCTTGGAAGAATATATGTAGCCTGATATCTTCATCATGGCTGAAGAGGACGTCAAATTCGTGGAGGTTTGCACGGGGAGCCGCCGCCGCCACGCCCATATCTCTACCACTCACTTTCTTCGACATAAGATGGCTAAGATTCCCACCTCTTGAGTGCCTTTTCTTCTACCAGTACCCTCACTCTCCATCCTCCTCCTTCCACCACCTTCTTCCAAAACTCAAACATTCTTTCTCCCTCACCCTTCAGCACTATCTCCCCCTCGACAGCAACCTCACCTGGCCCCACAATTCTCCCCACCCCACCGTCAACTACGTCACCGGTGATTCTGTCTCCTTCACTGTTGCCCAATGCCAATCCAACCTCACCCATCTTTCTAGTTCTGATCTCCGTGAAGCCTCAAAATTTAATCTTGTACGAAGGTAAAACTAATTTCTTATTCATTCAATGTTACATATGGATATATATACACGGAGTTGTATTTGAACTATTCAATATGAATTCGACATGTCGTTCCTACCATTCCTAACTCTATGACTTTTCTACATGCGCTTCCTGACGGTAAGGGATTATCATTGACTTCTACGTCTAACACTCCCCCTCAAGTTGGAGCATATATATTGATCATGCCCAACTTGTTACAAAGATATTTAACTCGTGTCTCATGTAAGGCTGTCGTCAGAAGATCTGCCAGTTGGTCGTTGGATCGTATGTGCCCTGTAGATACAATATTTTCTTTGATTTTATCACGAATAAAAAGACAATCAATCTCAATATGTTTTGTTCGTTCATGGAACACAGAATTTGAAGCTATATGAAGTGATGCTTTATTGTCACACCATAGTTTTGCAGGTAATGTCGTGGTAATGCCAATTTCCTTCAAGAGTTGAAATACCCATACAATTTCTTGTACTGACTGTAACATAGCTGTGTATTATGCTTCTGCACTTGATTTTGACACAACTAATTGCTTCTTACTTCTCCAAGTATCAAATTTCCACCAACAAAAACACAATAACCAGTAGTGGATCGTCTTGTGGCTTTAGATCCTGCATGATCCATATCACAGAAACACTCGACTTTAGTGTGCCCATAATCTGTATAAAGAATACCAAGACCTGGAGAACCTTTCAAATAATGCAAGATATGTTCTAAAGCTTTCCGTTGTGCCACCGTTGGTGATGCCATGAATTGGCTGAGCCTGCTGACTGAGAATGTTATATCAGGACGAGTTACTGTCAGATAATTCAACTTCCCAATGAGTCTTCTATATCTTTCAGGAAATGCAAACGGCTTCAGTTTCTCTGGATCAATCTTCTTTTTCAAGTCATCAGGAAGTTCATCAAACATACTAGCATCAAGATCCAGGAAAGGATTCGGAATCATGGGATGCTACTTGGTGCAGCTCCAAGCTTTCCAGTCTCTTTTAAGAGATCAATAACATACTTCCTTTGAGTTAAAAAAAATACCTTTCTTGCTTCTCAAAACTTCAATACCAAGAAAGTACTTTAATGATCCCAAATCTTTTGTCTGGAAATGGGAATTCAAGAAGACTTTAAGTTCTGAGATTCCGAAAATGTTACTCCCTGTAATCACAATATCATCAACGTATACTACTAAAAGAATCATGCCTGCATCAGATTACTGGTAGAATACAGAGTGATCACACTTGCTTTGACTTAATCCAAACTTCTTAACGACATCACAGAATCTATCAAACCAGGCACGAGGGCTTTGTTTTAGACCATACAATGATTTCTGGAAATAACATACTTTCCTATTCTCCCTCTGAATAACGAATCCAGGTGGTTGCTCCGTATAAACTTCTTCAAGGAGATCTCCATTTAGAAACGCATTCTTAACATCTAACTGATGTAAATCCCAATGACATGTGGCAGCTAAGGAGATAAGAAGATGAACAGAGGTGAGCTTAGCAACAGGAGAGAAAGTCTCAGAGTAATCAATACCATAAGTTTGTGCATACCCTTTGGCAACTAGTTGAGCTTTTAACCATTCTAAAGAACCATCGGCCTTAGTTTTAATAATAAACACCCATTTACATCCAATGGCCTTCTTCCCTGGAGGTAGATCAACAAGAGTCCAGGTACCAGCGTTTTCAAGGGCAACAAGTTCTTCTTCCATCGCGGTATGCCAACCAGGATGAGTCAAGGCTTGATGAAGAGTATGAGGAGTAGAGATGGAACCAAGGGTGGCAATAAGCGAAGAAGAAGTAGGGGAAAAATTATGGTATGACACAAAAGAAGAAATAGGATAGGTACAATCTGCATATCTTCTGGGAGGACAAAGATGAAGTGTACCTTTCCGAAGTGCAATTAGTAGGTCAGAAGATAGATCAGCAACAAGATCAGAGTCAACTGGGTCAGGGGCAACAATGGGAGGTTCTAGGGAGTCAGAAACATAGGAGTCATGACTAGATTCTATCGGTGAAGCAGTGACTAGTGTTGGCAAAACATTGGTAGCATCATCATCATTGATGATATCAGGTTCTGGAACAGCAGCTTGTACTGGTGAGAAAGGAGCATGATAAACCAGGACATCATCAGACTCAACAATAACAGAAGCAGAGGAAGTCAAAGATGTAAAGAAAGGAGAAGACTCATGAAAGGTCACATCAGTGGACACAAGGTAACGACTAAGATCAGGAGAGTAACACCTATAACCTTTTTGAACTCAAGAATAGCCAAGAAAGACACATCTAAGGGACTTGGGATCAAGTTTGCTAACACCAGGATGGACATCCCGAACAAAACAAACACAACCGAAGATCTTAGGATCAACAGGAAACAACTTAGTCGTGGGGAAGAGAGCGGAATACGGAATAGCCCCACCAAGAACAGCGGAAGACATGCGATTGATGAGAAAACATGCAGTAGATACAGCATCAGCCCAAAAACGTTTAGGGGCAGAGGAATGAATGAAACATGAGAGCTCGTACAGTTTCTAAGAGATGTCAATTTTTTCTTTCAGCAACACCATTTTGAGCAGGGGTATCAACACACGAAGATTGGTGAAGAATACCATGACTTTTCATGTAATCGGTGAATGGTGCGGAAAAATATTCTTTTGCATTATCACTTCGTAAGATTTTCACAGGAGTGTTAAACTGGGTTTGAATTTTAGCACAGAAATGATGAAAATGGGTAAACAATTCAAAACGCTGTTTCATTAAGTAAAGCCAGGTGGTTTGAGAAAAATCAGCAACAAGAGTGACAAAATAACGATAACTTGTTTGAGACAGAACTGAACAAGGACCCCAAACATCAGAATGTACTAACTCAAAGGGGGACGCAGCCCGTTTATTGATGCGAGGTGCCAAATGAACACGATGGTGTTTGGCAAACTGACATGACTCACAATTTAAAGTAGACACAGAAGAAAACTGAGGATACAATTTTCGGAGAGAGGACAACAACATATGACCTAAACGACAATGAACTTTAAAGAGAGACAACCCCCACCAGAATAAGCAACAGAACGTGGCACCTTATCATCAAGGATGTAATGTCCACCAGATTCATAGCCTCTACCAATAATCTACTTCATCGATAGATCCTGAATTAAACAATAGTCAGGGAAAAGTGAGATAAAGCAGTTCAAATGACGAGTGAGGTTACTTGGAGATAAAAGGTTAAAGGTGATATCAGGAACATTAAGAACAGAAGATAATAAGAGGGATGCTGTAGGTTGAACAGTGCCGGAGCCAGTAACATAGACAGAAGAACCATTGGCAACACATATGGATGACGGGTTGGCATAGGGGGCATATGAAGAGAATAAGTGATGATTACCTGTCATGTGATCAGTGGCATCAGAATCAATGACCCACTTAGTTGAAGCAGTAGTAAGACCAAAGGTCATATTACCTGTGGCTAGGGCCCCTACAGAAGAAGAACCAGATCCAGAATCAGAGGTACCAGGTGTCTGGGCAATATGAGCAAGACCTTGCTGTTGATCACGCTGCTGTTTATTTTGCAATTTTCGACAATTTTTCTTAATATGTCTAGGTTCTTTGCAATAATTGCAAATAATACTACCATAAGTCATTATAGGAGGATTGTTGTTTTGTTTGTACCCATAATTCCTGTTCTCAAAGGGACCACGCCCATCTAGAGCACTTGCAGTTGGATCAACAGAATAGTGAATCAGGCTATCAGAACGAAGAACCCGAGAGAAAACATCTTCAAGAGAAGGAAGTTATTGACTAGACAGAATCTGAGAACGAATAATCTCATAAGACGGATTGAGAGCTTCAAGGAAACTTATGATAGCCTGAAGTTCTAAATTCTTAATACGAGTTGAGAGATCTGCCTGTGGAGACATGACAACCTTCATTTCTTCATATATCCTCTTGAAATCCAAGAAGAAATCTTTCAATGAACGGTCTTGCTGTTGGGAACGATAAAAACCTTTACAGACTTCATGAATCTGAGTAATATTTCCTTTGATAGAAAACATAAATTTAAGATAACTCATAGTTTCTTTGACAGTGTTACAATGGCTAACAGAGGATAGAATCCGTGGTTCAATAGAATTTCGAATTTGAAACAGAAGTCGAGCATCTGCTCTTTGCCAAGTCAAAAGTTTGGTTTCATCACCAGAAGGAGGATCTTCAGTTAAATGAGTTTCCATCTCAATTTCCAAAATATAAACTCTAACAGTTTTGTTCCAATCACTATAATTTGTCCAATTTAACTGTGAAGCAGTAATCTTCGCAGACATAGGCAACATATCAGAATTTTTAGAATAAGCCATAATGCAAATTGAATAGTGGTACTCAACCAATTCGCACAAAATAACAAGATCAACAAATGAGCAGGAAAGGTCGCGATATTCCACAAACAAACAAAGCTTCTAATTAATTTAAGTGAACTGCACCCCACTGACCTCGCAGAGAGATAGAGTCAAGATATATACCTCAATTAATCTAAGGGACCCGCAGACAGAAATATTGACTCAGAATTATGAAGTTATCAACAAATGGCAACTCATGGATATTGGAATCGGGTGCGAGGAATAAAGCTTAAAAAACAAACTATCTCGGATGGTCACGAAACTTCAAGAGGAGGAAGAGGAAGCTGAGTCGATCAGTCTGCAACCGGAACAGTGCACACGTGCGGCGCGTGGCTTGGGACGGCGGTGATGGTGGTGGCGCATGGAAGCTCACGAGCGGTCGGATGGAGGTCGAATTCTGGGTTCTGGCTGACTTGACGTTGGGGAATCTGATTGAGTGGCGCGTTTCTTAATGGTGCACCGAAGAAGACGGATCTGGACTGAACTAAAGTGTTGAAACAAGAGCTTCACCGGAAACAATGGAGTTTTGGCCGGAAGGAGAAGGAGACAGAAAAAACAAAGAAGAACGGAAGCAAACCAAGCTTTGGTACCATGTACGAAGGTAAAACTAAGTTCTTATTCATTCAATGTTACATATGGATATATATACACGGAGTTGCATTTTAACTATTCAATATGAATTCGACATGCCGTTCCTACCATTCCTAACTCTATGACTTTTCTACATGCGCTTCCTGACGGTAAGGGATTATCGTTGACTTCTATGTCTAACAAATCTTATAACACCCCATTTACTTGTTTCCCAAGAAAAGGCCTCTGTTTTGGCCCTTCAGGAAGTTTTTCTCTTGGACTTACCATCCACCACGCAGTCATGGATGGCAAATCTGCAATTTCCGGCCTGAAACTATGGGCTTAATTTTGCTCACACTCTAAAATCGATCAAGAAGCAGCTAATTCTTCTTTGGGGGTCCCACAACAATTACTTCCATTCTATGACCGAACCGTGATCAAAGACCCCATTGGAATATACGAGAGGTTCGTCAACGAGGTATTAACCTACGGCGGAGTACAAAATAACAGAAGCTTAATATCATGGAACTGGGATCTCAAAGTTCCATCAGAAGCAGTAAGAGGGACGTTCGAATTAACACGCGAACAAATCGAAATCCTCAAGAAATACGCACAATCGAAGCTTAAAAACAACGGACAAGCGTCGACGTTCTCGGTGACATACGCCTACGTTGGTTGCTGTCTGGTGAAGGCAGAGCAGGCAAAGTCCGAAAAGTGAACTTCGGATTCGCAGTAGATTGCAGGGGTCGTTTGGACCCTCCATTTCCTAGTACGTACTTTGGGAATTGTTCAGTGGGACAGACTGCGATCACAGAGACGAAGGCAATACTGGAGAATGAAGAATTAGGAATTCTGAATGCAGGGGAAGCAGTGAGTGAAGCTATGAAGAGATTGGAAATGGGGTTAGTGAGAGGAGCAGATAGTTGGGGTTCGAGGAAGAAGATGGGAACAAGTGGGAACAATGAAAGAGGACTTGGCATTTCTGGGTCACCGAGGTTTGAGGTTTACAGTGTTGATTTTGGATGGGGAAGGCCAGTGAAGGTTGATATAGTTTCTATAGGCAAGACGAGGGCATTTTCCATTTGTGAGAGCAGAGACGGTGATGGAGGAGTAGAGATTGGATTGGTTTTGAACAGATGCGACATGGAAGCTTTTAGTAATGTTTTGGTAAACATCTTGAATCGCTTGCAAGCTCCGAAAAGTCAATGGTGAGAGATAGAATTGATGAATCAGTAGACAAAATGAGATTTACGTGTGCATGATGTTTGTTCTATAATACACACACACATGTATAAACACGAGCATGACACAATTGGTAGATAACTGCTTCTATGAAACATGATCTCCTAGATTTAAACCAAACTGTGTACATGGGAAAAGGTTTTGTTGGGAGAGGTTCTACTCTTCAAGAGGTTTAGTCTTTAACTATCAACTGAGGGATATCACCAGGATCCTACCAAAAAAATATATATGATTGAATTAATTAATGACTTTGTAAGTTTTGTCTTATCTCAATTATTTGTTTTGTTAATATGCCAATTAGATTCATGCCTTGACAGCTATAAATGCATGTATAAACATTTACTCATGTAACCATTAAATTAAAGGTTTGTCTGGAATGATAATTGAAGATTTTAAAAAATGTTTTTTTAATCATGAATTACGGTGTATAAGGTAAGTACATATATGATAAGAATTTTGTCTCAATTGATGTGAACGTGCTTGAATTATAATTCCAAACAAGCGACAAGCATTAGGAATACAAGGTTGCAACATGGCGATTACGAATTTGTTGTATCTATATTACTTCTTGCTACCCTTGTTTGCTTCTCTCTCTCTCTCTCTCTCTTTCCACTTATATTTAAGATTAGTACAATTGATAGAATGATATTACCCTTTATATCAATATAAGATCTAATTTGTGGTATAATTTTTGCTTATATTTGAGATTAGTACAATTGATAAAATTATATTACCTTTTTATCTTAGTACAAGATCTCGTTAGTGATATAATAATTATAATAGCATCATCTATCATGTTTTGACTACTGTACTTGAAATCAATCAATTTACGCCAAAAAGATCAAGAAAACATGAGGTTCATTGAACATTTGCGGATGATTTGGAATTTCAAGGTTTATGAACACAAGCCCAAATGAAGAGCTCAATCAACTCCACACCACAGCATCTTGCTTGGCTTCTTGTTGGTCAAAACCAAGGTATTAAAGACCGGACCGGGTATTGAACCGGTCGGGGTACTGGGTTAAGGGTCAGTGGGTCAAATCGGGATCAAACCGGAGCTAAACCGGGACCACACCGATGAGTAATTGAAAATTTTAGGCTTATAGTATGAAATTCTAAAGGAAAAAGTTAAATTTTTTTTTTTTTTTTTTAATTTGGGACCCGGACCGGACCGGTCTAGTGACCGGTTCGGTGGTTTCCAGTCCGGGTCCGGGAACATTGGTCAAAACCCATGTTGTGAAACCCGGACCGGACCGGCCGGTCCGGCCCGGTAACCGGCGAACCGGCCGGAAAACCGGTCCGGTTCCCGGTCCGGTCCGGGTTGGGGTTTTTACTAAAAAAAAAAAAAAAAAAAATTTTCCTTTAGAATTTCATACTATAAGTCTAAAATTTTCAATTTTTCACCGGTTTGGTCCCGGTTTAGCTCCGGTTTGGTCCCGGTTTGACCCACTGACCCTTAACCCAGTACCCCGACCGGTTCAATGACCGGTCCGAGTTTTAGTACCTTGGTCAAAACCCTCTATAGATAACTTTTTTTATGAACATTAAGCTTTCAACAAAAACATATTTATTATGAACATAAACTTTAATGAAGAACACAGTCCTAAAAGATTAACTTATATTAGGATGTATAGTGTCTTCAATTTATAAACACCAACCAGTCTTACGAGGTTCCCTATGTTGGGCTTATCACATAATATTATTACATAAACTCTTAATTACTAACCAAAAAAAAGTTTCATGATTTTGAATAAGGCAACTTTTTTTTGACCTGAAAATAAGGTAACCTTTTTTGCCTTCAAGATAAGGTAACCTTTAAAGTACATATTCATCTACAACGTAAAATAATTTGTAGTGATAAATATATGCGCACCCAATGGATACAGTGGCACTCTAATCGAAAAAAGAAACTACTCTTAACTCTCAATCTCTAGAAACTATCATGTGAAGGGAAAAAAAATCCCCAGAGACTATCATATCTTAATCATTCTTAACTTGTCCGTTCATTTTTTCTGTCTTCTAGGTTAAATGGTAGCCCCCCCCAGCTAGCTCGTACAGCCGCATGCACGGATGATATGACAACACACACACACATACGACACTTAAACTAGATTTCCTGATCTCTCTTTCACAGCATAACGTACGCGCGCCCTCAACTATAGCTCACAATGCAAAGGTCTTGCTCCCGTTTCAATATAAGATGGGGTCTCTTGAGCACTATTGATTGTCTTTAGATGTGATTCATGCACGTGTGTATATATATATATATATTGCCAATTAAAAAGTAAAATGTATATATTTAATTGTTGTTCTCTAAAAATATACATATTTAAGTTTTTCTCGTATATGAATAACAAGTATTCATCTATTCTTTAATTTAACGTATAACCTAATTGTTAAGTTAATACTGATAATGAATATAAGACTTATTTATTATATTTATTAATTTTTTTTAAATTGTCTCTACTAATACTTCCTCAATTAGGAGGGAGGAAAAGATTAAGGAGAATAGTTAAAGTATTTTAAGAAAAACACATATTTATTATAATTAATTAACTTAATTAATTTTATTTTAAATTAGTTTAATAGAACTTATATTAATCAAAGACAAGAAAAATAACATTTTTTTTTATATGTAACAAAAGTAGATGATAGAAATCCAAGACACTTTTGCATGTGAAATAAGGAAGGAAATAGGAATCGCTTGCACTTTCATATGTCTAGCCAGCAAAAACATGAGAATTATAAGAGACGAACGACTGCTGAATACAAACAATTAATATATACTTACTTTCTTTAACATTGCATTGTCTTAGTTCAATTCACCAATTAAGATTAAAAAAAATCTTGTACCAAGAAATTATACTTCTGTCATGCAAAAAAAAAAAAAAAAACCGTAAATAATAACCTTTTTTCGATTAATGTAACCAGTGACCAATGAAAGCGAAACAATGTGTTGGTCCGGATATATATACTAACTGTAGTAACATGTTCAAATAATAATATTTATTGTAAAAAAATATTATTACTTCCTATCATAAATATAGGATATAATTTATAATGTAAATTATATTTTAAATTATGTTTTATATTTAATATTGAGGAAATACTATTAATTTAATGCATGATTCTTAAGTTCTAAATTCATGGTTCGGTTTTTCACCAAAAAGAAAAACATGTCAGCCGCGGGTTGGCGACCGTATAATTAACGAACCGGACCAAACTAGCGCAAGAGGCGAACCGGAAGAACCGTAAAAGAGATCACCTGACCCGGCGGCAAAGGGAAAAGAGGGAAATTAGTTCACAGTTCCAAAGGGTAGCTTTCGCACACTCCCTTCTATTCGTGCGCTAACTGATCGTCTCTTCTTCTTCACTCCCCTCTTCAAACGCACTGTCTCATCGCGTCTCTTCGCCAATCGCTTCTTCATAACTCATAAGCCTGCCATAAACATTCTCGTGAATCACCGGTACGCGACATTTTTTTCTTCTTGGCTTCTCGTGATGAGTGGGATTTGGTGTCATCTTTGAGTGATTTCGTACACCCCCATCAACCAATTGCTTGATTTGTCGTTTTTCAGATAATGCCTGTCTTGTGTTAAGCTTCCTTTTTCGGCCTGATTCGAAATGGGTCTTACTTTTTTCGTGATCAGACATTGCTAAAGTTCCTCGAGATAGCTGAATGTTAATAAGTAGTGTAACTAAACTAAACTGTATTTATTTTCAAAGGTTTGATATTTTTTTCTCAAGCATGAAACTTTTTCCTTATGTAGTGCTTGTGTCGCTTGCTGCTAATCATAGTGGGTGTTTTTCTATTTTTCACTGTGATGTCGGTTTAGGGTTTACATTTCAGTTGTGTTTCTCTTTGGATCTGGGTATTTGTACCAACTCTTCTTTTGTTCCCCCGTTATGGGCTTTGTCTTCGTGCTGTGCGCCCTTCAAGATATCAGCTTGATGACTTCTTCTTCTTCTCTTTTTTTTTATTTTAAATTTTTGAATCACAATATTCACTTTGAACACGCTTGAAGTTTTAACAAGATGTGGTTATATGATATATTCAATTCGTTCTGCTTCATTTTGAGAATGTGGGTTTTTATTAACAAGATGTGTGATTGAGGATGTTATCATTCCAAGGTCAGTCTTCACAAACTTTCTGACTTTGAGGCTGATCAAGAGGTATTGTAGGATCAGTGTGCGACTAATTTATCCAGGTCGCCTGATATCCTGCCATTTTGATGAAATCAAAATGCTATTCTCTCTCTTTTTATATATATACATATATATATTTATCAAAATGCTATACTCTGACTTGCTCATAACATTGAAGGTTGCCCCAGCATTATTCTAGCTAGCTTTTCTATGGGCTTCATAATTAAATTCTCACTCCTGCCTTTCCAAACATGGATTTTTCTGGTTCCAATGTTTCCTTGCACGTCTTAAAATGAAGTTATAGATGAATATTTTCATGAGTGATATGACTTTTATCTACATATTTCAATAGGGGCTAAACATTAAGATTTAATGTGTGCCCAGTATACCTTTGTACATGAGACTGTATGTGCTTCCTGTTTGAATGCATGTTGAATTGTTGTTTCCCCCTTAACAAAACAAGTCAATGTTTCCTGATTTTATTAAATGTATTAGCATACCTAGCTGATACATTTTTTTAAGTGTTTTCAAGTGTCATGAGGTTTGAGATTTTCTGTTGATCGTGTTTAGCAGAATGGCCATGGAAGGAGCTACTCATCCAACTACTCCCAGCGCTGAAATGGTTGGAAATGCATTTGTTGAACAGTACTACCATATTCTTCACAGTTCACCAGAATTAGTCTATCGGTTCTATCAAGAATCTAGCGTGCTAAGCAGACCTGATTCTAATGGGGTGATGACATCAGTGACAACAATGAAAGTAAGATGATCTGGAAATGGTGCCTGTATATCTCTTTCTTCATTAGTTTTTCCCCCCTGACTGTTTCATTAGGAAAACTAATACTGTTGCCATCATATGATAGTTAATATAATTTATTATAATTATAATTATATTAATAGCTGTTAAAACCAGAATATGCGACATGCTCAAGCCAAAACCTATAGAGAGAGATAGAGAAGAGGAGAAAGAAAAGAAAGTGCTATATTCTATTTGCCCTATCTACCAAATATAAATGAACCAGTAAAATTTGCCCTATCATGTATCCTATTTGCAAGTAATGTGGATCAGTTTAATCTGCAAGGCTGTTTTTTCCCCTTTGCTTTTGAAGTTAGGCAGGATGGGGCTGTTCAAGTAAATTTTATTGACCTGCAAATTTATACAGACACCAGCGATCCCTGATTTCATGGGGCATTACTGTCTTTTCTGTTGTAGGGCATTAACGAGAAGATACTTTCATTAAACTACAAAGACTTTAAAGCTGAGATAAAGACTGCTGATGCTCAAAAGTCTCACGAAGATGGAGTGACTGTGTTGGTAACGGGTTGTATGACTGGCAAGGATAACCTGAGAAGACAATTTGCACAATCATTCTTTCTTGCTCCTCAGGACAATGGATATTTTGTTCTGAATGATGTTTTTAGGTGTCTAGAAGAAAGTGTACCATCAGAAAAGCATTCCTTTAATGCGGTTGATGATGCAACTGATGTTCATATAATTGCTGACCCAGGCAAGATCAATTTAAAAGAACTTTTTGTTTTTCTTTAGGTGACGTCATTGTTTGGAAACTGTATGCATGCTTTTCATGATCTTATGCAGACCCCGGTCATGTTTCTGATCCATCTGCACCAGACCCTGTAAATTCTCATGTGAACCAGGATCAAAATGGTGCCAAGAATGCTTATGTGCCATCTAATCTTGAAAGACAAACACTTGTTGAGATTGAGGGTGCTGAAGAGCCCCAGTCTCAGACAAATGGCATTGATGTTTCCCAGGCCACCGAATTGGCTTCTTCAGCACAAGAGGACGCTCCAAAGCAGTCTTACGCATCTATTGTAAGTGTTCAAACTCAGATTTTGTGCTTCAAGCAGCGTGAAATTTTAAATCTAAGTCTATTGGATTTGTTTTAGGTGAGAGTCCTTAAAGGAAGCTCAGGATCAGGTAAAGTCTATGTACCTACTAATGCTGTAAGGTTGGTGCCTAAAAAAACTGAGAACCAGTCAGTTGGGCCAGTTGAAACTACTGCATCACCTGAACCCGAAAGAGAACCAAATAGTATCAGTGTCCCTGCTAGTAGTAATAATCATGAGGAAGGTACATGTTTGTCCGTGTTTCATATAATTTATGTTTTGACTTATGTTTATAAAGCTTGCATTATTTGAATGTGAACTCAAAAAACATTAAACTACATTTTATTGTTCTCAACTTGCTGCTTGATTGAAGCCACAGTATCTTGCTTAAACTTGTAACTGATTCTGACATGCATGTAAACCTCCCAGTGGAGGGATATTCCATTTACATCAGAAATTTGCCCTTTAGTGTGACGGCTTCTCAATTGGAGGAAGAATTCAAGAAATTTGGACCCATCAAGCAAGGAGGCATCCAAGTCAGAAATAATAAGGTAGTTTATTTTCCACGTGACTTGTCTTTTCTATATTTTCAATTTCTGTGTTCCACTTCTTCTACAGTCCTAATGATGCTTTAGTGGAAACACCTTTTCTTTTTTGGTATTTGCAGCAGCAGGGATACTGTTTTGGATTTGTTGAATTCCAGTCTCTGAGTTCCATGAACAGGGCAATTCAGGTAGACTCCTTTTCCTTGAATTCTGGCATTTAAGTGTGCTGGTTTAATGGCTATATGCTGGTTCCCCCATGGATAGTAACCTTTTGGTTGTTTTAAAAGCAACATGCATTTCGCAAGTTTTACGACATGTCTTATTTGTAACTTCACATGTATCCTTTACTGCCACTTTGAGCCTGACAATCCTGGCATTGACTTTAAACTCAACTGTCCCTGCAAAGCAAACATGCCTTTATATAAGACTAGCACCCTAAAAATCCAATGTTTTTTATTGGAAGATTTTCATTGAAGCATCACTTCACTGGTTAGCAAATTCAATCTTATTTATAGACAGTAGTCAATAATAAGGATTTCAATGTAATTTTTTAAGTTTTGTCCTCTATTTCGAAATGTGGATTAAAAAGATTGTTTGTAGTATATTAAAATGGGAAGCATTAGCTTTAAGTATCAACCATCCCTGTTCATCCGGAATGCCATGGCTGTCAAACCTGCCTGCATCAATAGTTTCTGACATGGAGAGCTTGCAAACTTGCAATGTTTGGTAAAATTTTAAGTGGACGGGAACTTCTGGAAATGGTTAGGAACCATATTGAATTCGGAATGAAATTTTGGTAACACATAACACTATATATAATTTCTCCCTCTTTGCTGTTCTTAGTCATGCTCTCAAATGTGAAAATCCCTGAAATACACAATATATTTCCTTGTCTTTTCTGTTTCATATGCTTTGCTATTTAATAACAATTTTTTGTCTGTCAAATATGCTCAATATTGCCATGACTGGAGTTTTTGTTATAAAGCAGCATCCCACTTTTTCTTGGATGCCTATTTATTGTTTTGATGTGTTACCCTTCTGCTGAAGTTGTTTTCATGCGTTGATGATGCATGGATACTCGATAGGTTTTGTAAGGTTCGAAGTGATTTCTTTTGTTGATGTATATGGTATTTGTTTGAAGAGCAGCACTGGCTACAGCCTGATACTAGTATTTCTATGTTTTTGGTGAAATGAACTGTCTGACCTGTAGTTGTTTGATAGTATTAGCTTGCTGGTGGCAATTGTATTGGGCAACCTGAGTACATGGTCACGCCATATGTTGCCTTTATTAGAGTTTGTGATTTCCTTTTTATTGCTTCCCTGCATGAACATTTCTAGCATGGTAAACAATCAGCTTTGTTTTGTTGTCATTTTGAATTGCTATATCATGAAAACTGAATCTGGTACTTGTCTGAAGGTTTGCATTGTCTTATGGTTTTATGCTCCAGATTTTACAACTTCCATTGTACTTCTTTCAGGCTTCACCTATTACATTTGGGGGTCGTCAGGCTGAAATTGAGATGAAGAGAACTACTAATCGAGGTAATTCCTTGCTTACCTGCGTGGATAACATCATCATTCCTTCAGAAAGAAAAGAGAAAAGGCGCATGACAAATATAATTTGTTTGTCATATGAACACCACTTTCTATCATGGCTTATAATTTTTTCCTTTGTTTTGCAGTAGGTGCTGGTAATCCTGGAAGAGGTAGGTTCCCGGCTGTAAGAGGTGGGTTCCGAAATGACTTCAGGGGCCGTGGCTTTGGTGGTGGTCGAGGGTTTGGTCGAAATGACTATGGAAACCATGAGTTCTCAGGAAGAGGCCGGGGCCCTGGCAATCGTGGCGGCGATGGTTATCACCAAGGGAGAGGGAGAGGCGGCCGATCAAGTGGACTAAGGCACATTGCTGTTTCTTCCTAAGAGCAGCTGATATCGTCGGTGACAAACTCACCAGACTGTATTGTGGCTCTTATTGTTTGATAAGTTAGAAAATACAGGCACAGGCTGGTTGCACAATCTTCATGCGGCTCTCAAGCAGCATCAAAAGCTCCTGATGTTACCTTTGATTGCAATTGCACAGTTATAGTAGTTGTAGTTATAATGCAATGATCTTTGCCAGTGTTTTAGTATAGAAGGTAGGTATCTAGCCCCCAAGATACTCTACTTTTTATTTGTTTATTTATTTATTTATTTCTAAATATCACGAAGACAAATGCCTATGTTGAATTTGTTGGTTCGTCCTTGGTGGATCAGTTTTGGCAAGAGTTGGCATTGAATTAGCCATTCTGTTATCTCTCTCCTATAATCCAATCGCACTAAGCCTATATCTAGTTTGTTCAATTACAATGAAAAGGCACTAATAACTCGTATATTTGCTACAATTCACTGAAATGAGTCCATAACGATACTGCGAAACTGTTGTATTTGTAGGAATCAGTCCAAAAAGTTAAGTGTGGCCATAGAGTGAAAGGCACAATTGAAAAATAATATGCAATCAATCTTAAATGTAGGACTTGTAGTGAACACTATAGACAAAATCTTCATTTATGACTGGAGGAATATAATGTATATTAACTAAATCAATCAATCAAACTAAATAAATATGTTTTATATTAATGACTGAATGGAGTATTTATTAAAAGGGTGAAGGTGTAAATTTAGCAACCAACTATTTTCTTATGGGTATCCAATACAATTAACTATTTTCGAGTGCAAAAATAAACATAAATAATTTATATAGGATCAAATATAGAAACGCTGTCAAGACTTAACTTCCATTACTTTTTGCATAGAGTCACACTAGTCTTCTCACTCTCTATTATTTTAATATATTTTTAAAAGGGTTAAGGTTCAAATTTATCATTTAACTATTTCCCTATTGGCATCCAACATAATTATTTTTCATAAGACCATTTACAAGACAGATAAAAAGATTTAAAAGAATACAGCGAGTTCAAAAAAATATTTTACTACACCATGTTGGGTCAAAATAAAATTAAGTTTTGCCAGTAGAAAGACAAATATGGGAATATACAAGATAAATATGAGAATAACCAAAATTTTTTAACTCCTGGATTCTTATAAATATCTTTATTTGTCTTGTAAATGTCTATATTTATTTTATAAATGCTCTTATGAATAAAATAAAGTAAGGGCATTAATGTAAATACTCATATTTGTTTTATAAATGCTCTTATGAAAAATAATTGTGTTAAGTGCCCATAGAGAAATAATTAATTACTAAATTTACACCTTAAGCCTTCTAAAAATATATTAAAATAATAAAGAGTGATAAAACTGATAGGATCCACAGTACAAAAAAGTAACGGCAGTTAACCTGGGTTAACGGCGTTGCTATATTTATTTCCGAATAAATTGATTATAAATCCGAAAATAATTAATTGTATTGGGTGTCCATATAAAAATATTTAATTACTAAATTTGCAGATTAACGCTTATTAAAAAACTGGATACAATCAACAAGTTTTAGTGGAAAAGTACATACGCCCATTGTGGGGGAAAATACCAGTTAGGTCCCAAGGAACAGAATTAATACCAAAAAAGTCCCTTTGCAAATTCCAATGTCAGAAAAGTCCCTAGGGACTTTTCTGACATGGATTCCCAATGACCATTTACCAAAATACCCCCACTTGTATTTACAACTTCATAAGCGGCGTTTACAACTTGGGAGAAAGAAAATCTAAATGGTTTATGTTACAACACTTGTTGCTACGTTTACAACACTTTTAGCTCTTTTTACAAGTTTTTAAGCTACATTTACAACCACTCCCACCCAAGTTGTAAACGCCGCTTATGAAGTTGTAAATACAAGTGGGGGTATTTTGGTAAATGGTCATTGGGAATCCATGTCAGAAAAGTCCCTAGGGACTTTTCTGACATTGGAATTTGTAAAGGGACTTTTTTGGTATTAATTCTATTCCTTGGGACCTAACTGGTATTTTCCCCCCATTGTGGTCCACTTACATAGGCTCTTCATAAAGGTGGAGCTGCCTGCTGAGTGTGCGTGCGCCATCTCTTTGGATATTCATTTACATTAATAAACAATTTGTTAAAAATTAAATAAATGAGATATGGGACTTGAAAAGGTTCATGCAGGCGGGTCAGAAACTCCTCAAGCATTGGAGAGGGTCTCTTCAACATGACGTGCCTGCTTACACATAGCAATTCTAAACAAAGCGATTGCATATTATATTATAATTTCATTTATTTATAAACAATAAAATGAATGATTGCGATTTCTCTCATAATTTATTAGAGTCACATCCTTTATAAACTATTATCCCCTCTTATCATACATATAACAGCTATTTACCCCTCCTAACTATATAACTTTCTTCCAATTTATTCTTATTAATTGTACTTATGAAAAGAGTTTATATATAACGGGGCGGAAAAAAACCAGAACATATTTTTTATAAATAGCTAACTCAACTAATAATTTTTTTTATTTTTATAAATTACTAGTTAAAGAGATCTTACATTTAAGATCGGAGCAAGGGAGTAGTGAATTTTGTAATAGGCTCAATTTAACGTAGAGTGGAGGGATAATGAGAAAGGGATGAGCGAAAGTGATGTGCGCAATTGGATAATAAAACCTAATCAAACAAGTTTTTTTTTTTTTTTGGGTACAGGAAAATCAAGCAAGTTGCAAATAAAAAGTTTTCATCGATTTCAACATCCACGTTGGGTCTGTCCAATCTCCAATCATGTATTTATCCATTCAACCCGAGAGTGACATAAACAAATATAATTAAATTGTTGAATCTTTTCGTGAACTTTTCATAAAAAGTTGTTTTGTTTTATTAAAACTAAATGATCTAATATTGTGCTCCTTCCATAATATAAAAGCTGAAAAGTTAATTTATAAAGATTAAGAAAGTTAGTTAGTTATTATAAAAATGTGTGTGTATTTTCTTAAAATATCCTTTTTGATAATTTACATTATTGGACTCCCTTTAATATGTGTAATTAATATAAATAATTATGAAAAAAATATACTTTTTTTGAAAAGAAATAGATTAAAGTAAACCCTAACTAAAAATCTCTTTAATAATATGTACAATTAATAAGGATAGTTAAGAAAAAATTATTAGAGAATATTTAAATTCATATTCAAATTCAAGTCGAATTCATTGTTTGGGTTGATAAAATTTTGGATTTGTTCCAAATTCAAGCAAATTTTATTATTATAAGTAGTTAGAATTTCAAATCCCCCACTCCGATGTAGTAATTTTAAACATGAACCCTGATAAAGAATTTTCAAGTATTAGAATTTGATATCTTCTATGCTATGCATTATACACGCGGGAAAAAAAATGAAATATTAATATTTGAAATCCAAACCCATTTTTGAGGTATTAATTTTTTATATATGAATTTCTAACCGAGTTGTATTCAAATATTACTATGTTTGAAGATCCAATTAAAAAAAAAAGTGATGAAGGCATTGACTTTAGTCCCATTTTTTTTTGAAAAGAGAAAGATTGGACCAATGTGTATGAAGCAATATTTTTTAAGAAAATGTTGTGACAAATTGTGGAAGAACATGTGAGATCCACATGGATGGGGAAAAAAGAGAGGAAATGAAGTGGCACAGCCAATGAGGACGCACTCACAGGCATCCGACGTGGAAATACACAGCCTTAGTGCCTTGTTTGAGTGGCTGTGTGTTCAAGCAACTTGCATTTCCACTCTTCCCACATTCTAATAATAACTTAGCTTCTACAACTTATCACCTCTATTTAATCTTTTATAAGTTTATCCTTCCTTATCCTCCAAACTTTATTTTTCTTTTATACACAATTAGAGTTTCACCTTTTAAATGTCACATCTTAATGCCACAATTATTGCCACAAAAAAACAAAAGACCAGCTTAATTTGGACCACACAGGGTGGAGCCGGATATATGCATGCAATTTTTTTTAAAAAAAAAATGTGTGACAAATATTTGGGAAAATGGAATATCTCACTCTTCATTAATGTGGAAGCAGTATTTAATTTGTACTATATTTACACAACAAACTATGGTTAATACATAATAGAAATTGGTTTACCTCAATTGATAACAAACTGTTTTTCTATCTTGACAATATGGGTCACAAACTAAAACCATATGGGAAAAGAAACAAACAACCAAGAAGCATATATGACCGACCCATATTGGACAATATGGGTCATATATGCTTCTTGGTTGTTTGTGACCCAAAAGAAGCAATACAAACATAGGGGCAATAAGGGAGAAGAAGCATAGGACAGATGTCAGGTTTTTCATTTAAACTTTATATGCTGTGTTTGTATTTATTAATTTTTTTACTCAACACAAATTGAAAAAATAAATACAAGTTGCACAACAATAGAACCACTAGATGACAAAGACGATAGAGTCGAGGACCGAATGTGTGTTTGGTATTACTTATTGGGGATCAATAAGCACTTATTACGTAAGTCGAGATAAAATTTCTCTCACATACTTATCTCGTATACCGTGAATCACGAATTATAAATCCTTATTGTCTAAAAATAAGCTATCCCAAACGAGCATCGAGTTGAGTTCCCTTCAAAAAATTGGGCAGCCCCTACTTTCCCACGCACAACATTATCGTATTTGGGAAGAATATTACTAAAAGGACCGTTGTCGCCACGAATTTTGTGTTAAGGATCAAATAAATCTGAAACTGCACTTAAATTGCGGTTAAGTTTTTTTTTTCCTGGGTTGATAAGTGTTCTTATCATAATAAAGAGAATAACGCAAATTTAAATTCTAAAATGCACATAAAGAGCGGTAAAATCCTTTTGTACTCTAACTTCTGAAAAAAAAATTAGTTTCAAATTTAAAATGACTTGGGAATATATTTATCAATTAAAAAAAATTATTCATGGATGGCATTGGATGCTGTGATCTTCCATGTCACTTAGATCACAGAGTCATTAACTATATTCTACTCTCTTTTTTTTTTTACTTTGGCAAGTCACAGGGGTATAGTTAAAGAGGGGAAAAAAACGTAATGTTTTTAAAGTATTAAGTATAATATACTCCCTTTAAACTTAAATGCAGGAGTTAGTTAAATGATTCACTTTGATATGCGATGTCAAATATCTTTATCTCTGAAGTCTAACTTTTTTGTTAAACATTCATTATTAAGTGCATATAGTAAGAGAGATTTCATTAAGAATGATGATTAAATTAACTAAATTAATTATTTTCATCTCCACATATTGACA
Source organism: Inga oerstediana (assembly GCA_963210345.1). Lineage (NCBI taxonomy): Eukaryota > Viridiplantae > Streptophyta > Magnoliopsida > Fabales > Fabaceae > Inga > Inga oerstediana. Next base: position 14,806,441 of record OY723403.1, on the reverse strand, counting down.
AGGGAATACAAGGCTCTTCCAATTGGGTATACCATTCTGATTTTATTTATAAGTATTTTTTAACAAAAAAATATGGTTCTATTTATAAGTATAGTTTTAATATAGTAAACAAGATTGTGACAATTTTGCCTTTATTTATTGTATCAATGAAAAAATAATTTAAAGATAGATAGAGAAGAAATAGTTGAAAAATACTTATTCATAAATAAGGGGATAGTTAAAAATTTATCCTATAATCATTGAATTAACTACCGCTTTTTGATATCTGAGATTTAATTAAAAAATATTTATAAATAGGACCAGAATGGTACTTAGTCAACTATTCTTCTATCATACTCCCTCCGGTCTTAATTATCAGACAAAGTTGATTTTTTTTGGAGAAATTAAGGAAGCCAATTAAATTGCTTTAGAGTGTTTTTATTTTTATTTTTTTCTCCAAACTAATTAATTTGACTAATAAACTAATATATAATCTAAGGATATTAAAAATATAAACACTCTAAAGTAATTTAATTGATTTCCTTAATTTCTCTAAAAAAATTAACTTTATCTTATAATTAGGACGGGAAGCAGTAATAAATGGTATCCCATAAATTTTAAAAGCAACTCAGTTCGCTGAAAAAACTAAGGGTGTGTTTGGTTTGAGGAGAGGGGAGGGGAGAGGAGGGGAGGGGCGGGTGGGAAAATTACAATTTTGGATAAAAGAAATCCAAAATTTACTCTCTCTCTTTTTTAAATTTTGGTTTCCTGCCTAAAATTTATTTTCTCATTCTTTTTAAATTTTGGATTCCCGTCTAAAATTTAAATTCCTTAAACCTAAAAAGATAATTTACCTACCTTTCCATTCCCTCTCACCCCTCCTCTCCCTCAAACCAAACACACCTTAAGCGACAAGTTGAGGCAAAGAATGAATTTTTTTTCTCAAACTTGTGGAGAGAAAAGGGAGGGCTTGTGTGGGAGACGAACCAGTGGGAGTGGGCGTTGTACGCTATCATATCGATCACAGCTTTTCAAAGACCGACACAACACTCACAGTAATCTCCCTCAATCTGGGCCCACACCTAATGTTCTGACACGACACGTGTGTATGAAACTCCCTCCCCTTCTGACACGTCACCCACCCCCAACCCAACTTGCTCTTTATCCCCCTTCTTAGCTGTCTTCCTCCGCTCGCTCCTGAACACGTGTCCCTCAACCCCCAACACAATCCTCCGCTTTCCGACCGTTGGATCTCCTTCATCAACGTCTTAGTCGTACGACGGTTCACGTCTTCCTTTTGCTTCCCAACCCGATCCATCACTCCCACTCCCACCTTTCTTTTACGTTGCCACTTGCAGGTTGTTATATTGGCTTCCCCTCCTTTTTCCTTTTTTGAGTTTGTGTTAGGATTAATTTTAAAAAATAATTTTTAAAATTTATTTATAAGATAAATATACGAGAGAAATTTTATTTCGACTTATAGAAAATAGCTTTTAAAACTATGATTCAGGTATTTTCCAAACACCTACTAAATCAAGCATCAAATATTTGCCATGAGTTTGCATGCCTTTTAACTTAAACTGGTAAACAATTGTAACCATGGGTTTCATCACCCACTGTTTTGACACCAAATTCATTAGAAACGTGGCACGTGCGCTTCATTATCTCTATATTGTATCATCACTTGATTTCTTTCATTAAATAAGCCGCCTAATATTCCCAAAACATTGAAAGTCATAGCCTACGTACCCCAGTATTGTTTATTTTTTTCTAAAACAACCATCACACTTTCATGGACAATTATAAAATATTGTAATTGGAATTCTCGCAGACCCCAAAATTATCTGGGTAAATGTGGATAATTAAAGAAAATTAGTCCCACTCAGTAGAAAATGAAAAGGACAGAAGCGACATTTATATGAAACCCAAAAGAAGAAATTAAAAGTGACGTTTAGAGCTCGTGGGAACGTGTGGGTATTTTGTTCCCTTCTTATTCTCACTTATCATGTCAATGAAAATGAATTCTACGTTGCAACCCTAGTTATACAAGGTGTAATTTTTAAAACAGAAATCGTATAATATTCTTAATTTAAGGGTTCAGATTATGTTACAAACGAGGAATATTATATTATGATAACAATGAAAAAAATATATACACTCACACAACCCTGAGTTAGAACTTGAGACATCTACAACGTAAGGCGAAAACATTTATTACTAAGGTAACGGGTCACTGACGTGTGTGTGTGTATAAAATAAAGATTGTGTATCAATAAAATCCTCACATTTATAACACAAATTTAACTCACGGCTTGGAATTTACAACCTTATGCGCTAAGAGGCCAACCTAACTAAGTGGATTACTGATATTTGTTCCCTATATAGAATTATTAAATATAATTTAAACAAAACTTATTTTTGACATACTGTGACTTTTTGTTGTTGTTGTCCAGAGCAGTGTGTTGAAATACGGACTAGATTGGCTGGTTTGGTTAGAAATCAGTAAATTGGTTTGATTCGGGCTTCAACCCAGTTCACTATATATTTTTTAAATTGATGTGTTTTTAATCTCTTTAAAATTTCTTTCCGATTTAATCCCGAGTTAGCTCCGATTTGATTCTCATTTGACCCACTGATTCTTGATCCAAAATCCTGTCTGATTTGGTTTGGGTTTAACCCAGATACTTACTGGTACATCTGTTAATCAGGGTTTTATATTATTGGTTTTCGGTAATGTAGTTGATGGCTCTGGGCACCCAACAAAAAAACAAAATCTATTTTTTTTTCTGTTTTGCCATCAACAAAAGACCAAAATCTAGATGATACAGAAAAGAAATAAACATATCCTGGAATCACACGAAATGCATAGCTGTCAGTAAGTAAAAGGATCAAGTTGCGCAAGTTGATATCATATTGTCCCTCAAGTGGTTCAACTTTCTACTTCCAATTCAACATTTTCATGTCTTTATTAAAATATACTAATGACTACCAATCCGATAATATTTAAATTCGGGCCAATCATTCTTTACCAGAAGACAAAATTATGGCTGACGCCGTTAAGTTACACTTATTTTAACTTGAGACGTCCTATCGTAATTTTATCTAGTTGACACGTGGATCCGAGGAAGATGTTTCCTAACTTTTTCAACATTTTCTCCCGTGCGGGTCTGTTGTCCTAATTGGTATCCTTTCTTTAAGAATAAATCTAATATGATAAACACAATTTTTTTTTGCAAAATAGAAAAAGTTTGGAAGCAGTAACAAATTTTAATGGACTTAAATTCAAGTGTCAATTTTTCCCCTGTATTAATTGAGATTATTTTACAGATGAAATTATATTTAACCTGAATTTATTATAACACAATAATATTTTTAAATTTTTAAATGACACGATAAATATTTTTTGTGAATGAAAAATTGTTGATTTATTTATAAAAATATTTGATTGTAATTTTATTGATGGTTAACATGTAAATTTATAAATAAAGTTTTTCTTGTGGAGCATGTGGTATAAATAAATTTTGGAAAGGATAAAAAAACTGATAAATAATTTAAAATGTTTGAAAAAATTTAATAATTTTGATAAATTTATACATTTTAAATTTATTTATTAATATTTTTATCCCTTCTAAATTTTCTCTGTGTAGGCGCCTCTCAAAAGAACTTTATTGTTATTATCCAAAAAAAACTTTATTGTAAATATTTAATAAGCAAAGTTGAAAATCTCAAATGATTGACACGTTAACCTGTGAACCAACCTTGCAGAAGATGAATAGTGTATTAATGTGAATTAAAAGGATGGAAACAGTAAGACCCTGGTCTCGGAGTTATGTGCTGTTACAAACGTTTCGTGTTTAATTCACCCACGTGGCGATTGTGTCAGGTAGCATAATCCTATTTCGACACGTGGACAGAGGAACCCTTATCCCAACAAAACTAGCCCCTTCCCTAAAAGACAAACACATACAGACGCCCCGAGGGCGTTACCTCAAGATCTGGCCCGCTCGCCACGTCAGCCCCACCTCGCCCTTTTGCACCCCACGTGTCCAATTCCCTGGCTCCTTACGTCACCAGGGGTAATTTCGCCATTTTGATCCCGCCCTCTTTTGCCGATTTTATTATCTTTACGGCTTTTCAACCATCTACTTTTTCCTCCGCCTGATTCTTCCTACTTGATACATTGGTTATCTCTTGCCTATCATGGCCGTCCGTGTCTTGAGGGGAAACGATTTTACCGGGAAGCAAGAAACTATAGAATCTCTGTTCTCAGGTCGAGTCATAACAACATCTTAATTCCACTTTTTTCCCTGAAAAGTACCCAGCTCTCTCAACTTGCAAGCTCTTTTTCTTCCCGGGGGTCATTATGAACTTGCAGTTTCTGATATCACTCACAACATAAATCCCTCTGTAATTTGACTTTTGCGTGATGTTCAACCCTATGTGTTTGTGTTAATCTGGCCAAGCTAGTTGCGTCAATGGCGGACGTCGGGGATGGAGGAAAGAGGCTCATTCCAAGCCAAATGAGTAGTAATTTCCCGCGAGATCTGTTTCAGTTGCAGAGATTCATGTCTGTAAATCACTTGCCAGTGAAGGTGAAGCTGGAGGATGCGAGCGAGGAGGATGAGGAGGAGCTGGAGCTGACCCTTGGGCTCTCGATGAACGGTCGTTTTGGGGTGGACCCAAGAGCGAAGAAGATTAAACGAACTTCATCGATACCGGAATTCATGAATCACAATCCAATTCTAAAAGAGGAAGAGATGGCGATCGGGATGTCAATGGGATGTGGTACTAGTTCGCTGGTGAGGACGTGCTCACTGCCGACGGCGACGGAGGAGTGGTGGAGGAGGAAGGAGTTGCAGACACTCAGGAGACTGGAGGCTAGGAGGAAGCGGTCGGAGAAGCAAAGAAACTCGAGGGCCGTTCGGGAGCGAAATCGAGAAGACGACGTCGTCGTTGAGCGGGATGCCACTTTGACGTTGAGTGATTTCGCCGGCTCAAGAACGACGTCGTTGGGCAGTGGTTTACCACTACCTTGTCCTCTATCAGTTCCCAAGACCTCCAATGGATCAGATGGGATCTCAGAATCTGAGAGTCAACCACCTTCAGGTAATTACGATTCAATTGGTATATTAATTACTAATTTTCATATGCCATTTTGGGGATTGAAGTCATCTGCATTTTCTTGCTCGATTCGTCGTCCTTCTCTCTCTCTCTCTCTCTCTCGTGCATCGTTATTTTTCAGCATCTTACAAAATTTCAGCCCCAAACTTTACCAGTTTTCTTAGTTCGTTTCTTCTCTGTTTTGATCTCAAGCAGCTCTAGAACTGCTCTACTTATTTTTTCCTTTTTTTTGATTTCACAAGTGTGTCAGATTGCTCCTATAATCGATGTTCCGAATTTGGACACAGGCTGATTGTTTGAGATTACTGTGTATAGCCTCATCTGAATGTCTAATTACACTGACTAGTCCTTGATTAGGAGTTTTTAAATTCTAAAATAGGGAAAGAGGGTGAGGGACTAAGAAAAGGTTGGGCTATATTTTGTTGAATGTACTAACCACCTGATCATTGATCAGACCAATGTGTACGAAATTTAGTCAATCTTTTTAATGCTTTTTATGAAGAAATGTTATTCTCGATGTGAAATTAATCATATTTTAAAGGAAGGTCTCAAAAACGCTAGATTATCATATGAATTATGAATCTGAAATGATTTGGCAGGAAGAATATGGAAAGTGTTTATTCAAGGACCATGGAGGGGTTAACTGCGCACACATCTTTTGAAACTCTCTTCTGGGCACAAAAACAACTGAACACGAAAGTAATTCACTTAAAATGACCAAAACAGTGTTTAGTCATGACAAAAATGTTTTGAAAGATGAGTTTATTCCTCATTTATTTGTGTCACTCTGCCTTTGTTTATCACCAATATATCTATAAAAGTTGTAGGAAGCTGCATTATTTTTTATCCATTAACAATGTGACTTGTTTGAGGCTTCTTGGGAATACACCGAGGCATCTTAAAAGAAAAAGTTTCATGTGGTGTTGTAAATTTTCAGATCAAGAGATGTGTCTTGATTCCTACATGGACAAAATCTTAAACACTATTGAAGCCTCCTTTCAACTTTATCAAATAGGCGGCAGCAAGAGGTCGTTCAAAGTTTGGTTCACTACTCTCTTTGCATTGAGTTTCACAACTAACCAGAGTGTTTATATTTAGTAGGCATGTTCAATAGACAATTACATAATTGTTGCAGTGAACCTGATTTACTTGGATCTAACAGATAGTACGAGGACATCATGAGAACATATGTACTTACATATTTATAGTTACTTTGATGCATCATTTAGTTCCACTACTCTAAAGCTTTGACAGGGATTGTTGTGTTCAACTATATTTCTGTCACTTGTCGCTTTTCAATGTTGTCCTGCTGCTATTATAATATACAGTATTTGTCAAATTGTCGCTTGGCGTCATGCCTTAACCATAATTGGATCAATATATGATCTGGTGCATGTTCTTCGTGAGATTGTCCCAAAATTTCTACTGTGTTTATGATATACATGTATATATATGAACGTTTAACTATGATTTTACTCTAATCCATTTTTGCTTCTTTCAGGAACAAAATCCCTGGATGCTAGAATGTCTAATGGAACTAACTCATCTCTAGGTGGCGAACAGAAATCAACGGTCACATCTGGAACACTGATTGCTGAAAAATCAGTCAACGCTAGTGCTGTTACAATGAGGAACCAGGATAACAAACTTGTATCACCAGAAAACAGGACCAAAGATGTGATGAAGAACATGTTTGAAGATATGCCTTGTGTGTCTACCCAAGGTAAGGGACCCAATGGAAAGAGAGTTCAAGGGTTTCTTTACCGGTATAGGAAAGGAGAGGAAGTGAGGATACTGTGTGTTTGTCATGGCAGTTTCCTCACCCCAGCCGAGTTCGTTAAGCACGCTGGTGGCGGTGATGTGGATCACCCATTAAAGCATATTGTTGTGAGTCCAAGCTTTTTGTAAGTTGCTAAAATTCGAGACAGGACAAAAGAGCCAAAGATGAGTTGTCAAAGTGTTGTTACTCTCTTGGTTTCTTTTGAAATTTGGCACTTTATTTGGTCATATAGAAGTTTCCTGCAAACATTTAATATCCTAAGTCTAAGGTATTATGGAGGATCTGATATCTTTCTTCTTCTTCTCTTTTATGGTTGCAAAAGCTAACTTTTAGTACGAGGGAACAATGTTAATGTTATCATTTCCTAAATGGCATTTCATTCCTTCACTTTGCTCCTTGTTTCTTTCCTGTTAGTTTCGGAGTTCAAGAGTTCTAATATTAAATATGCAGTTGCATATTTAGTTGAGGGTGAATGGGTGAAGAAAATTTGGTATGTTTATTTCTGAATTCGAAGTTTCAGACAGTTGAGGTGGTGACATACAAGAATAAGAATAGATATGATCATTATTTAATGATATGAATTTGTTCCAAGATCTCAAATTCCCAGAACATGTTGGCGAGCATCACAATTTAAAACAATAAAGTTAGTTGACAATGGGAGAGGGTGATGGAATATTGTCTCGGTTTAAAATAGTCAATGATTAATTGACTATCATAGAACAGAGATAACGTCCTTTTGAATAGTAAAAATGGATAGAGATTTTCTCCGCATATCCAGAAAGAAAGAGAATACCGATACTGCCATTCAAAATATAGTAACTTAACAAAATCACCAAATTAGTGCTCAAGAAAACATTAAATTTCTGTTGGTATCATATAGAAACTACGTTGAGTGGTCATGATTTAGTCTTTGAAAAACGACTTTGATTCGGCAATCAAGTAGGAAGATTTTATTTATAAAAAACAAAAAATTAAGATGAGACTGATTTTTAGTGAAAAGATTATCTAAAATTAAAGAAATTATAAAACAAAAAAGCAGGCGGAGACCTGTCGGAGGGCAATAATGGGGATGAACATGGAAGAATATTTGCTCACCAATAGGATTCCCATTCTGGTTATATATTACTCCGGCGAAGCAGCGGCCATCGGTGGTAAGTATTTTAATAGATTCGTTCCTTTTAGTTAATCATTCTTCCTACTAGAGAGCCTAGACGCCTGCGATGCAACATGATTAAGAAGGAAATAGAACAAAAAAACCAGAAGATATGGAGAAACTGATTCTATTCTATGATCTTATTAAATAAATGAAACAGGAATACACGTGTATGGCGTGGAAATCACATATCTGCACTCTTCTGCAGATTCATCACCAAAGCCCCCTAAATCTTAGAAACAAGCATCGAAAACTGAGGGCATATCACTATATTACAATTTACAATTTTAGAACTCAACCCTAGGAAAAGAACAGTCCACAAAAAAGGACCCAAGCCTAAAAATCACAAATGATATTACAAAGTGGGGAACACTTCTAAGAATCACTATGTCAAACTCACCAACCAAACGGCTAGCTGCTAGCATGATGGCGGTTGAAGTTGCTTTAGCCTTCGCACAACCTGTTTCATCGAAGGTCTCGTCGAGAGCGAATCGACGGTGCACATAATGGCCAAGTGCAAAACCTCCACCAAATCATCTGCTGGTCCTGCATCCCATAGACCAGCTGTGAAAAACTCCTTTGCTCTTCCTTGCCGAAGTAGGAGGCATGCCCATGCTACTATGTTGAAGCCATTCCCATAGGAAGAAAATGAAGGGTCCAATGCCTTCTTGTCTGAGAGCAACTCTAGAAGTACAACACCATAACTGTACACGTCAGCCTTGTCAGAAACCCGACAAGTCATGGCATACTCAGGCGCAACATAACCGAATGTTCCTGCCACCCCTGTAGTAGCATGGGTTTCAGAAGTTCCCAGCAGTCTGGCCAATCCAAAGTCAGACAAGTATGCATTGAAATCATCATCCAACAGTATGTTGCTGGGCTTCACATCGCGATGGAGGACTCGTGGTACACAAGTATCATGGAGGTACGCAAGCGCCCGGGCAATGTCCAATGCAATCTTGTGAAGAATTCTCCAATCCACAGCCCTTGTTGACCTCTCCTGGATAAACTTCTCCAGGTTCCCACCAGGTAAATAGTTGTATATCAGAAACATCTCAGTCTCACTGGCATGGTAACCAAACAAAGTGACAAGATTAGGATGGCGAAGTCTTCCGAGGGTCTTAATCTCCGCATCAAATTGTTGAACACCTTGGAATCGTCCTACTGACAGACGTTTTATAGCCACTAGATTGCCTGGTGCTATCTCTGCCTTATAGGTTGCACCAAATCCTCCATTTCCAATACAATTGCTTGCATTGAAATTACCAGTGGCACGAACAACAGTTTCAAAAGTCAATGGAACCCCAATATCAGTAAAAACAATAACTTCTTTTCTTGTGGAACCAACAACCCTGGACCTGGAGTTCCACTTACGGGTATAAAAGAACAGAATTATTAGGGCTATAAGAACAGAAACGATGGCTGATGCAGACGTTATAGATGCTATTTCAATAGAATTGAAGCCAGACCCACTACCTTTACTGGAAGTTTCTGGTGCTGCAGCAGAATTAGAATTATAATCAGCTAACTGCCCTTGTTGATCTGTTGATGGTGTGGTCAAAGAAAGCATATGGCAAGGACGTAAAAATGGATTCCCAACAGCACTACTGCATTTCAACAAGTTATTATCTGATGGCAAAGATCCAGACAGGTTATTGAAGGACACGTTAAATGCTAAGAGTGTAGTGACATTTGCCAGACCAGTAGGGATATGTCCAGAAAGTTTGTTGTTGTTGAGAAGAAGAGCAGTCAGATTTCTCAAGTTCTCAAAACCCTTCGGAATCTCACCCGTGAGAGAATTAGATGAAAGATCCAAAACTTTTAAAGAGTACAACTGCCCCAGGCTGGTAGGTATAGAGCCAGTTAAGTTATTAGAGGCCATGGAAAGAAACACCATATTTTTCATCTGGCCAAGGCTGGCAGGAATCGAACCTTGTAACTGATTCCCACTAAGGTTCAGAGAAACAAGAGATACCAACTCCCCTAAACCAACAGGAAGTGGTCCAGCTATCCGATTCCCTGATACATCCAAAAATTTTAATGACCCGCACATTCCACCAAACTTCACAGGAATCTGACCAGATAACCTATTATGACTGACATTTACGAGCAATACATCTAATCCATCACACTTATCAAATATGTTGGTAGGAAACGGCCCTGTAAGCTTGTTTTCTCCGACAAGAAACGCGTAACCCACCTCCTTCCCCAATCTGTCGTGTGCTATGGGCAATGACTGCATGCCAGTAAAATTGTTGTTCCCAAAATTGTGAACAACTGACAGACCAACTTCTCCCACTGAAGTCAGAGTGGATCCATCATGAACCTTTGTTGAGAAAAATGACATATATGGAATTGAGACATTGTCAAGTTCAAACAGATTGCCATTCCAGGAAGGAACTGAAGGACAAGTACCATTAAAAAATTCAGGAATTGAACCAGACAAGATATTCCCACTGACATCAAACACAGACATACAAGGAACATGAAGTTCTTCAGCAAGCTCTCCAGTAAGGTTGTTCGAGCTCAAATCAAGAAAATGCAGCTTCTTGCAGCCACTAAGCTGATTAGGAAATTCCCCATTGAAATAATTCTGAGCCAAGTTGACCATCTCTAAGTTATCACAAGCACCCCAACTGCTTGGGAAACGACCTTCCAGAGTTGCCCTTGGTGCCCATAATATTCTCAGCTTTGGGAGGGAGGTAATTTCCACAGGCATGGCACCTTCAAAATAATTCAATTCATCATTTATAGAAACCAATTGCGAAGATTCCCTTACAGTATTGTTGACTTCAGAAAGTGGATTGAAAAGATTTGATAGCACAAGGACAGACAACTCTGAGCAATTCCCAATTTCGGGAGGCACTGGACCACTGAGAGCATTTCTTGAAACATCCAACACTTCAAGCAGCTGAAGTTTACCGAGTTCGGAAGGAATTACCTCTTCCAACAAATTTGAATACAACAAAAGTGACCGTAATTGACTACAATTTCCCAAACTGCTTGGAATTCGCTGAACTAAGAAGTTACCTGACAAATCCAGATGTTCAAGCTTCCCGCAGTTATCCCCGATCTCAAGTGGTATAGGCCCACTAAGCAGATTAAACAGTAGATACACCCCCTTCAGCTTACCGACGAACCCAGGAACAGATCCATTCAAGCCATTCGCAGCTAAATTCAAAATTTCCAAACTTTCAAGACGTGCAAGCGAGTCTGGTATCTCCCCAACAATATTATTAAACCCGAGGTTAAGAACTCGCAAGTTCCTCAAGCCATCAAAATGAGACGGAACTGACCCAGTTATGGAGTTGCCTTCTAGGTCGAGAACATCCAACTTGCCCATACCCCAAATTTCAGGAGGAATTTCACCCTTAAAACCGTTAAACGGAAGTGACAGAATTCTGAGCTCAGTAAGCTTACTGATCAGAGGAGAAAACTTCCCAAACAATGCTCCTCTACTGCCGTCACAGCTCCTCCTAATTCCAAACCCATAAAGCGGAAATTTAGCAGAATCAGAACACGGAGAAGAGCTTCGATTACTTCCACCACCATTTCCAGTAATGTTGAGGGCGACAACCCGCGAATTCGAGTCGCAGAGAACACCGAACCAAGAACAGTGATTGGAATCTCCGGCCGAATTCCAGCTCGAAAGCAGCCCTGACGGATCAGAGACCGAACTCTTGAAATGAAGAAGCACTGATTTGTCGGAATCGGCGAGAAAGGCGTCACTACAAGACGGGAAGAGGACCCATAAGAGAAAGTAGAATTCCAGAAGAAGCAAGGGGGACATGGGCTTGTGAAAGAAACGCCATTTGATCAGTGAAGTACAGGAAGAAGGAAACATCTCACGAACCCTCGAAGGGCCTTCCAGACCCAGATAATTTAAACCCTAAACCCTTCCCTTTGAGTTGCAGACAAAGAAAAGGGTATTTTTTTCTGAAAACCCTAACCCTAATTTTGCTGGCTAGGAAGACAGAGAAAAAGATAGAGAGAGCAAAGGTCGCAGGTGCAGCAATCAGGAGTGTGAATATTTCAACTGTGTTCTTTTCAGAAAACGCGTTTTTCTCCCTTTCCTTTGTTGGTCTAGTTTTGCTTTAACATTTTTTTCACAATCTTCTTCTTTCGTTTTCCGTTATAAAAAAAAAACCAATTATTTTCTTATTAAAAATTATTTATGGTTATGTTTGTTAAATAAATAAATGAAAAAGGGGGTGTCGTGGCCATTGGAAATGGCGGGGGGTAATGGGGTCCATTCAACATTAGCCAGTAGGAGGGTGGGGACCACAGACGGTCAACAAATGATGAAGCCACGTCAAATTAAGGGGTCCTTGGTAGTTAGGCTTTAAGGTGTCAAAAGATTCCTTAAAGTTGAACACGTGTCGCCAAGGATAGAACCCACGTGGGAAAATGTCTGGGATGTTATCGGGTCCCACCTTCTTTTTGGTCCTGTTGGTTCTTGCTTCGTGAGGTCCAGATAAGCCAAGGGCCCCACTCTTGTCAATTTTTTGGAGTTTTTATTTTTATAGGCCCCATCCTTTATCATCTTTCTTCCCATTTCCAATTAGATATTTTTATCTCATACTAACAGCTAAAACTTTTATTAAAATCGTTGCCAAAAAATTTTATCAAAATTATGCTGTATTTATAATTTTAATATTTAAATTTATAACAAATATTGAAAATAAAAGGATGAAATATAAGTGACCTTAATGAAATTATAAAAAAATGATTATATATAAATTTGACAAATTGCATGTTGACAACAGCTTGTAAATTATAAAAAACGTATAATTTTTTTTATAAATTTAATATTTAATCATATTAACTTATCTTTTATGTTGATTTGAACCAGAAACTTTAAAAACCCTCCGCTAATAGAGATGGTCGTTGAAAGGGTGACTCTCATAAAGATCCTTTTGGTCTCGAATTGAAAATAATAATTGCTTTAGATAAATTATGGTTATTCAATTAATTTAAATAATTTGAAGGTCAGAAAATTCAATTTAAATAATCTAGAATTATTAAGCAAAGTTTCAAAGGCGTGTTTTTATGTGAGTTTTTTTTACCTGAAATGTTTTTGTGTGATTCAGAAATGCATATTTCCAATTTTTTTATTTAATCATATGTGTGAAACTAACCCTTTTTAAAATTTAGAGTGTAAGTTGTTTTCGCCTCTTGTAATAAAATTGTTTTATGATATTCAAACTTATGCTTCTATATAACAGCTTATTGATGCACGCATGTTTACTATTTTGAACATACAATTTATTACTACTAGTATTCATTATTCAATAATACCTTTCGTCTGAAAAAAATATTTGCAATATAATTATTTTTTTCGTTTTTATGTCAAAAACATCCATTGGTCTTATGAGCAAGCAGAGCAAAAACGACGCCTGTGACATGACTCAAACGTCAATGGTCTCCCAAGCAAGTCATTCTATCTCTTTCTTTTAAGAAAAATAAATAAATTGAAAAGATAAGGCATTCACTTGAGTTATCCACTGGGCGATGACTGGTGAATTTCCACAACGACTGACGTGTATGGTCTTGTTTTGCCTTTTTGGACGCCCTCACATTTGACTTGGACCTCCAAATCTGAAGCCCTTATATTCCAACAAACAAATAAGAAATTGGTTAGGGAGAATAACTTTTACAGTATATGAGGTAAGTATGTGAGAGGAGTTTTGTTTTGATTTATAGAAAAATACTTCTGAAACCATGATTTTAAAGGTATAAGAACACACACGGGTATAAGAACACACACTTAGGGCCCGTTTGATACGCTGGAATTGATTTTGATGGAAATAGATATGGAAATGGAAATGGAAACTAAAAGTATGTTTGGTATGTCATGGAAATGAGATCTAATTTTTGTATAAAAATACCAAAATGTCCTACAATTTTTTATTTTTTTTGAAGGTAGTGGAGGGTAATAGATGGAAATAATCACATGGAATTGTAAATCTTAGGTATTTTGATGGAATTGATTGGGTGGAATTAAGTCTATTTGGCTTCCACATGGAATTAAAAATTTTTCCAATTCCATTATACCAAACAAGCATCATAATGGAATTGATCCTTAATTCTATTTCCATTACCCCTAATTCCATCATACCAAACAGGACCTTAAAAAAACACAGGCCACGGAAACCAAATTTAAAGGTCATGGAAATATCGATTGTATTTTTGGAGATTAATCAGCGTCAGCAGCGTTTATTTATATCCTAATCAAAGAATATTCCTTATTTAAAGAATTATAAAATCAAATTTAAATATTATATTATTATCTAAACAAAATCCTGAGTGATTTACTTTGCACTATATCTCAAGGGAAATCGGAAATCTCAATAAAATAGTAAAATTAAAGCGAAAGAAGGAAGGAATTGTGAAGCATGCCATGGATACGAAAGACCAACGGCTGATATGGGGCAACTTTGTGGAAGATTGCATTTTTTTTTGTAGGCGGCGTAACAAAATTGAAAAGACTTTTATTTTTATATGACTATTTATCGGATTAAATTCAAGCATTATCAAACTTAATTGAGATAACTCTTCTAAAGAGATAGGATCAACTACCTCTTTTTAAGTGCACATTATTTATTATTAATTCTTTTTGGTAAAGATATTAACATATAAATATTTTTTTTTATAATGCAGTATCATATATTCATAATTATATTAAAAAATTATCTATATATTGTATTTTTATTATTAAAAATATAATATAGTTAGTATTCCTTCAATCCAAGACCTATTTACCTAATTTAATTTTAGATTAAAAAAGTTAGTTAATATGACATGTATTTTCTAAAACACTCTAATCATCTTCCTTAATTCTCTTATCCCTATCCTTCTTAATTATTATTGAGAGATAATCAATAGGGGTAAATTAAGATAAGATTAACAAATATGATAAATATATCTTATATTTAGAATTAAAATAAACTCTGTTTCAGTCCAAAAAAAAAGAAAGATCAACTCTACTAATACATAATACTAAGAATTACAAACAAGATAAGTCGGACAAAATATATTTAATCAGGCCTAGGGGAAAGTGTGCTTGTTTTATGGGAACTGGCTCGCGGATTTTGATACCAAAATCAATCCTGACCAACCAACCAACCATATATGTAATTGAGATCCTGGGCAGAGGCCCAAACTTTATGGGGAATGAATTTACAATTTACGTATAAGAATAGGAAAATTATCCGAGTATTTTAAAATTGGGAGAATTATTGATAAATACTTTTTGGGAAATTAATTGCTGAATGCTATCATGGAAGATCTGTTACACAAAACAGAAGATATTTTGCACATAACAAAAGATTGTTTGCATATTTACATGAAAGAGTTTTGCACATAAGGAAGATGATTTGCACAAAACGGAAGATCGCTTGCACACTTAATAGCAATCAGCAATTAATTGACCCCGAAAATATTTTTGGGTAATTCTTCTTTTAAAATTTCAGATTCGGACATTTGTACTAAGTTTTTCTTTCTTTTTCTAAATATCAGTGTTAGTCTTTATAGTTTCATAAATTTTAATTTTTTTTATTTGACCATGAGTTTTCCCTTTTAAAGTTTGAAACATAAATAGTTTTCACCCCCTTAACAAATGTGTTCTCTAAAATTCGAACGTGTGTTCTTTCTTGAAAGGGTGATTAAATTTTAATTTTGATTCTTATAATTTCAAATTACTAGTTTTGGTTATTATAATTTTGTAAGAATTCTATAATTTTAATAAGTCTTGGTTTTAAGATATATACTTAGACTCAAACCAAATTTGTAAGAAAGAATAGAGGCCAAAATTTGAAACTACACCCAAAATCGATTATTTGATCAAACGCTAAAAATTACTCGTATAGTAACTTTTTCCCCGTCACCAGTATTGAGTTTATCGATGCTGAATCTGGGTGTTCGTAATTAAGCCATTGTACGTTAGATATTCACTTGGGATAAGCCCAAATTTGGGGGAAAAGAAAAAACAGGTTTATGTGATGGAGCGATAGACAAGAAAACGATAACTATAAACAGATTTGATTGAGATGGTGATGCAACAAGGCAAGGCCTGATTGATATTCAGTGATTGCTTTGTGAACAACGACATGGTGAACAACCACAAGAGGGTAAATACCAGCGCTTTCTTCTTCTTGGTCGAGGATTTTGAGCCTTTTCAGCTTTAGCACAAGGCGCCTCCTCTTGATTAGGAGCTCTTTCAGCTTGAGCACACGGCGCCTCTAATGGCTTATCTTCCTCCTGCTTCTCTGGTTTTATTGTTAACTTACTCTTCCTTCCAACCTTAACTGACATTGACAATCTGAAACAAAATCAGAAACAAACTTAATGTCTACAGTTAGCAATCATATATACCTTCTTCCCAAATTAAATAGTCAAAACCAAAGCATCCACTATTTCCATCATTAGAAATACTTCTTCAACCTCTCAAGCTATCTTAAGTTCTTAACCACTAAGGTGATATGTGATTTTAATTTAAATTCTTTATCACATATTTATAATATCCAATTATTTATATGATATAAATTAAATCACCTATTTAATTTATATTATATTTAATTAGGTAATGGACCTCATTACGTGTGCGTTTGGAATAGCTTATTTTTGGGCAATAAGTGCTTATAATTCGTGATTCACAGTATACGAGGTAAGTATGTGAGAGGAGTTTTTTCTCGGCTTGCGTAATAAGGGCTTATTTACTGTGCAAAAAGCTTAAACAAACATGTACTACATCCAGCCACCTAATGATTGATTCAGCAATCCGATATTTTATCTCATTCAATTATTGTGATTAATTAATTGGAAAGTATTCTTAATTATTTCCCAATCAAACTGTCCGGCCATGATTTGGACCCAAAGTCCAACAAACATCAACCATACTCGAAGGTTATTATTATGATATGCTGTTGCTAAGTAATTCACGAGGAATATGCACACGCTTATTCAGGGAGGTTTGCATATAATAAATAAAGTCCCAACCGAGAGAAGAATGGCCTATATATTTCTGCAGATAAGTAAAAGCATGGTGGTGCTTACAGGGGAAATTGAAAAGATCGATTGCTGATACGGCTCTCTTCAGAATGGCAAGACAAACTGGCGATATTCTTAGCCTCATCCCTGGGGGTCTTGGCTTCCTTACTACTAGTATTATTATCCTCTGGAGTCTCATGCAACACAATTGTTGAACTTTCTGCCAACGACTTAACTGATTCACAGTGCATCACCATGGGCGAATCTATAGTTTCCTCAAATGAAACTCTTGTTGATACTGAATCTGGTAAGCGCTCTTCAATAATGTCATCGTCAGCACAATTGTTTGGTGCAGATTCTACACATTTGTTACCAGCAGGAAAGAAATGGTCCTTTGAGAAACTACTGTTCCCCACCTGTATGCTAAAAAGAGATTCATTTGATGCATAGCTCCATGACAAAGGATTTGTGGGTCTGCTAGAAAATATAGACAACGGAATTCTGCTTGGATCATAGCCGACCCGTCGAGCCATCATTTGATTTGGGGGGTGTGGTGGAGTTGACGCACTTTGAAAGCTCCACACCGGGGATGGGTAAGCATAGTCGCTTGAATATGAAATTGCTGGAACATGCTTAGATTCAAAGGTATCAGCTATACCATCATTTTCATGGTTCTCTAGCGCCACTGATTCTAGTGAAGAGTCAGACAGTGAAGAAGAACTTCTTGACTGTTTTTTGCGAGAGATGAAGTAAGCATTATCCTCAGGATGTTCAAGATGCAGTTTCAGATTATTGACACTTCCTTCTTCATCTTTAAGATCCAAGGAAGCCATCATTTTGGTACTTTAGGCTGCGAAATTGCGGCAAAGTGAGAATCAACAAATCATAAGGCGATTGCTTAGACATAACTGCAAACACGAAGCGAACGCAAATAAAACTCTAACGAAGGCCACGCACAAGAGACACAAGGAGGACAGAAGATTTGAGCAACATCAAGGGTTGCATACTATCATAAAATAAATCAAAGGTGCAGAAGCAATTGATCTTATCGACACAAGGCAATGTGTAATTATGTCTTCACGTCGAATGTGTTGATGCAAGTTATATAAAAAGCTACCACATGTATGATGCATCAACGCAAATTCACAGCACGAATGTGGATAAATTTTATACTTCTTCAGAGTCGTTGATAGTAAGAGAAGACAAATTAAGCTACAAGAATCGACTCTCCGTGTAAAATGACCGAATAAAATCAACGGAATCAAAACTTACACAGAGACCCGTCGCAGAAACCGAATGGACCCCTCAAATTATTCTAGATCCACAGAAACCACCGAATCGGCAATCGCCGGAGCCTGGAAACAAAAATTGACACGTATTCCGAAAGGAACGATGACAATGCAACGCTAAGAAAAGGAGAAGGAAATATCAGGGGAAGGAAGGGAGATTCAAACTAGGGCTGCAGAGGGAGGAACAGATGAAGATAAAGGAGAAGTGACAGAGAGGATATCGGGGAATTATCTGTTTCGTAACCAAAGCGGTGAACGGACTCACCAAAGAAAAGAATCAGACGAAACGAAACGTTAACGAACAGAGTGGGGCCGTTTCGCGCCATTGCCAGCAAGCAACCACCTGACCTGCCATGGCTCAACTTTGTTTGGGCTTGGGCCCGGCCCGGCCCAACTTTAATAAATTATGTGCTGAGGTCAGAGTTGTGAATAAAATGAACTATGAGGGCGATTAGAAGAACCAGATGTAAGTAGTTATCTAATTATCTTCACTTCTCCCGAGTTTGTGATATTTGTTGATGCAGAGAGAGGGCTTTGACGAGTGAGAATTCGTGAGACCGTATTGCAGAAACATGAATAAAGATTGAGCAAAAGAATTGGTATAATGGATGGGGTTTTGAATATTCATCTCTTCAATTCTGGAGTTCACTACCTCCGCTGTAAGCTCTGATGTCCATCTTTTTGTATTTTTAAGGCATTGCCTTCTTTGAACTCTCGCTTTATTTCACGACTGGTCCTACTTGCTCTTCCTTCAGAAATAGCCTTTAACATTCACTTATTGAAATGACATTGATGGGAGTGAATTAAACGTGTCCTGGATTGCCTATTCTCAGTAATTACATATACTTGCCTCTGTCCAAATTTAAGAAGCATAAAGGTGTTGTTTGCAGCTAAAGAAGGAGGAAATCACCATACTGGGAGTCCAATACTTCACACATCATCCCCAATTCAAATTCAATGTCTTAGTTCTTCAATCCATCAGAGGTTGCTTCCAGTGGCAAGGCGCTGCAGAAGCACAGTGAAGGTAAAAATTTGAAACTTGGCATGACTTAAGACCTATACAATGTCTTTGAAAATTCGAGTTTTGCTATCATGTGGTGTGATTCAACTATAATGATGAGTTTGGGGTCAGGTTTACGCAATGAGGAGAAGGAGAAGGGCAAATGAGAGGACTGGAACTTATGTACTGCTAGAACCAGGAGAGGAAGAGAGGTTTGTGAGTGAGGAAGAGTTGAAGAGTGCGTTGAAGAATTGGCTAGAGAATTGGCCTAGCAAGACCCTTCCTCCTGATCTTGCAAGATATGACACCATTGATGAAGCTGTTTCCTTCCTGGTAAGGTCTGTTTGTGAACTGCAAATTGATGGAGATGTTGGTTCAGTCCAGTGGTACGAAGTCCGCTTAGAGTAATGAAACAGCGTAGTCTTCGCGTTTTTCATTCTTTTTTTTTTTACCTACCAAAGACTACGTTGTATTTGACACATCCCATACGGTTCACTTGAGATAACATTAGTGTAAATCTCTACCTGGTTCTGTGGTTCAGTTTGTTAAGCATTTATATCCAAATTCATGCTTTTTGAGGCTGCAGAACATTTTCTCATCAAAGTTAAGCAAATTGTAAAATATTGAAATAAGAATGAATGGCTCATTTTTCATTTATCGAAATAGAACTAAATATATATATATATATATGCTGCTTTTTTTTTTTTTTTTGCCAACATATATGCTGCTACCTCTACTTGTGTGCCCCATATATGTCATAACAATCATATATCTATACTAATATTCACAATATCCAATGAATATTATTGCAATATTGTAGCACCAAATCCCATGATATGGTCCGAGATGCACTTCATTCACAAATATAAAGGTTGTCGTTCCCCAATTATGCACAGGCTGTCCAATTTATAACAAGAAGCATAAGATTGGTTATATAGAACCCGGTCGATTTATTAATCTATATATTTCTATTTTAAAATTTTTCAATGACAATACTCACGACCAGTTTGCTTGGGACAATTGATGAGCTCTTTTCCTATCTTATTTAGTGATCGTTTAGAATAGCTTATTTTTAGATAATAAGTGTTTATAAATCGTGATTCACGGTATACAAGGTAAGTATGTGAGAGGGGTTTTATCTTGACTTGCGTAATAAGAACTTATAGCATGTTTGTTTGGGCATTACGATTGCTTATAAGTTGCTTTTTACGTAAATCGAGACACAACTCCTCTCACATACTTACTTCGTATACCGTAAATCACTATTAAAAAGCAACTTATAAGCAATCGAATCGCTAAAACAAATATGCTCTTATTATCCAAAAATAAGTGATACCAAACACATGCTTAAACTGATTTCCAGCTCACCCGTTTTGCAGCTAATATTATTAGGCTTACATTAGGCCTGTGCCCGTTTCACAAAACCCCAGTAAGTTGCCAATTTTACCAAACAAGTGAATTTACCAGACAATAGCTGCAAATAAAATAATATTCTGTTTTACATCTATATAAAACTAGCGAGTTACTCCTGGAGCAGAATTGGCCAACAAAGTCGATCCTTTCGCTATAACAGAATAATAATCCGTTCCACTGAAATCCAGCATCTGTTGATATTTGTCCCCAAAAAAATCTTGTGTATAACAATATCAGAAAAAATTACTGTACAGTCTCATATGAACAATTTCATCACTAAAAAATTTCACTACAAGTTAGCAGTAATGATAAAATCTAGTATAGGAAATGACAACATTCTACGTGGTCTCACTTATTGTGAGACTTTTTAATAATTGAATTGTAGCAATTCTCCCAACTCACAGAGTGATGAACCCAAAAAAAAAAATGCACACCATCATTTTCTCAATTGAACCGTACTCCTCACTTGCAAGTTGCAACCGCCCTCAATTAATATACGAGAGCAAGTGGAGCGAGCATTAAGGTGGGAGCAAGTGTTTGTTCGCTGGCTGGATCCACATTTTCTCCTTCTCCAAGCAGCACCCAGCATTCACGTTTCAAAAAAACAAAGGAGTTTATTAAACACAGCAACATTCATAAATTACTAATATGTCCGTGTATTTGGCTCAATTGAAATCTATTACCTCCTCAAGTCGTGACTTAAGTAAGGGATTGTGAGTTTGATCCTTCGTAGATATGAATATGACGGGGGCATCATTTCCTTCTTGTGTTGTGACATTTTTTGAATTCTTTACATTACAAATTACTCCCTCCAATCTTTAATATAAGTTTGTAGTTTATTTTTTTTATTGAAATATATTTTATATTAGGGATACAAGGGAGTATTGTTTTGTAGCTCAGTCCTATTGGATTTGTCATCATGCCAAAAGTGATGACTATTCAATTATTTTTCTAGACAAACATCCAATTAATTATATACATTTTTTTAAAAAAAAAATCATAATGATCCTCTTGTCTTTAATATAAGATATATTTAAGGAATTGAATTTGTTCTTAAATATAAGATATAGTTTTCATATTTACCAATATATTCCTAATTTACCCCTTTGATGCTTCCTCGGCTATAATCAAAGATGAGAGAGAATGAGGAAATTAAGGGAGATGACTAAGGTGTTTTAGAAAATACATATTATATTAACTAACTAAACTAACTTTCTTAGAATGTGTCGGGATTAGCTTTTGAAGAATAACTTCTAGACAAAAAAGTGAAAAAAAAGATTTCAGATGATAAATTTTGCATAATAGATTCCGAAAAGGTCAAAAAATAACTTATGGGAAAACCGTGGTTTTGAACCTCCAAACCATAATTTTCAGTCAAAACCATAATTTCATAGAATTTGACAATGTTTGGGTGACTTATTCCAAACCATTGTTTTGGAGAAAAAGGTGCTTTTGTCTTTTTCTCAAGTGTTTGGATTTTTTTTCTTCCAAACCACCGTTTTTTACTCCAAAACTGCTTTTTCATTGTTATCTAAAATATACACTTCATATAATCAAATTAGATAAATATATCTTTTTATATATATATATATATATATATATTAAGGAGTAGACAATAGCTCCTGTAGAAAGAAAAGGGCTATTCGGTGGAGGAGAGAGAGCATTGTGGAGGGGCCTTTGAATGTTGAGGATAAGGGCCAAGTTCAGTGGATACCATTGTAAGGCCTGCTGCAACGATCCTTCGTGGTATTGTACCTCCTTCCATTTTTCTTTGCCGGCTATATGGCTGGAAAAGGACACACACGCATATAGTCTGTGGGCATAAAATAGTTCATCTCACTCACCACTCAAAATTAGCTTTTATGCTCTTTGTGGACCATACTACTATCATCAGAACTGCCAAACAAGCACCAACTCCTTTGTTGTCTTTTGTTTGTTCCTCTTTTTCTGACTTGTCTCCTCCTTTGGTAATCATGACCAAAAAAAAAAACCTAAAAGTGTTTTCACTTTCACTCTTCCGCATGTAAATTTTTATTTTATGGGCTACCACATCACTTTCAGGGCTCAGGATCAAATAATTGAGTCCCGTAGTCAAATTATTAGAGCGGGAACTGCATTTTACTTGCTGATTAATTGCCCTTAGAGAATGAGTCCAAACGATAATAAGAATATTTTTAGTGGAACCCCTTTCAAATTCCTTGGAAAAATAGTTTCGCCAAAGGATAAGTAATTGGACTCATTCACGTCCAAATCATAAATGAGTTGCAAGCAAATTAAAAATTCAAGGACTAAGTTATAAATGAGTTAAAGCTTTAAGAGCTAAA
The DNA here is from genome assembly GCA_963210345.1 of Inga oerstediana. NCBI lineage: Eukaryota > Viridiplantae > Streptophyta > Magnoliopsida > Fabales > Fabaceae > Inga > Inga oerstediana. Next base: position 14,783,394 of record OY723403.1, on the reverse strand, counting down.
AGATTAATTTTTCCTATTATAATATATGAAAGTTAGTTGGCTTTAATGATTTTAATCCAATTTTAAAAACTTGTGGTTACTTTTGTATTTTTAATAAAAATTGAAAATTATTTTAACACCTTAACCTTTTTAACATGACATGTGATAATAGTAAAACTTTTTATTAGCTATTTTTTGTGGCTAATATAGCTGGACCCTATACTTGTTTTATTATATACTTTTTCAATCCTAAATGTTGGCCTAATTTATAGTATAATTTATACTACTATAACTTAAATCTTATATTTAAGACTAGAACTCTAGAAGCAGTATAAAGTATGAGACATTTTACGTGATCAGGGAAATCATAATTTTCATACAGCATTATAGGCTCTAGCCCTGGGACGTCAAACTGCTCAAATCACATTTGATGTCATTACATGGTCGATTGGATAATTTGACTTGGACATTACAGTAAAATAAATCATTATATTATATATCACTTTATAAGCTAAATAAAATAGTTTTTTAAAAAACGATAAATATAAATATTTTTAAATAATTAAATCAACTTTCTTAATATTTTTAAAAAAACCAACTCCATCTTATATTTAAAAATGAAGAGTAAGTATTTTAAATATATAGGAAGGAGTGGATGATACCGTATATCCACGAATAATTCTACCTATGGCGCATCTCATTTATTTGAGGCTTGGAATTCTTCAAGCAAAATCCGTCCTTAGTGCCTACTTTCTTCTGAATTATAGTACTCATCCAATCCTAAATTTAAAATATAGTTTATAACATAATTTGTACTAAAAATTAAGTCTTATATTTATAATTGAAAATAATAATTTTTAGGTAAATAAAATGAGTAGATGTACTTCTTTTGGCATTAGATATTCTTTATCGGCACTTGATTCTTTCTTTGGCCGAGCAATGCTGCCCGTAGACTGGCTATCCCCTTTAAAAATGCTGGGTCCCTCACGAGAGAAATGGTTTCTTGAGTACTTACATGCATCGCTTCTTTTCAACAAAAATTCGAACATTAGTTTATTACTATGTGAAAAATTAGCTCATTTGGCTTGAACAAGCTCTAACTGATTGAGAGAAATGATGATATATATTTTTTATATAAAGAAAAGATCTGGAGCCATCTAAGGCTCTAACACCAAAGCATCCACATCCTGTTGAATAAGTCAACGTAGTCGTTCCGAAGGGGCCGTGACCTCCTAAAAGTCGCCACCCATACCCCAAGCATCAGCTGCCAGGGCATCAGCCATACCGTTAGTGCCACGATCACAGTGAACCAGCTCTACATTCTAGCTCCTGTTGACATACTGTTAGAGCCACGATCATAGTGAACCAGATCTACATTCCAGCTCATGTTGAGCAGTCCACGAATCTCCAATAAAACTGAGCAATCAGGGTGCTCATTAGCCACATCAGTCTGTAATAGAGCCAGGACCTCTCTACTATCGCTCTCCACTACCAATGACCGAATGTTCTTATCCCAAGCAAGCTTTAGAGCCCACAAAATGCCACATGCTTCAGCCGTAATCACAGAACCATATCCTACTCTAAACATAAAGCCATGCATGAAAACCCCCAGATGATTCGGTACAAGCCCGCCACAAGTACAGGTTCCAGTATTTGGATCAAACGACCCATCAACATTATACTTAAACATGCCTCTAGGAGGGGATTGCCACACCGTTGAAGACCTAGTCTCTATTCACCGTCTAAGAAGTTCAAGCAAACCCCAAGAAAGACAGCCTGGGACCGAGGCAAGATCTCTTCTGTACACCAACCCTTATTATTAAAAACCCGATCATTCCGCCCAAGCCATACATGATGGCAGAGTACTGCAAACCATAGGCGAAACTCGTAACCTCATAACGAAACCTGACGTTGAACACACCAACTGATCCAACGCCGAGGTCCTACAAAACCAAAAAATTGCCCATGAACACCCTTTGGCAAGATTACCTCCTAAACTCCACGAGCACTGGGGCAGTACCTAAGTGCATGCATAAGGTTTCTAGCTCCGACCCACAGACATTACATAAAAGCAGTAGACTGCATCCCACGAGCACAGCGTGACATATTGGTGAGGAGCCTATCATGACAACAAAGCTGCAAAAACATGGGTAACGTTGTGGGAGGCGCAGTTTCCAGACACATCGCCACAGAGCTTCATTTTGGGACGGATTCTGGCCAACGAGTTGACCATATATGTTCCTGAGAGAGAAACAACCATCTACTATCCAACGCCAAACTGGAACATCACACCCCTCCGAATGACCCACCTGTTGTCTTTGTATAGCATCAAGGACATGCTCTGGAAGATGTTGCCTAAATTTATGCCACGCCCATGCTCCTGTGGATGTCAAGTAGTCTGCAACCCGCCAATCGAGAACATTTATAGGTAAAATACTAGTGGACAAATTCTAAGTGAGGAACCCAGACATCCTTCCAAAAGTTTGTATTAAGACCATTCTGTACCCTCCAACCTATTCCAGAGTGAATTGGCTCCCAGTTTGTGCGTATGCCCTTCCAAGTCCTAGACTCGGCTCTACATTTTTCCCCCACTGGGATCACATTATAACCTACCTTGTATTTCTCCCAAAGGAACCGCACCCACAACAAATCCCCCGAGAAATCAAAGACTAGCCAAGTTTAACTATAAAAGCATTATTCTGAATACTAGCTTTACAAAGACCCAAACCACCGGCTTCTTTAAGTCTACAAACATTATTCCAAGACACCAGATGAACTTTACGCGAGGAAGAAGTACCTCCCTAGAGGAAGCGTCGACACTGTTTATCAATTTCATTACAAGTTTGGATAGGTAAAGGCACCGTTTACATGGCGTATGAAGGCATAGCCGAAACCATGTAAGACACCAAGTTATGACATCCAGTTAAGGAAAGATTGTTAGCTTTCCAATTAGAGAGGCGAGAGTCTATTTTGTCTAGAATAAACTTATAAGTGGACTGAGACACCCTTTTGTAGAGCAAGGGCATACCCAAGTATTTGTCAAGATCAGAATAGGGGGTAAAATTCAAGAACTCACATATCTCCTTACTACAAACATGGTTCACATTTTTTTAATTATGCTTTCTCGATCTTTCACAAAAAAATGCCCAAATGTAACCCCACCTAATTTTCCCTCCTGAACTCAATGGAATCATCCAATCATTGAAAATCCAACTCTAAGGCCCTCTAATAGCCCTGACCGAAATGTATAGGTTATCCGAGAAAAATTAGGGTTTTTCGGTTTCGGCTGCGTAAACGCGTTCTTTTCTACTCCTAACCACCTTATTGACTATTCCATTAGGTTACAACTACCATTTAGTACCAATTTGGGCAACATAACCTTTAGGCCAACCCATTTCCAAAAATTAAAACCAATGGTAATCCGGCGAAATTTCACCGATTAAATTGCCCACAGCAGCTAGAATAGTCAATATACGAAAGTTTGGAAGTTACCTCAAGCTTCCACTAGCTTTTTCTCAAGGTGGCTGAAAACCCTAGGTGCCAAACATCCAAATTTGAGCCTCTAAACCTTAAATCATATGCAAAAGAAGCTTAGGAACGGAGTTATACGCATTAGAAACCGATTTACCGAATAAATCACTTACGTTTACAAGCTTTTTCCTCCCCTTCTCTCTCTAAAAATATCAACTCTTTTCTCTCTCTAAAACTGAACTTCACGTCAGGTTATGAGGAGGAAGGAGATGAGATCCTGTTTTATATCATTTTACTTTATTACACCATTTTTCCAAAATTCGGATTTTACAAAATTCTGGCAGATTTTTGCCTAAAATTTGAAAAATCATAACTAATTATAAAAAAATCAAAATGAAGTGATTTCAAAGCCTATAGAACCCTTATTGAGTCTAGTTTCAAGGAAAAATATATAATTTTGCTAGATGGAATCACAAAATTCCCAGAATTTTAATATTTGCATACTGTTCCAGAAATTTCACAGTTTTTCTGTACTGAATTCAAAAATTCATATCTTTTTGTATATAACTTTAATTGAGTCATGTGACCTATCAAATTAAATCTTAGGATGTCTAATTTCACCCTGTAAAATGTCATAATTTTTTCTCATCGTTAGGTACTACAAAATCATACGACAAACTCACTGCCTCATAGGCGATTTCACCGTAAGCATAATCACTTTCTTTAAAATTAACCATTTTATTTTCTTTAATGCCCCAAAGATATAAGAAATATTAGAGAATAGATTTGGCACATCTACTAAATTGGGGCTTAGCAGTCCACTTAATTTAGGCTTATTCTCTAGTCTCAAATATCAAAATTCGGGATATTACATAAGCAAACGTAAGGGTGATGCACGTCATATCTACCCCTTACCGCTATAACTGCCGTTGTAGCTGCTATGTGTTGTGTGATGATTTGCTTTCGTGTTTTGTGGTTGTGCATACTATACGTGATTTGTTACTACGGGGATTCCTTAGAATCTCACTCTCCCAAAAACAAATTTTGAGATAGAGCCGAAGGATCTAAAGGAAAGCGGGTGGCGAAGAGCGGATAAAGCTCTAAGCTAGGAGTTTATTTTGGATAAATTGGTTATCATACTCTTATATTTTGGATATTTTGTTGGGGAAACAATTGTATATGAATATTGGATAGTTTTGTGTAATCTCCTAGTTAAGGGAATTGGACTATGGGCATTTATGCCTTGTAAAACCCTTATTTGATTAATAGAACCAGAGTGTGTCGGGAATTTACATTGTACTTTGATATTTATGAATGAAATTGTATTGTACATGCCATTTGTGTGATTGAAACGTGATTATAAGACCATTGTTGAACAGGTTTAAAATTTTTTTTGAAAACCTTGATTTTGGGAAATTTACTTTTATTAAGTCCCAAATCATTTTATAGTCTTTAATTTCACATAATCACGTAATTATGAACTAAATCTCGGCCTTGATTGTAAAGGGGGTTACATGGATTACTTAGACCACCGGGTTTTTCTCTTATCCCTACCAGAAACTCTACAAATTAGATTCATATATTCAAGCATAGTATCAGCCTGGCTTGAGGAAGCCTTCCCAAATAGAAATAAATCATCTACAAAGAAAAGATGGGAAATAAAAGGCCCCCCCAATGTTTAGTTAAATCGGAGTCCAATCCCCTTCATCAATATTGTCTTGTATAATATGATTTAATATCTCTATACACAGAGTAAAAATGTTTGGAGAGATCGAGTCCCCTTGTCTTTTCCCTCTCGTTGGTCGAAACTTTTCAGAAAATTCACCATTCCATAGTACTCGAAAGGAGGCACTAGTAATGTAAGCCATGATCACATCAATAAGCTATTCACCAATACCCAGAGCTTAAAGAGTACTTTTGATAAAAGCCCATTCTAACTGATCATAGGCCTTTTCCAAATCCACTTTCACTGCTAACCACCCTTCGTTGCCCTTCTTAGATCTCATCGAGTGAATAACTTCCTGGGCAATAATGATGTTATCACTACTTTGCCGACCTACAATAAAACTACATAGGTGGTGACCAAGCACTTTGCTCAAGATGTGTTTCAATCGACTAGTGATGATTTTGGTTACCACTTTATAACTAATATTGTATAAAGAAATTGGTCTAAAGTCTTTGATTTGTTCAGGCTTGTCGGTCTTTGGAACGTTTTTAGTATTTATATTTAGGATTATTAATATTAATATTTTTAATTGTAAATAATGAATCAACTAGTTACTCCCTCTAATCCACAATATAGGACACTAGTAAAAGAAATACATGATCCATAATATACGGCACCTGCAGTTTAATTAATGCATTTTTTCTTGTTTTACCCTTGTGATTATTGCTCACTTACTAACTTCGCCCACTAATTAAATCCTCTCTCTTTAAAATAAAAATTGTAATACAATTATAATGATAAATGATGTCTTTTCTCTTCCCTCACAACCATAATTTCTCATATAAATACTTTTATGAAATGGTTTTCTATCTCACTTAATAAAAATAAAAGTGACACTCTCTCTCCCTATAAATGCCTTTTGTGAGTTGAAAATATCTCATGAATGAATTTTTTTACAACCCACAATTTTTTTACTTCACCACCCAACTCGCGCTTCAAATAGGAACTTCATGCATATGAGAGAAAACTCACAGAGAATTAGTGTTGGCTTTATTAAGTTTTACACACCCACTCTTATAGTGTACCTCTGTCATCTACTCAAAAGCAAAGAGAGAGAATTTTTGTTCTTTTATTATTGGAGTGCCTTGGAAATTGAAAAAATATATGAATGTGAGTGAATATAAATATGAAAAAAAATTACTATCTTTTAAAAACATTTCTCAATAAGTGTAAAAATGAAAAAAAAAACTTATATTTTAAAATATACTAAATGACTTAACTGTCATTTATTATTTGTTGTGAATTAATTAAGATGTCCTATATATATTGTAGATTGGAGGAAAAATAAAATTTAATTATGTAAAAATAAAATAAAATAATATTTATTAAACTGAATTTATATTTTAGATTTAACGAGACTGGGGTAAACGACTCAAGAGGAGTACATGGGCATCAATTTCAGCGTGAGGTCATTGGTCAAAAAGGGGAACAACGAAGGTGGAAGCAGTGATTGGACGGTGATGGGAGAGGCTTGTACGGGGCACGTTTAGCGCAGCTCTTACTGCGAGTATCTTCAAAAATCTCACCCTCCTTTCCCAAGTCATCAGAACTTTTGAATAGATCGATAGACCCCTCTCAGTGTGTTTGGGAGAGTTTATTTTTAGGCAATAAGTGCTTATAATTCGTGATTCACGGTATACGAGGTAAGTATGTGAGAGGAGTTTTTTCTCGGCTTGCATAAATTGGGCTTATTTTCTCAAATTAAGCTCTCCCAAACATGCCCTCAGTCACCCATAATACTAGACCCGACCCATTTGCGTCGTTGGAAATAGCTACAACTTACAAGCCCCACCTTAAAAACATGCATGACCATTTGAGCTTTGAAGGCTTCACATTTTGGAGGCGGTAATTTTATTTTGGAAATTGTCGTCGTGGGATAATTTTAGGAAAAATTTTAAAAAATTACATTAAAAATATTAAAAGGATAAATTAATACATTAAAAATGGGAAAAGACGGATCAGGTGGGTGTTAGAGTGTGAGGAATTTGTCCTTTTGAAATTTCGGTCAAATGACAAAAATGCCCTTCAACACTTCATCCCCACTTCAGAATAACATGATCTCGTAATTAACAACTCCGGATTCGATATTAACAACTTCAATTCTTCTTTTACAATTAACAAGTTTCAGGGTCAATAACAACACATATATCTTAATTAACAACTCTAGATTCGATATTAATAACTCCAATATCTTCTTCCACACTACGTCCCCTACTTCATAATAACAACATAATTATCGTAATTAACAACTCCGGATTCGACATTAACAACTTCAATTCTTCTTTGACAATTAATAAGTTTCAGGGCCAATAACAACACCTATATCTTAATTAACACTCCTGATTCGACATTAATAACTCCAATTTCTTCTTTCACAATTAACAAATTTCACAGCCAATAACAACACATATCTCTTAATTAACAACTCCAGATTCGACATTAACAACTTCGAATTCGATATCAACAACTCCAATTTCTTCTTTCATACTTAACAAGTTTCAGGGCTAATAACAATAACTATCTCTTAATTAATAACTCTGGATTAGAAATTAACAACTCAAATTTCTTTTTTCACAATTAACAAGTTTCAGGGCTAATAACAACACCTATCTCGCAATTAACAACTCCGAATTCGCCATTAACAACTCCTATGTTGTTATTGCGACTGAGGGCTGAAGGGCATTTTTGTCATTTGGCCGAGATTTCAAAAAGACAGATTCCTCACATCTCTGACACCCACCTGATCCGTCTTTTCCCATTTTCAATGTATTAATTTATCCTTTTTATATTTCCAATGTAGTTTTTTGGAATTTTCCCATAATTTTATCTTAAAATATTTTTGGAGGAATTTTGCCATGGAAGTATAAAAAAGGGAGTAACTTTGACCTGATCATTATCCTAATTAATTTTGACTATTAGTTGATTAAATATGCTGAACTGATAATCCATATGTCGTCCACGTCATTTTTTGTTAAGGTGTAAATTTGTCCCAAGGGTTTTAAATATAACTTTGAAAAAAACTGAAGTTGATGACACATGAACTTTCGAGGCAAATTTGCTCTTTAACAAAAATGATGTGGATGACACGTGAATTATCAGTTCAATATATTTGGTTAACTAACAATCAAAATTAACTGAATAACAGTCTGAATAAAATTGCCCAAAAAAAAAGTTCTCAAGACAAAATTACCTCACGATTTGCCCTTTAACCTTTTTAAGAATGACACCAAAAAGATCTAGCTAAGTGGCTACCAGTAAATGTAAAATTTCTCTTCGGCCGTGAATGGCCTTGCAGCTTATAATATAAAAGCTTCTTTGTAAATGAGAGATCGTAGGCTTGATCCTGACATTGGCTTCAAACCGTTGGTGTCTATGATTAAGATCAAGCATGCATCAATTTTCAATCATCACTTACATTCATTTATAAATTATTCATCAATAATAACTTTAAATTGACAATGAGATTCAAACATACTCCTTCCAATTCAAAGATACTTACGTTACTTTTTCTGACCATGATATTTGGTTACAATGGGGCTGGAGGAATACGTCACATGATGTCTGGTTTTTCTTACCATAATAATGATATGATTTATTGTGAGCTTGATTTATAGTGATGTTAATATATTATCTGTTTTTCTCCCTATTAATTTTTCCCTTGAATCCAGCGTCCGAGTTCATGCCACCCTCTGTGGCCTTTTTTAGCTTCTGAAAATATCATACCGTACACCGCTCCTTGGATCACCTACTCCCTACTCCTCTCCACCCACAAATAATACTTGGTATGTTTGGTTGAGCGATTCGATTGCTTATAAGTTGCTTTTTAATAGTGATTTACGGTATACGAAGTAAGTATGTAAGAGGAGTTATGTCTCGATTTACGTAAAAAGCAACTTATAAGTTTTTATAAGCTCAAACAAACATGCTTACTATCACTTATTAATCAACAATATAGTGTGATCAATATCAATATATATAATATATGTATATATAATTTCTAAAAACTTACCATAGACGAGATAAATGACTGGAACAACTCATCAATAGATAAGTCTCAACAAAAAAAAAAATTTGTTTTAAATTGAAATTTGTATAAAATGTAAAAAATATAAATAGTACTCCCTCTTATCTATAATATAAGATATATTTGCTTAATTTAATTAGATTAAGGAATTAGTTAAGTTAGTTAATATAACATGTATTTTTTAAAGTATCCTAATCATCTTTCTTAATTCGTTTCTTCCATCTTCTCCTTCATTATTATTAAGGGACCATTAATAGAAGTAGATTATAAAAAGATAAAAAAATATAAAAATTATATCTTATATTTAGAATTAATGTTAATTTTTTAAATATATTTTATATTAAAAAATGAAAGAGTAATTGAAATTTATATATGTGGAGGATGAGATAACGAGAGGAGAGTCTAAAGGAGGTATCATGATGTTGATGACTTGGGGCATATAGAGGTCCATGGCCCCTACACCTCGCGTGCACGTAAAGGGACCTCCCCACCCTCCCCTTCTTAAATTCCCGCCCCTCTTTTTTTTTCTGCCTCATTAAATTAACCCCACACCAACATGTACTTTGTTTGCTACTCTCATACAAATAATGCATTACATAAAAAGGTTACGCATGTTTGTTTTGGCTTCTCAAAAATGTTTTTATGATTTATTAAATAGATATGTGAAAAAAAATTTATCTTAATTTAAAAAAAATGTTTTTCTAAATTTCCCAAACAAGCTAAGCACTTCAAACAAGTGCTACTAAATTCAATTTTTCAGTTAACGGGGATTTCCAAGCGCTACCTACATTAACACCATAAACCCACAATTGATAATAGGTGGTTTTGTGAAGTGGTGCAATTAAAGTTGTCAAATTTATGTATTTAAACAAACTCGTGATATAGATGTCAACTTGAACAGTCATCTTGAATCATAGGGTTTACTTTTATTCACAAATAATTGTTAATAGAATATGATTAAATAACTAAAATATGAAAATTGACAGAAATCTAGTTTAAATATAATGCAAATACAAATAATTAAAATTAAATACATCAACATTCACACCCTATAATACTTGACAAAGAAAATTATGACTTAACATATAAAGCAACTATAAATATTTAAATCTAATAAGTTAGCACGAGTTAATGCAATTTTATAAATTATTAAATTTAAAATGATAAACTTAGTGTGAGAACTTGTGAATTTAATCGAATTTGCAGCTAAGTTTAAAAGCAATTTGTAACAATTTCATATGTTAGAAAGTTAGACATATTAAACAAGATCAGCTCAAAAAATTAAAGTTGACTCCGAATTTAACAATAACAACTAGAGCTAATGTTTCTTTATTTATTGTTGTTGTTCTCTAACTTTCCCCCGAGTCTGGACTTCTGATTTCTGAATCATACCTCGGGGGGCAATAGTATTAAATTTGCAGGTCTCCATGCTGGTGGCTCTACCACTTCAGCACTAAATGAACCTTCCCCTTCCTGCAATTTATTTTATTTATTTTTCCTTTTTTAAATTCAGTGTGGGCAATTAATCATAATATCTTTTAATATGTTCAATCAATAACCATATTTTAAAAAATATATTATAAATTTTAAAGACAAAATATATTGAGTTATAAACACTCAGCAAATAAATAACCAGAAATTGCATGGGAAATTCAAAACTGTCGCTTGTTTATTTTGCCCGAAGTCTTTTATTATTACAGGGCAGACGTCCGTGATACGTGTGCGTGTATTTATGGCATTATATTATGTGTGTGTGGAAATTTTTATACACCCATATATTATGTGTGTATTTATGGCATTATTCGTAATAGGGAAATGCTTATATCGCCAATCAGATATTTGGGGAGGTCACCTCAAACGGTGCTTGCCACACGGCCACAATAATTCTTTAAATCGAAATGGTACCAGAAAATCTGAAATAATCAAGGTTGCACTGCAGCAGTGCAGCCTATAGCTGGGAATACGGGTCAGCCGGTGACCCGCGCAGTGCGGATTGGCAAAATACCAACCCTAAAGGTTATGAGCCAGCCCGTGGTCCCACTTTTTTTTTTGAAAAAAAAAAAATCATATTTTTTAAAGAGGATTGAAAATATGAGACACATATATATGAGTAATTAAATTTATCTTTTTAGTATCAATCATTTTTCTTATAAAATTTAAAAACATAATCTATAATTTAAGAGATAAAGTTATCAAATTTGTTAAAGTTTATAAACAAAACATAAACTCATCCTCAAAGAACCAAGATATAATAATTTTGTTTAAAGAAGAAGTGAAGAAGCTAAGATTTTTTCTCTTTGGATTGGGAGGTACCAAGATAGAAATGAGAAACTTATAAGTTTTGTAAAGTTATTATATGTAAATAAAAAATAAAAAATAAAAAATTTTGCGGGCCGCGGACTGACCCGCATCAACCCGTTGGTTATATGGTGCGGGCTTATACAGCCCACATTTTTGCAGGTTGGGATTTTTCCAACCCTAACTCATCAAAAGTCAAAACCCGCGGGCTCATGAGTTGAGCCCACGAATTGGGCCCATATTACCGACTATATGCAGCCCCAATATGACAAAAAGAATCATCATTTGCTCAATTATACGCGTTCTACCAGACAAACTAGATATTTTCTAACCCAACCAAAACAGCCAAACATCTAGCTTGTATGTACAGGTATATACTACTTTGTGCCCTAATATAAGACTTGTAGTGCAATTTGTTTTGCATTACACAGCAAACTAGATTATGGAAGTTCTTATAGGTATGTGCTCGTTTGGAATAACTTATTTTTTGACAATAAGTGTTTATAAATCGTGATTCACAGTATACAAGGTAAGTATGTGAGAGGAGTTTTATCTCGGCTTGCGTAATAAGGACTTATTTTTTAAGAAATCGTGATCCCAAACATGCACTATGTTTGTTTTGACAACAAAATTATTTATAAGTTGTTTTTTATATAAATCGAGACAAAACTTCTCTCAATTATTTATTTCGTATATCGTAAATCACGATTGAATAACTATTTTTAAGCATTTCAATCGCGATTCTAAATAAGCACTGTCATAATGATAGACACCTTGCCTTCTTAATTAATTGGTATTGAGTTCAAAGCTCGAGTATGGAGAAAACATTGAGTTCAAAGCTTGAGTATGGAGAAAACTCTCGTTCAACTCGATTCTTGAGTATGGAGAAAATTCTTGTTAAGACACCTAATCTTTTCAGTGAATTTGTATTGAGGGGGCTGATTAGTCAGCTACTTAAAAATTTGATAATAGAAAAAGAAACAATAGATATGATTGTAACTAAGTGCTTGTTTGGAATAGTTTATTTTTGGACAATAAGTATTTATAAATCATAATTCACGGTATATGAGGTAAGTATGTGAGAGGAGTTTTATCTCAGCTTACGTAATAAGAACTTATTATCTAAATATAAGTGATACCAAACATAGGCTAAATAAAAAAAAAAAAAAAAAGACAGAAAGAGGAGGAGAAGTCAAAGATATAGCGCTGAATTAATGGAGGATTGAAGGGACTCTTGAGGGGCAAGTGAGGCAGGTGTAGCTGTATGAGTGTTAAATTAAGATAGGCTTTATTTCAAGTAAATACTGTATCCTGATCTGCTTCTTCATATCGGGAATTTCACATCCATCATCTAACTGTATCAGATTTGCATGATATGACCTCCCAACTCTTCGTGATTACTATTTAACTTTTTTTTTTTGTCTTTTCCCATCTCTATTTTCTTTTTTGTTTTTCTCAAGCTCATCACTTTCAAAATCAATTATTCTTCATATTTAAGATCCATTAGTTGAAAAATTTAATTTGCAATTTTTTATAGTTTTACCCTATTTTTAATTAGCTCTCTCTCTCCCCCTCTCTATATATATATTATTACACCCTTATGAATTTCATCTGATTTTAATCAGTTTTCTGTAATTTTTTTTATCATGTCCTTATAATTTAATCTTGTTTCTATAATTTTTTTTTAATGGTCAAAGGTTTGTTATCTTAAATAATTTAACTCTCATTTTACATGGCTAGCCGTCAATCACGTCTAACTATTGCGATATGAATTACCAGATTGGGGTAGAATACAAAGAAGGGCCCTTTTTTTTGAAAGTTAAAAGAAGTGAAAACTAAAATAGTGTAAAAATGAAGGTAGAAGCGTCCAAATTGTTGGAGTCATAACTCCTATTCCGCCCTCACATTCTCTCCCCTATTTAATCCTTCCTGCAACACCTCTCTAGCCTAACTTTCCTTCCCAATTACAGCTCACTTACCCACACCCACATTTCTTCTTCATCTTCATCTTCTTCAAGCTCATCACCTGCTCTCTCAGGTTAAAGAGCCATGAAGCAAAAACAGATCTTTCTTCATTTGGCGCTCATCATCTGCTACTTTATGGTGGTGCTGGTCAGAGCAAGTAGTGTCATGAAAGTTGCAGAAGAAGAAGAAGAAGCTGATAGGATCGTTGAACTTCCTGGGCAACCAAAAGTGTCTTTCCAACAATTCTCAGGCTATGTCACTGTCAATCACGTTGCTGGTAGAGCCGTCTTTTACTGGCTCACTGAATCCCCACAAAACCCCTTCTCCAAGCCCCTCGTCATTTGGCTCAATGGAGGTTTGAACTCTCAACTTACCACTCCCGTTTGTTTCAAACATTTTTAATTAACTTCCCTCTGTTCTAGTCACTGTTATATCGCCTCTCTTTAAAAAGGAAAAAAAAAAAAGCTCTGATTTTTCTTATTCTGCCGACACACTAAGTCAACCAAATGTACACCTATATATGTATGTAAACATCCTTTCATGTTTCAAGCTTTAATTTCCCACAATAATCTTCTCCATTTTCTTACTTTGTCGGCCTTTCTTTCCTTATTAATACTAATAAATACTGGTAGCGTTGCATTCAAAATTAAAAAAAAAAGTCACGTTGGACTACTAATAATTAATTATTGGATGATTAGTGGGAAATCTCTGATATCCATTTGGTTGAAGGGGTACTACTACTCCTGCTCCCACCCCTATTTTATTAGGTAGCAGTGTGAATTTGTTGGAGGGAGAGTGTGCATTTATTCGGAGCCCCCAATTGAATGCATAAAGATAAAGGCAAAATTTAAGAGCAGGTAGAGCCCACATCGAAGAAGGGCTGGCTTTGACTTTGACATGAGATGGCTGGCGATGAGGAATGATGGTCCAACTAACAACGAAACAATGAATACTACTAAATCCCATCATCACCCTTACACGACAACACACTACTCCTATGAGTACTGTACACCTTCTCACACACTAACCCACCTCTCTCTTCTCTCCACATCCACACGCATATAGTTGTGTGTGTGTGTGTGAATGTACGCATATAGTGTTGTGTGTGTGTGTGTGTGTGTGAATGTGATGAAGTTTTCAGAACTCAGAAGGCATTAATGGTTGAAAGCAACTTGAAACAACCACGCACCTCATTAATCAGTCTCATGCAGGGGCTATTATTAAGTTCGCTCTTTGCCAACTTTTGTCAGCTCCTATTCTTTGAATCATTAATGCCACCCCCTACTTTTAGTATTTTACCACAATTATAGTATATTTAAATAATAAACTAATATAGCTGGTCTTTCTTCATTTCATTGTCTAATTAACTAGGAACAAAGACCCCGATTATTAACGATTAATGTACTCGGTAACGGAAGCACGTACGATTATTATTGAATTTTGTGTGTTATAAATAGGTCCTGGTTGTTCATCGGTGGCGTACGGAGCATCCGAGGAGATTGGCCCGTTCAGAATCAATAGGAATGCTTCGGGACTGTACCTTAACAAGTTCTCTTGGAACTCCGTCGCCAACCTCCTCTTCTTGGAGGCTCCGGCCGGCGTCGGCTTCTCCTACTCCAACCGCTCCTCCGATCTCTACGACACCGGCGACCACCGCACCGGTAGGCCCCGCTACACATGTCTTTGTATTAAATGACTTGCCCCTTAATTGTCACACCGCCATTCACGGTTGCTACTATAATTATTTCTTTAAAGCAGGCACTGGGTTATATGACTATTGATTAGGTGGTAGGCCATGTTATTATTATAGATAATACAATACAAGAAGATAGATATAATGAATCATTGAATCTCTCATTATGATTAGCCTGGACTATAGTGGTCGCATGGACGGATTGGCCGACTCACCAAATGTATTACGGCTTATTAACATCATCACTATGTGTCTGAAACACGTATAATTACGATTTGACATATGGACCGTTCATTATTGGGTGGTCCAGATTTTGGATGTCGTTATAATAATAATAATGTGTTTGTTGACTCTCCATGCATTTATATAGAAGCTTAGATTTTATTTTATGTACTTAGATTTCTCTTCAGCACCAAAAACATCTTATCACACAATAAAAAAGTGGAAACTTCCACTTCAATCGAAATCATATATATATATATATATAACGATGTAACAAATAAATTAGGTTCATGAACTGAATTTTGTGTATGTGTTCAGCGAAGGACTCTCTGGAATTCGTAATAAGGTGGCTAGAACGATTCCCAAGGTACAAGAATCGGGAACTTTATATCAGTGGAGAGAGCTACGCGGGCCATTATGTTCCACAATTAGCTAGAGAAATCATCACGTATAATGCAAAAGCCAAGCACCCAATCAATATCAAAGGAATTTTGGTGATCACTTCACTAATTAATTAGTACTCTCTTTTATTTTTGCTTTATCCAAAACAGGAAACAATGATTGTGAAAAAGAGAATGGTGTATTTATCGTGTGACTCTGTGTGTGTGTGTGTGTTTTGTAGGTTGGGAATGCAGTGACGGACAATTACTTTGATAACCTGGGGACGGTGACGTACTGGTGGAGCCACGCTATGATCTCCGACCAGACCTACCGGCAGCTCATGAGCACGTGCGATTTCCACCGGCAAAAGGAATCCGATGAGTGTGAGTCCTTGTATAGCTACGCCATGGACCAGGAATTCGGTAACATCGATCAGTATAACATCTACGCTCCTCCCTGCAACAACTCTGACGGCAGCTCCGCCGCCACCACCCGCCGCTCCATGCGCCTGCCCCACCGTCCCCATCATCCGGTACTGTTAATTACTCATAAATTTTAGTATTATTCAGGGAAATTCAATATCTTAAAATACGAAAATTACTTTAATTTGCTCATACAAAGGAAATAGTAACTAGGAACTCTTTTAAAACTAGAATGTCTTAGAATCTGACTCTGGAGAGAGGCATAACATAATTGCCAGTATCCTGATGCACATGGTTTTTATCCTTCTTTTTCAGTCCTATTTCTTTTTTTTTTGGTCGAAATTTTCAGTCCTATTTCTCACTTTACATGCATCCGCATCTTTTATAGCTGAAAAGGTAAATCTGACAAAGTCAACACAAACGAACTTCGTGATAAAGACTCTGGTTCTTAATATAGGGCATGTTTATCTAATTTGATTAGATTATAGAAGTTAGTTAAACATGACATATTTTTTTTAAAACACCTTAGTCATCTTTTCTTAATTCCTCCATTCCCTCTCTTTTTTAATTATTGTTGATGGAGCATCAACGTAGATAAATTAGAAACAAATTAAAAGATATGAAAAATATAGTTTATATTAAGCAGCGGAGAGAGACTATCATCTTCTTTTTAATTGGAGCAAAATCAATATCTTGTGTTATGTAGATAGAGAGAAGGTATTAAAATTTATAGTTGGGTAAATATTGCAGATGTTTAGGCAAATGTCT
The DNA here is from genome assembly GCA_963210345.1 of Inga oerstediana. Classification (NCBI taxonomy): domain Eukaryota; kingdom Viridiplantae; phylum Streptophyta; class Magnoliopsida; order Fabales; family Fabaceae; genus Inga; species Inga oerstediana. The sequence goes on along the minus strand of OY723403.1, from coordinate 14,766,445 downwards.
GGGTATGATCCCTGCACAGAGAAGTACGCTGAGATATACTACAATAGGCGAGATGTTCAGAAAGCACTCCATGCCAACACAACGGCCATTCCTTATAAGTGGACTGCTTGCAGGCGAGTTCATTATTCACACATTAAATTATAATTATTCAAAATCAAATCAAACTGACAAGAAAGTTACTGTGTATACTGACTGGTGTGGTACAGTGAGGTTCTGAATCGAAACTGGAACGATACAGATGTGTCCATACTTCCCATTTACAGGGAGTTGATAGCCCATGGAGCCAGAGTCTGGGTTTTCAGGTTCGTCCTTATTCAACCCCACAACTAATTGCCCAGCTTCATGTTGCCGATTAATTTGAAGTGCTGTAAATTAATGTGTCTCCTTTGATTATTATAAATAAAAATGTAGTGGGGATGTTGATTCGGTTGTGCCAGTTACAGCAACTAGATATTCCCTTGCACAGCTCAAGTTGGCGACCAAGATTCCTTGGTATCCTTGGTACGTCAAAAAGCAGGTAACTGAATCTCAACATTAACTTAATGTGGCCTCTCGGCTTGGATTAATCTATTTTAAGTAATTTTTAATTTTCTTTAGTACGAGTTAAGTATGTAAGATAAATTTTGTGTAAATTAGGTGGGCGGGTGGACAGAGGTGTATGAAGGGCTTACTTTTGCAACAGTAAGAGGGGCGGGTCATGAAGTGCCAGTGTTCAAGCCCAGAGCTGCTCTCCAGTTATTCAAATCATTCATTGCAGGCAAACCTCTTCCCAAGTCCTAATTAGAAGAGCTATTAAAATATATACGAGGGACACAAGTGGAAATTATGGCAAAGATCGAAGATGATATCATAATTTCTGCTTCATTAGATTGCTTGATCTTAATTTATATTTGTTCCAATCAAGCATTTTTATGTCTTTAATTTTCTCAATGCTAGCTCACAATCTAGAGAAAGAGCAAGGTCCATGTTTAGTTTTCTCCCATAGAAAAAATGTAAGCAAGGACCATATATATTGTAATATGTAAGCACGCATTTGTTCTTTAATCTTAGTGATCCAGTCTTCTTAAGATTTCTGTTCGTTGAATTATGTAAACAATAGAACTTTGGAAACTATGAAGCACCATTGTTCAACAGTTCTCCATAAAAAGTTGGGAAAAACTAAGTTGTCTGAAAGCTATTCATAGACCTCTAATTGGGCCGTAAATGGGCCTCACGTTTGATTCATGAGTTGGCGAGCAGTGAGTTTGTCTTTACAGGATTAATTATGGTGGGGTTAAGTGGTATGAGACTTTTCAGCCTTTCCTACTATATATCTCAATTGGATAACGCTGTTTAGAAAGGGGGTGAAGATTCCTTTACAAACGATAGGGGCAAAAGGAACCCAACAGGCTTTTTCCTTTGTCAACAACAAATTAACAATGTAAGACTTTTCCCAAAAGCTGTATAAATACTTTATACCTCCTAAATGGTTAAAGCTTTCTTTAATACTACTATTACATATTCTTATGTTATTAAAACATTCTATTATGAGTCGCTAACTTTTACATAAGTTACTTATCCAATCGCTAATCCAGACACTCATCATTTTACCCAATCTAACTTTTTTTCAATCTTAGGATTCCATAAGTTTAAGTAAACATAAGTTACTTATCCAATCGCCAAAACAAACACACCCAATGTCTACCTTCTTAGGTACCAACAAAAAATGGTGTACATGCTACTACTTGTAGAGGTCTACTTCCAGGCCACGAAGTAAACTGCCCAATGTGTAGAAGCTGAGCTTGCATTTATATTGATAAAAACAAAGACACGCACCAAACTCTAGGATTTAAGATTTATGGGGTGTGCGCGTATTGGTGGATTATTTATTGTTATCCACGAATGCATAATTAAACTTATACATATATATGTAATTAATTATGCAAAGCGTATGAATTAATGATATATATGGTTAGCAGCCAGCAAGTCGCATGGACGGAGTGATTGCCTATCATAGAAATCGCAGCCCATCATAATAGTCCGTTTAGATTTAAAAATCCGAAATTCTCGCTATCTCGCTTTTCGGCCAAAGAAACATATAATTATAAAAGTCTCCTCCTTCGTTTTTTCTCCCACTTCTTCACTGTTTCTGCTTCTTGTTCATCGCCAATGTTCACTGCTGTCCCGCAAGCTTAGGTCTTGAGTTCTCGGCTGCTTCTTGTTCCACTTGCTATTCTCGTCGTTCTTGGCACAACCTGGAGTGTAAGGGCCAGATTTCCTCGCGGGAAAAAGGAGAGATAGAGATAAAGAGGTATCTATCACTTTCTTCCCTCTTGCTCTTTACGGGAAGGGATCCAGATCCAGTGTTGTAGTTTGTGTCTGTGCTTCTCCTTGTACTGGTTTTGCTCTGAAATTTTCTTGACAATGGTCTTTTGATTTGTGCTGGCATAAACGTTCCCTCTTACTCCCATTTATTTCAGGGTTTTGACTGATCAGTCGTGTTATAGTTCCTTTTGCAATTCATACTTTTGTCGGGGTAGTGGAGGATTCTGTAGAAGGAAGCACTCTTACCCTTCTTGTTTCACCCTTAATTTTGCAAGGTTTGATAGGTTTTGGTGATTGATAGTTCCTTTGGGTATCTCTATGGCTATAGAGGAATCTGATTCTAAGCATGTCCTGTCTGAGCTAGAAAATGAAGATGATTTAATTGCTGCGGCAAAGGACATTGTGAGGGCTTTAGGGTCGAACAGGAACCTCACAAGTGATGCCAAGAAAATTCTGGCTGATCTTGGAACCCGTTTGGCCTCTATGACCGAACCCTGTGAGAAGGAGGAGGGAGATGAAGGGGTAGGTGGCCAAGAAGAAGAAGAGGAAGAAGTAAGTGCAGTTGAAGATCGGCTCAATATCATCGAGGAGAAAATTATGAGGTGGGAAGATGATCGGTCTTGGATTTGGGATTCGAGACCCGACGAAACATCTGAGTATCTGGCTGCAGCTGATGAAGCACGCCAATTGATTGAAAAGTTGGAGAGTTCAGATTTGAAAAGAGATGATCAAGAGTACAAATCCTTGCTGAGAGCTCACAGTGTTCTCCAAACAGCTATGGCCCGGCTTGAGGAAGAGTTCATGAACTTACTCATCCAGTACAAGCAACCCTTTGAGCCCGAATATGTGTCTTTTCGATCTACCGAAGATGATTCGGTTGATGAGGGCTTTATAGTCCCTTCGGTTGATGACCCAACCGAGGAGTCACTGCCAGGAGAAAGTGTGGTGAGCAGAGGCTCTGAGGAGCATATAATTGATTTAGTCCATCCTCATGTGATCCCTGGACTCAGGAGTATTGCACAGCAAATGTTTGATTCAAAGTATGACCGAGAATGTTCCCATGCCTATACCATTGCACGAAGGGAATCCTTGGAGGAATGTCTCGTGATTCTTGAAATGGAAAGGCTGAGCATCGAGGATGTGTTGAAAATGCAGTGGGGTACTCTGAATTCCAAGATCAAAAGATGGGTTTGGGCAGTGAAAATCTTTGTCAGGGTTTATCTTGCAAGTGAGAAGTGGCTAAGTGACCAGATTTTTGGGGAGGGTGAACCGGTTAGTATCTCTTGCTTTATTGATGCATCAAAAGCTTCAATATTTCAGCTTCTGAACTTTGGTGATGCCATGTCCATTGGCCCCCACCAGCCTGAGAAACTATTCCGTATTGTTGACATGTATGAGGCCCTAGCCGAGCTTATTCCAGAGATAGATGTTTTGTATCCACACGAGGTTGGTTCTTCTGTTAGAATTGAATGCCACGAAGTTTTAACGAGATTAGGTGATTGTGTGAAGTTAACATTCCTTGAATTTGAAAATGCTATTGCAACAAATGCATCTACAAACCCTTTTGTAGGTGGTGGAATTCATCCTTTAACCAGATATGTCATGAATTATTTGAACACTCTTGCTGACTATGGTGAGACCCTTAATTTGCTTCTCAAGAACAAAGAAGAAGACGATGCCATTCTGCTATCACCTGACATGAGCCCAGATGCCGAAGAAAACAGCAAGCTTCCGGGGTCTCCCAGCCAAGTTTCCTCGATGGCCCTCCACTTCCGTTCAGTTGCTTCCATCCTTCAATGCAAACTTGATGAGAAGTCCAAGCTATACAAGGACGCTGGTTTGCAGCACTTATTCTTGATGAACAATATACACTATATGGCTCAGAAGGTTAAGGGGTCACAACTTAGGCTCATATACGGAGATGAATGGATTCGAAAAAATAACTGGAAGTTTCAGCAACATGCCATGAGCTATGAAAGGGCTAGTTGGAGTTCCATTCTCTCCTTGCTTAAGGACGATGGAGTTCATGCTTCTATCGCAAGAAGTCCTTTGAAGGAGAACTTACAGAGATTCTACCTTGCCTTCGAGGATGTTTACAAGAGCCAAACAGCTTGGGCAATCCCTGACGTGCAGCTTCGTGAAGACTTGAGGATCTCTATATCCCTGAAAGTGATTCATGCTTATAGGACCTTTGTAGGGAGGCATAGTCATCACATAAGTGATAAACACGTTAAGTACAATGCTGATGATCTGGAAAATTACCTTTTGGATTTATTCGAGGGATCTCCAAAATCGCTGCAAAATCCTCATAGGAGGTAATAGTAGATAAGCAGAATAACCTCTTCGTTGCCCAAGGCCTCTACACTAAGCCAGGTCAGGTTAAGGTACATGACAAAACCTGCTGGTTTTCTTTTCTTTTCTTTTTTATCTTTTTGGGTAAAACTGGGTGTTTTGCATGTAGTTGATGATTGGGAAAGTTTTCAGAGTTGTGCTGCTATTGTATTATTAGGTTAAACAAATTATATTGATCATCCGTTTGTGCCTCTGTGAATTGTAATTTATGTACAGCACTGGAAATCTGAAAAATGAGAACATTCTCAGCAAGTAATTAGTCCTTTAATTTTTCATTTCTTGCTCCTTAACTCTGTAAGTTCCAAATCACTTGTAACTGTCACAACTGGGCATGGCTTGCCGAGGCGACTTGGAGGTAGAAAATGAAACCACGTACTAGTTTTTTTTTATGAAAAAAATTAAGCGTTTGACTCTGGCTAAGAGTCTTCAAGAACATTTACGGGTCAACATAGATATTTTCGCATCAGACGGAAAAAGCGGTTGAAGGAAAATGGGAAATTGACTGGGACTGTTCGGTGGTCAGTGAGTTGAACACTCTACGGTTTTCTTTGGTCATGTTGAGTGACCGAATTTCTTGGATGCAGAGGCGGCTGACGACTCCAGTATTAAAATTAGGTTTCGCCCTTCCCTGAAATTGAAGAGGAGTGCCTGGATAACAGCAAAATTTTCTTTTTTTTAACAAAAAAAAAAGAAAAATTGATGTAATACTACGATGCTGTGCATTAAAAAAGTTGGGGACAAATGGTCACCTGCTCGAATTAACATTTATGAAGGGCTTCTAGATTATCTGGACTCGAAGACAAATTAGAATACACAACAAATCAATTAAACAAGTTAGATATGTTATCTTGTATATTGATGTTATACAAGTTTAAAAAGTAAATTATACTTTTTATAGTATCGGTAATGCATTTAGAGCTCGTTTTGTTCAACTGTATTGCATGCATGTAATGGTAATCATGATTATATTATTAAGATAAAATTATTTAGTTGTTCTTTAACATGGTAATAGGGTTTGCCAAGGTAATGATGATTATCAAAAAATTGGTAATCCATATTCATAACTCTCCCCCTTTGAATACTCATTATCATCTCATTGCATGGTTGAAAACCTACAATTTATTCTTTAGTTTCATTTGTCTCATTTCACCTATCACACCATTCCACAACTGTCGCTGCCACTACCTCCTCCTCCACTACAGTTGTCACCACCCCACGTCACCGCCGCCGCCACTACCTCTTCCTCCACCGTCACTGCCACCTTCACCACCCTTGCTACTACCACCTCCACCATTGCTGTAGCCGCCACCTCCACCTCCTCCGTCTTTGTCGCATTGCCATTGCCATCGCTGCCACCTCCACCTCCATCGTTGCCACCCTTGTCGTCGCCATTACCTCTTCCTCTACTGTCGTCACTGCCGCCACGTCCATCATTGCCATTGTCGCCACCACTACCTCCCCTACTCTATTGTAGTCGCCGCCACCCCCCATTGTCGCCACCTCCACCATTTAGCTGTCACCGCTTGCCGCCGCCGCCGCCACAACCATCGACATTAGACGATCATTGAAGAGATAGCATGATAGTTATTATGAGGCAATGCAATGGCTTTTAAGTATTTTTTCTACAAATATTATATTAAGGGTAAAATAGATGTGTGATATATTAATTTTACATAATCATTAAAAAAAATAACTCATTGCACCTTGCTTAAAAATCAAACTAAACACTAATTTTGTAATTAATATTGCATTGCATTATCATTACATCGCATTGCATTACATTGCAGAGTGTAATGAGATCAAATCAAATAGGCCCTTAGCTATAAATGGTACTTTCCCTAAATATAGGATCTCAATTTGCACTGCAAACTAGGAGCTTCTTTGGTTTAATCCCATTGAATGCTTGTAATGGTATTCATGATTGTATTACCAAGAGAAAATTTTTTTGTTGCTCTTTAGTGTGGTGATATCATGTGATGATGATTACTAAAAAATCAGTAATCGTTATACATCCCTCTATGAATATTCATTATCATTTTATTGCATAGTTAAAAAGGTCTAATTTACTCTAGTCTCATTTTTCTTTATTTCACTTGTCTCATTTCACTCACCACACCACGACCCCCAGCTGCCACCGACTCAGTTGTTGCCACCGCCGCCACTGCCACCGCCACTACCACAACCTCCTACTCCATTGTCGTCGTTGTGGCCGCCACAACATCGTTACCATTGCTGCCGCCGCCACTTCAATTATCGCCATTAGATTATCCTCAGTGAGATAACGTGACGGTTATGATAAGGCAACACGATGTCTTTTAACTATTTTTCTTATAAAGATTATTATATCAAGGATAGAATAGACTTTGTGTAATATTTTAATTTTAAATGATTATTAAAAAAATAACTAATTGCACCTTACTTAAAAATTAAACCAAACACTAAGTCTATAATTAATAATGATTGCATTATTATTGCATCATATTGCACTACACTTTAAAATATAATGAGATCGAACCAAATGAATTATAGGTTTTACAATTAGAATTGAAGTACTACACACACACGATAATTTTGTGCAAAGCATGATAATCAACACCAATAAGTGGTTTTCAAGTAAACTAAAATCCACCAATAAGTGGTCTTAGTAAGAGGAGTCCCAGAAAGTGGGGAAAAAAAAGAAGAGTTCCTGAAGTGCACTTGTTGAAAAAAACGAAAACCATTTACACAATAAAAAAACCCCTTAATTAGATTAAAAAAAGATAGGATTTGAATCTCCTAAGGATATAAATAAATAGCATATTTTTGAATTAATTAGCCCAAAAAGGGAAAAAATATACTACAACTCCATAATAATTACCGCCTCCTTTTTTTAATATGAGACTTATTGATTAATTTAGAGAGATTAAGAAAAATTAAATAAATAATTTAAATATAACATAGATTACCTGATCTCTCTTAAATACTTATGTGTTTCACTATATTATTAATTTATAAATTAGACAAATCAACTAATTGTAATGTTTCGCAATTATCATTTTAAAAAAAAAATGTACGTATTAAATGGTTAAATATCAGCTGGGAAGTTAGTTGTTCGGTGGATATCCAATGGAAAGAATCTAACGGTTGAAGTTGCATGGGCCATAGCCCATGGGCCAAAGCCCTTGTAAGCAGGTGATCAGTGGCAAGGGCTCTTCGCTCTTCAGACTCTTCTGTGAAAAACGCAGAACGAACGCGAAGCAGAGAGAGCAACAGAGAACTGCACTAGCACCTACAAGGCTACAAGTGGTCTCTCTGCGTCTAACGGTAATTTCTTATAAACAAAGTTTTCTTTGGTCCCAGTTTTCCTATTTCCATTTTGATTTCCGAGTTCCGACCCTTCATCGTTGTGAGGGTTTATTGTAGTATTTGATTCCGCATTTCCTGGGTAATCGAGGCTCTTTTGTTTGCGTGGTTGTCATGCGTGTACGATTTAGATAGAGCGATTGATTACCGAGAAACGGAGAAGCTGAAACTTCTGATGTTTGGACTATTTACTGCTATTTGGGGCCGCAAGCTCGTTTCCTTTGATGAGTTTTATGTGTCTACTTTTCATATATGCATCTATTCAGAATGGAGAGAGTTTGCAGCTAGATTATTCTTGTGACGGGGCCAGGATCATGGCATGCTGTTAGAACTAACAATGCAAATGAAGTAGTCGTTATTGTGGTACTTAAAGCTTCGATTTATAATTAATAGGAGATAATCACCTCCCTCCCTCTCTATCCCCTTCTCTCCCTCCCTCCCTCTCCTGATCCTGGAGATGGAAGGTAGGGGAGGAGGAACTGACTGACAAAATTAGCAGTACTTATTTCTTACCCAGGCGTGTTTAACTTTTCACATGCTTGGGGCCTATATTATATCGCATTCTATTTGTCATGCAATGATATAGCTGACGTACTATGACATTTTAATGGCCTGATCTGACCCATCATGACATGGATTCAGATCTCTTTAGTGTTTGCTTAGTTTTTACTTATCAAAATTGTGATAGGCGTTTTCTCTACTTTAGTTACAATGATTATTTTACCTCAAAGTTCAATGTTTTAACTTTTCGCACTTTCGAATTTTCAGGGCTGAGCAATGGCATTCATCAACAAGATTGGAAAGCTTCTCAAGCATTCTGCGGTCAAATGCATCAGCCCAGAATTTTCTGCATCTACTCCATCGATTTACCAGGCAATCAGGTCCATGTCATCTGCAAAGCTTTTTATTGGAGGTATACAGTTTTATTCTGCTAAACCTTGTGCAAATGGAGCATGTTAACAAGTTTTCAACTCCTTTGCAGGTGTTTCATATAGCACAGACGATATGGGTTTGAGAGAAGCCTTTGCTCGCTATGGAGAGATAATTGATGGTACCCAACTTTTCTTTTTTTCTTTTTTTTTTTGCACCGTATCTCTTGGTTTTGCACTTTTGCTCTGTACAGACTGTACTTAAATGATGTGACAATTAGCTACTTTTTTTATAATTAACTGAGATTTTTATCAAGAGTAGAGGCTACATATTTATCATTGTAGGCATGAGCCAATGGATGTTTTTTAATGTATATTTTCTGTATGTACTTTACTGCCTTTTGTGTTCCTCTGCTATAGGATTAGAAGGATTAGTTTACAACTCCGTTGTTAATCATCAAAGATTGATTTGATTGTTTGAAGTGTAATGAACTGGAAGGTCTACACTGAAAATTTTGAATTGTTGATACAAGTGCATAGCAGAATAAGAAAGGCGTCTATGTGTTCTTCTATCATGCAGGTTTCATGTTGCGGTCATTAGTTATTACATTTGTATCACTTGAGTTGGTTTTTGTTTTGAAAATTTTCCAGCAAGGGTTATTATGGATCGTGAGACTGGAAGGTCCAGAGGATTTGGGTTCATAACTTTTGCATCAAGTGAGGAGGCATCTGCTGCTATTCAGGCAATGGATGGTCAGGTATTATCCATTTTCCTTTCTTTTTTTTGGTTGGTATGGCTAAACTCATAAATTGACACACCTAAAAGTTCTTCACATGGCTAGCATGGTTTTGGACGCTCATTCGTCAATGAGGATGATTTAAAGAAGCATCTATTGACAATTCTTAGATAGATCTTGTCAAAGGTGAAATTGTAAAACACCTTATATATGTGCTGGAGCAAGCAAGTTCTGATACATGGAATGTAGTGTATTTTCGTGTATATATAAGCTACTCTGAATCAAACTTGAGGCTCACACGATAGCATGTTTTCCTCAATTGTGTTTTAACTTGCTTACAATTCTTGCTGCATCTTTAAATACATTACAATGTAGGATCTTGATGGTCGGAGGATACGGGTAAACTATGCTACTGATAGGGCACGTCCAGGCTTTGGTGGTGGTGGTGGTGGTTATGGCGGGGGCGGCTATGGTGGAGGGAGTTATGGTGGGGGCAGCTATGGCGGAGGCGGTTATGGTGGGGGCTATGGTAGAAGTAACTATGGAGGTGGTGATAACTTTAGGAGTCCAAGTTATGGAAGCGGTGGTGATGGTTTTGGGGGCGGTGGGAATTATGGTGCTTCTGATGGTGCTGGGGGCAGTAACTACCAATTCAGTCAAAACTCGGGTGGAGGAGATCTTGGCATTGAACCAAGTGGGGATTCAAGTATGGGAGATGATGTTGGTCAATTCGGTGGCAACCAAAATGAAGGAACTGGCTTAGACGATGAAGATGATTTGAAAGAGAACAATGATGAAGACAACTTGAGAGAGAACCGGTAGTAATAGTATGTTACATTGGAGATTATTTGACACCGCAAATCATCTTTGTTTAGTTCTGCTTTACTTTTCCCGGACGTAGCTTACATGAACTATGTTGTCTGGCTTGAAAGTCTACAACTTTCTCCGGTCAGCAATTTGATGTAAAATAAAGATTTTTGTTATGGGGGTGGAGGGCGCTAGGGGTGAATTTTAACGACTGGTAGAACGATTTCCTCTCCTTTCTTTATGTTAGTCGAGCTTATTTTCTTCCATTCAAGCTAAATATGGTCTCTTATACCCGGAGCATGAATATGAATTAAGTTTGAATTCTTGTTTTGTTGGACTTGATATAACAAAGCTAATGAAGCTGCAACTCGATCTAAACATTCTGTTGCAACTATCAACTTACTGAATTGGAGGCATCTTTAGTGAATTAGTCAATAAGTTGTTATTTATTGTTAAGTCATCTGTTTTAGTTTTAAACAAGTTGAGAGAAGTTGAAGTTCCTTCCTCAAAGCAAGGAGATGAGATTGCAATCCTAATTGAAGAAATATTGTCAGTTATTGTGGAACCCAATCATGACATTGATGTGTCTTCGCCTGCACCTGGCCTACATGCTTCAAGGAAAATAACAATAATCTTATTGATCATGTCATCCACACGTCATTGATTGAGATTAGCAAGGTTCATGTTCAAAGGACAACAACCTTACCTCCTCAGCACAATACACTGCCTAAGGTCACTTCATGCACTCCAACAGGACCTTGTTTGTTGGAAAGGTTTTCTAGACACTCTTCAAGATACAACTGGTTATTCCTACCAAGGTTTGCTCTTTTAGTATCTCACTTATTGAAAAGGGTTTCCAGATGGAAGCAACATGTTGAAGAATTAGCCTACCCTTCCTCTCGGATTTGTGAGTCAGTTTTAACTCGTCTGGAGCCAAGTCTTTCAAGCAAAGGAGAAATGGTGTGATATGGGATAAGGAAATGGGAGAATCACTCCTGGTCCTAAATTCCAAGGAAGAAAGATATTATTAGAAAAGTCCCTCGAGGTTGTAAAACACACTCAACAGGTTGTTAATACATGCTTTAAGGTTGTAACCAGGGACCTTTCTGATAATATCTTCCTTCCTTGGGACCTAGGAGTGATTCTCCCTAAGGAAATTTAGAGATTAATAAGGAGATCTAGAGTTATCCATTAAGGATATTTATCCATATTTAAATTTGAATTTTGAATTTAGGATATAGATTTGAATTTTGAATTTTTATTTTATTATTTCCCAAGCTCTATAAATTGAGATACGGTTCTTAATTGTAAGCAGATTTAAAGGATTCCTTTTCCCTCTTAATATTCTTTCTCCTCCCTTCTCTAGTCTCTCTCTCCTCCGCTTTCCCAATCCGTTTCACATCAGCAATACTTTCAGTAACATTGGGAATAAAACAGCTACCTAAGGAAATGTCAAATGAACGACTACAACATTGTTTTAGTTTTTTTTTTCTCAATTAATTGATAATTGATTATTTGTGGTCCCAAAAAAATTAAAGCAATATTTAATAAAGAGTTTAAGTTGTGACACTATTTTAATTGGGGGCACTGCTTACCGACTATCGCATTGGTTTAGTTTTCAATGAATAATTGATAATTAATTATTAATCTTGGGCCCAAAAGCAATATTTAATAAAGAATTTTAACTGCAACATTGTTTTAATTGGGGGCACTATTTATCATCGCTAGAAATGTGATTATGTTCTCATATTATTCAATTTATTAATTGATGTCTTTTCTTTGTCCCTCATTTTTTCTTCAATGCATATGATGAATCTATGAAGCATTTTAAACTCTGGGGACTCTCCCCAGTGCGATACACGGGCTGGTGTGTTTTGTACGTTCATATATAAAAAATTTGAATTTGTGTGTTTTTTGCCCCATGGCTTTATTAGGTGATCATTGGATCATGTGATGTGTCGCTATGTTAATTTTTTGGGAGAATTACACTAAGGTCTCATGGAAGAAGAGAAATAAAAAAATGATTCCAATAGATTGCAAAATGAAAAATGGTCCCATGGAATTGTTAATACAGGCTCATGGAGTTGTTAATGAGTTGTCAATACAGGCTCCTGGAGTTGTTAATGGGACCATTTTTTGATTTTGCAATCTACAGGGACCATTTCTTCATTTTTTTCCTTCCTTGGGACCTCATTGTAATTCTCCATAATTTTTCTTTGGGCTTCGTAATAGGACCACAAAAGTTGAAGTTTTTTTTTTTTTGATATAACACAAAAGTTGAAGTTTATGAAAATGAAAGGCGCTTTATTATCTACCCTTGAAGATAAAGTCATGTCACAAACTACATTAATGCATGCCCCGTGCTTTAATATATTCGGCATAAGCCTATTTTTTTTATTTGGTAATATTGTGCATAATGCATATCAAGTTGAATCTGATTAGTAACTTATTTGAAAGTCAAGAATAAATGATGTTGATGCCAACCTAGAAAACACCACTCAGCAGAGAAGGAAAAGTGAGAATGACAAGATTTCAATGACTACTATCCAATTTGGACCTCTTTAAATTCATAATGGGAAACAACATTGATAATGAACGGAAAAGTGCCGAATTTCAGAAATTGCTTAGAAAGAATATCAAGGCATGAAAATTTATTCTCCAGAATGTAAGTCACCTATCTAGTAGGCTCTTTACTTCAAGTATATTAGGATTGAATGATATTTTCATTGCTTCAGAGTCATTGGTAATGTGGCCATAATAAAAAAAACTTGTGTTGAATAATAAAAAGAAATGGGCATGATATTTTAGTATCCTAGTCACTTGGTTACCTTTGTTTTGGTTACTGATTTAACAATAAATTGCAGGCAAAGTATTTTACCATATAGTCTAGGTTTTAAGGACTAAGGTTCTTTTGGTTCAATTTATATTGGATCTAGCACTTTCACATCCTCCGAAAAAAATATTGAAGCTTTTTACAGTTGCACGCACCAAATGCTAGTAAAGCATATTAAAGTCATTTTCTGTAAAGATTTATGAAGCTTTGCTTGAAATCCTGTCAAATCATCTTGTGACACTAGCAATGCTTCCAATATGAACAGCCATTCAAATGCTAGTCCTGAATATTTTGCCACCTTCTTCCGGGGCATGACCTAGCAAGTCAATTCATGTTTTTGTTTCGTACGGTGCCAGCCTATGCCGATTCGCAACCATGCACAACGAAGACGTAACACTCTTAACATGTGTTCCCAGCGCCTTTTTTTATTTTTTTTATCGGAAGTTCCCAGCTCATATTGACTATAGCTAGATTCACTGATTTATCATAACGTTTAACCATCACGGCAACATTTTAATGACAAGCACAGAATGGATTTAGCTTGTCTAAGCGCCTACCGCCTGAGAAATAAATACCATGTGGAGATAATTACATGATAGCTAAGGCTAGTCCTTAGGACCTCAAGTGGGGGCTTAATCCGAGCACATATAAATCAATTTGCACCATCCAATTGGCTTAATCAAGAATCATGTAAGAAAATTTAAAATGTAGAATCTGTTTCTGGCTCCTACGCATATCATGAAAGTGTTGGTTAAGAAAAGGGATGACGTAAGAAAACAGCGTTCAAGCCCTTAAAATGACAATTAAAAGCAACAACTAAAAAACAAAACTAATAATGTACATGTATACTCCACTCTTCCTCCAAAGGAGACGGTACCAGAAAGTTCAATCATGGCCTTGGGGTTCAGATACTACTCAGTAAGCCAATACCTACTTCAAAGGAAATCATACTCTGTGACTTCCACATTCACCCTCTCTGGGAGAGTCAACCTATAATCAGCTATCAGCATACATCCATGCGCGCAATGGCACGGATATAAATACAAGCAGCTATTTATTTACAACTTGTTGCCATCATTAGGGCTCATAAAGCCCAGAAAGGCTTTTGAGCCCCACTTGTAGGGATGGTGCAGCCAAGTGATTCCTCGCTAGAATCGTCTAGGTCATCATCATCCTCTCCATATTCCATCAGCTTGATCAAAGTCTCTGATACAAATAGATGCTACATATAAAAGAGTACTCTAAATCCGACCATCAAAAGAATGCACATAAAGGAAACGCTAAAGATCTTCAAACAAAGAGGAAGTTCAATCTGAGGATAGATAAAAAAGAAGATAAATCTCACCAGGAACAGCATCAGATTTTGTCTTATTCAAAACCTTGCTCTTCATGGACTCTTTAACCTCGGGTGAAGCAGAAAATTTAGGCGGAGGTGGCGGAGGAGGCATGTCTCTTGGTGGGGATGGTGGCATTCCATTAGACAATGGCTTGATCAACTTCTTTGGATGCGGCATCGTTGATACATTCCTCAAAACCAGATCTTCAGACTGTTCACAAGCCTTCAAAGGTTCCAATCTCTACAGTGAATTAAAAGGGGAACAGGAAAACCAAAAACAACTTCTGAATAAGATATAGTAACAAGTTGCATATTTTTTCAGAATACCAAACAAGTTGCGTCAATCAAGAACCAACTGCACCGGATAAAAGTGACGACAAAAACAAAGTTTGAATTTAGATAAACAGGTGAGCTGCAAAGACCCGTAGAAGCACACCATTCTAGCATGGTCTAGTATCATATCAATGACCATGATAACCTTTTTTTCTGGGGTGGGGGCACAAGCAATATCTGCCTTTGCATCAAAAAAGCCAGTGGGATCTGCTAATTAAATCAATTACTGAATAGAATTCACCAAAGTTCAAAGTTGATATACCATCAACTACAGCCATCCCATGTGAAAATAGGTACTTAACTAAAACTTCAGGTGCTCTTTGCTTAAGTATAGTTAATTTTCTTTCTATGAGGATATCTAATCGTCAGCTTTTATTATTTTTCTCCCACCTCTTAATTGCCTCTAATCCTACAAGATATTGCATCAATTAGGTGCTTGTAGCCCTTTCAGGAAATTGACAATCCATATTGCAGTATCCTTACTTAGGGTTGCCCACAGTGGACCAGCAACCATGCACAAACAAAAAGCCCGACACAAGCGTAGTTGCAAAGGATAAAAAGCAAGACCCAAAGGCATAACATTCTGGATTGGCAATGGAAAAAGCAGCAAATCCATAAGCACCCTCCTAGTGCCGCCAAAACGAAAACCCTGTCAAACATACAAACCATAGGCCCAACAGACAGGTCCAGTGTCAGCCTATTAGCTTCATAGAAGGTCAGAGAAAATACCTGGAATATTAAGCACTGAGAGTCAGCACAGGGTAATATGTACAGATCAGAAGAGCTAGAAAAAAGGGGGCATTCAAAGAGAATAAAAATATATCTTTTCAATTTTCCCCCCTTCATAGAAGAAAGAAAAATTAAGAGAACAAATTTACTATAATTTTTCTTTGTTAAATGACAACTTCATCCATTCACGCTCAAGTGGATGGACAAAACGCACATATGATTCAAGTATTTGGGACCATAAAGAACCACCCCACATGGTGCAGTCAGAAGGGAGGGTGGGAGTGAACATATCAGAACAACAATGCAAAGAGTAAAGATGATTGCCGCTACAATGGAAAGAGATGATTTACGATCAAACCAACCTGTTAAGACACCATTAACTTCAAAATTCAGAAGCATTTGAAATTCAATATTTTCTAACCTGTTGGACAATATCATCTTATAGTTTTGATCCTTTTTGTTTAAAAAACCACAAAAATAGAATCACTTCAATTAACTTAAAATGATCTATGAATAGCCTGATAGAGTTTTCAATAAAAAGATGCCTAGAGAAGAAACATTACTCCTGTATACATCATCTGAATCATTCAAGGAAAAGCCAGTCTGTTCAGAATTATTGCTGCCTGTTAGTGTCAACTCAATATAGACACTTCTCAAAGAGAACATGGAAAATTCCCTGGTAACATGTGTTGCAATAGAATATTGTGTTCAGTTGAAGCAGAACTTGAGATTCTTCAAAACCAATTTCTTTCTTCTAATTTAATGGGGAGAAATTGATTTTCTTTCCTTTGTCTCGTTATAGCTTTTAGCTTTACTAGTGTTCTTCATTCGAAAGTCCTAAGGAATTTCTTTCACAGATATTCGATAGCGATGGGAGGGCACTCTCACTGTGATGACTTAGTACATACTCAATTTCTCCACATATCTTCTGTTCCCTTAGGACAAATTCTCCAGATCCAATTTAACCATTTCTCATAAACCCCACACTGACTTCCCCCGTGAACCAAACTAAGTTATTAGTTTAAAAGCATATCAGAAATTACAATAGGTACGATAAAATGATGTTTCCCTGGATTCTATACACCATGAAATATTTTTAAAATGAGGAATCAGCATTGAAAATGCAGTGACCTGATTAACTTTTGAAGGGCCCTTTGAATCAACGGGTAATTCTTGAAACTTCCGTCTCTGAGGTGGCCGTTTCTCCTTTTCAGGATCAGAGCTTGTACTTGACTTGGATTCTCCGCCAGATGCTGATGTTGTAGGAGCAACTGTTGAAGCAACAGGAGGTGAGTGTCTAAGGGCAAGGGCCACTTGTTGCAGAGGAGTTGCTTGCGGATATATTCCACCATATCCAATATAACTAGTGCCACCAGATACTAAAGGGGGAGCATAACCAACTACACTTGCTTGAGGCAGCCCAGAGCTTAAAAACCCCAAAGGTTGTGGAGCAGTTCCCAAAGGAGGGGTAGAGGAGATGCCAGGCACTCCATTTAAGGAAGTTGGAGGAGCTGTTGAAGAGACCACAGCTGATGACGACAAGCAGCTAGCAGCTAGACCTGTACTTGCCTGTACTTCAGACCCTGAACTCTGAACACTGGCCAACAACTGCGGTGGGGGTGGGACAGCACTATAAACTTGCTGCGCGGATGAAAAGATGGGAGGAATCTGCTGGGGCAATGGAGTGGCACCAAAAACCTGCTGGGGAGGTGGAACAGAACTATATACCTGTTGTGGAGGTGGAACAGCACTATAAACCTTACATGATGAAACCCTATGACAGTTAAACAATTTAGTTATTTACTGATACTAACACAAAATCAGACTAAGGTAAATTTTACGTCATCATGGTGCCAATAAAAGAGAACAACACAAGAACAAAACAAAGTTCACTACCGCCCAAAGAATTGCATGTACACAGGGAAGGTTAAACTTCTGCACCACTTATGTGCTACCCAAGCAAACTTGGAGACCATCTCGAATAAATTAGCATGGAATAAAACTGGAAAACGACACAAACCAAGATCTAGCCAAGAAACAGCTGGAAACCTTTGCCACTTTGACATCATCCTGGCCTAACTTAAAATGAAATCAAATCACATATCTAAACAAAACTCCCATGTTTTTAGAATGAGCATGAAAAAGACACTCTTTAGCTCCCTTTCTCCGGTTATACCTAAACAAAACTCCAAAATTCAGTCTGATCTACAAAGGATGGCAACAGTATTAAAAATTCTTGTCATGTTGGAGTTACAAAAACATCATACACCAAAAAAAACAATTAGATTTCTTGGAAATTACAGTACCAACGGGGAAATTAAAATATGAGTTGAACATCATACACTCTAATATAATAATACTTAAATACCTGGAAGCACCACACTCTGCACTGATTGTATCCAAAAGATTTTCAGCCAGACGCTTGGCATCATCAAGACCTTTTGCATTATTACTTAACAAGTATAGATGCAGGGATTGCTGCCCATCTGCAAGAAGACAATCAAATTGGAAACCAAATAGTTTATACCAGAACAATGCTATTCCGTAAACATCCTTTCAAGAGGTAAGATTGCATCAATCCAGAAAGTACCTTCTCCGTTTGGCCCTTCAAAGTTTCCTGAACCATCTGCAAGAAGACAATCAAATTGGAAACCAAATAGTTTATACCAGAACAATGCTATTCTGTAAACATCCTTTCAAGAGGTAAGATTGCATCAATCCAGAAAGTACCTTCTCCGTTTGGCCCTTCAAAGTTTCCTGAACCACGTCCTCTAAGTACAACAGTTGCTCCTGTTTCATTCATAATGTGACTTATATACTGGTCCTGCACGTTCAAAACCAAACCACCAACACCGAAAAGATTTCTCCCAATTGAATGGAGATGTCAGAGACAGCTTGAAACATTAGATTATCTTATATTCATCATGAACAGTTTAAATGCAGAACTATCAAAACAATGAAACACATAAAGATGTATGCAGGATTCATAATAATGTTATATCAAGCTATTAATCAGGATAAGAACCGTTTTTATTTTTCATTGTGTAAGTATTTAGCCTCTACTTATTTATTTATTCCAAGATTGCCTCTTGTTCATATCAATTCTAACAACAATGATGTATGCAGATTGATTTGCAGAAGCTTTCATTAAAAAAATTAAAATAAAATAATCGCAAGGCTTCATTCCAATATGATAAAGGTCTAGATAAAATTAACAGTTCAACCGTTTGCCATCTATCTGGCGATCCAAAAGACTATAACCGGTGCCTAAAGAACATATTAATGCCATCTTTCAGCACACATTGCAACAACAATCTTCACTCTCCCTCACCCATCCTCCCACCAATTTTTTTCTAACCACTTCTTACTTGCCAATTTTACGACTTTCAACTTAAAAAGTGATTGCTCTTTGATGAATCCACATGGAACCCAACTCATCCATTCGTATTTTTTACTCCATCAAATAAATGCAGAAAAAGGAAATTGGTACTAAATCATAGTAATGTCCTATTAATAAATATAAGAAAACACATACAGCAAATGACGCTATGACCAAAGAACATCAAAAGAAAACCAAAACCCTGCTGACAGAACAGCAAAAGAGATACTTATACTAATTAAAAACAACAAAAAATTTGTGCACTGTGCCGCCCTTTAATAAAAACAAATTCACATATGACCATATGCAAACTTCACTGCTATGGGTGACTAGATAAATAAATTAGGAAAGCACTCACATTTGGTCCCCGAATACGAGCAACAATGTTCAATGATGGATCAGCATCAAAGCCCAAAAATACACTAGTGCTCAACACCTGATTAACCAAATTCAGTATGTGCCACTAATCAAAACCTCCTGTTGCCATGCCATACAAGAGCTAGCAATGATAAATGTATGTACCTTCGCTCCATTAGCCAAGGCAGGATTCGCTGTGGTAGAAATTGGCGGTGAACATTGACCCTGCCTCAGCATTTCTTCAACCATGGCAGCCGCTCGATCAACAGCCAAAATTCGTTCAGCTGTCTCTTTTAACTGTAATTTTAATTTGATGCCACCAAAACCAAACTGAATTATGAATTTAATTCCCGTGTACCGCTACTGTTCAATTTTAATATCTTCCACATGAAAAAATCCAGTACTTTTCTTAGACTTGATTCTTCTTTTAACAACTCAAAGCTAGTAAATTATTCGGCATGAATCTGTGAGTGCATTATGAAATGAAACAATATATGTTGACCTCAAACTTTTAGATCAGCAAATAAGATAAATATAATTTTAAACCATGTCAATATAGAAACAAGGTGTAGCATTTACATGAGCTCCAGCAGAGATGTGAAGATACAACGGCTTCTCTCCATCAAGTGGTGCATTAGGAGGCCGATACTTGCCCCTGTAAAAGAAATTCAGAAGATAAATTACATGCATGGATATAGAAAATGCTAACATGGACTTCGTGACCGCCTGGAATGACCCACAAACCTAGTTATGACAACAGCACCAGTGCACTTCTGAATCTGCATTATGAAGGAAACTAATCATTAGGAATAAAAGAAAATAAGGCTTCCAGTTAAGAGGATGTGGAATTGGTTGTATCTTAGTCACCTCCTCTTGTGTCTGGCGTTTTGTCAGCTTGTAACGAATAGAAGACTCCGCATCATTTATGACAATTTCTCGAGCTATTATTAGTTCATCTTGTATCTTTTGCTACATAAATTCATCCCACAATCCAGATAAAGAATTTAAATTTAAAACATATTAAAATATCAAACAAAAAACATAAACGAAAGAAAGAAATATGTCGGAAATTAAGCAGCTAAGAGCAAATATCTGCAATGTTACATTAATGAATATTCGTGAATTAGACATGTAGCACTGAAACAACTAAAATTATGCAATAATTAGATTGAAAAAAAACTAACGAGTGACAAAAAAGACGATTTTGTAAATGACACTCTCAAACACACAATATGGAGCAAAAGTTAACTCTCAGAAATCCTATTGGTAACAACATACTTACAGAATAAATAAATTCAGTCATTGAACCCACCCCATTATATACCTTTAAAGATTACATTCCAAGGGGCGCTATAAAAGGTATTTAAAAGAACATTCTCCAAGTATCGTAAAGAGTTTATGGACTCAAATCATCCACTACATGGTAGACCACACAACTAAAGATAAGACACCAAAAGGTGCATTTGAAGACAGCATAATCTAAATTTTAATGGAATCTCAGCTTAAAGTAAACTTCTATGGAATTTTCTTAGAAAACAAAGCATAGCACCACTACAATGCGCAGTATCCAACTAGGCCCATTCCTATTCCTACTTTCAAAGCTATGATACTGCAATGTTACACTTTTAATCATTCAAGTGGTAAATTAAAACATAGTACATAAAAAAATCAATCCTCAAGACCTCAGAAATTAAAGGGCTACAAAACTTGAAAAGTGCAAAAGCATACTAAAAGGAATTTTAACCTTCCAACAAAAGGCTTCGTTTTATCCAAAGATAGTAATTCACGGGATTTCCCATAATAGTGGATTCTATATAATTTTCTAATTACAGCTGTTTCCATATAATATATTTTTACAAATCAATCCAACTACAAGGAAATGCAGGCAAGGGAAGCAGATTGCCATGTAATCTGTCAAAGGGGTGTGGAAAGAAAAAAATCCTCAAACCACCATATTAGTTGCATAGAAGTTCACTGTGCCATGTTCCCTAGAGAGCAATCAGAACAAGGTTTACAAAAGTAAAAGAATACGAAATGGTTCGTCATGTTTATAACCGATATGTACTTGCTATCAACTATCTGCCCTGAACTGCATAAAGAGGTGTCTGTTGAGCCACCACACGGTACATTGGAAGGCTATTGCCTCATTACATAACAAGCACTAAGAACATTACTTAGAGGAACATGCATGATAGTGGGCTCATGATATTCGTATCCTGGAATACTTGCAATCAACGATATGCTTTGAAGTGAATGAATTTGTGTGAATTTAAATGCTTTAGTTTAACCAAGCTGCTCTGTGTTTACAATTATTGCCAAATATATATATATATATATATATCATCTCTTGGAAGTTTGACTTTAACCGTGATGGGGGAAGCTATAAAACTAACTCATAAAGCGAAAAGCAAATTCTAACAACCGTTACCCAGGGATGAATCCAGGGAGCTTGTACGGTAAACGCCACATTCCCTTCCCCACAGGATATAAGGATGATACAGGAAGTTTGATAAATGAAGGACATTTGCAAACATCATAAATGTTATCAGAATAAGTTCTCACTTGATTTATTTTTTGGACCGCTGCAGCAGCTTGAAGCTGAATTGAAGGTGCCTGCAATACCTGAGGCACAGTTGCACAGCTAGCTGTCAGCGGATTTATCAAAGGAGCGCCAGCAACTGAAGGTGCACCTGGAAATGCCACCCCATTCAGAGGTACCCCATTGCCCAAGGAGAGCACTCCAGGGACAGTTATACCGGCTGTTACCAACGTTTCAGCAGGTTGATCCCACTTTCTCTTCTTCCTGCACATGAGATAGAGATTAAGATATTAAGGGGGGGAAATAAACCCTCAAACACTCACAAAATGCAGTGAATAAATCTGAAGCAGATGCTGATACCACGCTAAATCTCAAGCGGGAGAACATTCATATATTATCGTTAACGATTAGGGGGAATAACCATTAACTAATGACATCAACATTGGGGAAAGGCACATCGGAAGAACTCAGAACCAACCCCTTCCCCGGCCCCAAAAAAAAAAGGCAAGAAGACTGAAACTCGGAGCTTCAATTTTTATTAATGGAAAAGGGGCGAAAAAACATTTTGATAAAGAAGGCTGCATCTAGAATCGGTGGGTACCTCTGCCTTGATTGACAGGCTTCGTTCGGAGAAGAAGCCCTAACTGTGTTGTCCTCAGTCATTATTCCGATAGAGTCCTTATTTTTTTGTGAGAAAAGAGACTCGAGGCCACGAATCGAATGAAAAATTAATGGGGAAGGAATATCTGTTTTCTTTGATAAAATTCCCAGTTCACTGGTTGCTTCGTTACCAAAATCTCTTCAGCCCCTATGAATCTCAATTGTTGAACCCGCTCATTGTTGTCGTCAAAGCCAGTCGTTTGTCCAGACTTTTTTATTCGTTTGAGTTCGCGCGATAAAAATAAGCATCAAGCCGCAGGATACAAGATCAAGTGATTAACAAAGATGAGCCGCTGATTTTTTATTTATTACTTTTTTTTCTTTTGGTTTTTAAACAACTAGTGAAGTGTTGATTGGACTGAATCCAATGGTCGAGTTTTTTTTTTTTTAATTACAAGGATGAGAGAATAATACTCCTGAGGGCCAACGACCCTAGATGAAGTTTTGATAAAGCAAAATCAAATCTTAACTGACGTCAATCAATATTTGAATCGAATAAAAGTTTGGGGATCAAACAGTAGTGAGAAGTCATTGTTTGAATCTAGTGTCATTTTAGCCAAAATGTCAGTGCATTTAAGTGCTTTCCTATATAAGTGATGGATTTCTAAATCCCAGTCAAGGTAGATTAATTCCCTGACCTCATCTAGTTCAGAACGTAGAGAATGAAACTGACCCCCTTAAATGAAATAACAATTGAATTGCTTTAGTGGAGTTATTGTATAGCTTAATCTTATTGAAATTCTTGGATTGGCAGATTTGTAGGCCAATCCCAATGGTCGAGTTATTAACGCTACACGATATTTGGCCCAAAAACGCTGCTATAGGGCAGGAACTAATCGGCATTAAAATATAAAAAAATGATAGCAAAGGTTAGGGAGAAAGGTCAAGAAAAAAAATTTATTAACAAAGATTTCAAAAATTATAATTATTTTGAAGGGTGAAAAATTAAAACATAAATATTCAATTACAAAATTAACTCTGACCAAATTCTATATATTTTCTCTAATCTCATCTCAACTATTTGACGGTATGTTCCCTCATTAATTTCATATTTTAATTTTTGGTCTTTAAAAATAATTACAATTTTCAAGACCCTTATCAATAAACATTTTGTTTGGATGATCCTTCTCCCTTAAATATTACTCCCTCTGGTCCTAATTATAGGATATATTTACCTAACTTTGGAGAAATTAAGGATAGTAGTTAAATTAGTTAATTTTATTTATTTTCTAAAAATGCCCTTATTTAATAGGAATGATTTAGGAATATTACATGAGTCTACTATGAGGTAATCCAACCATTATCTAAAGCAATGGGGGTATTTTGAGAGCAAATTGACAAAAATTAAAATTTTGTCCTATAATTAGGACCAATATCAACTTCCAAATGTTGTCCTATAATTAGGACCGGAGGGAGTATTATTTATTTTTATTATTTATCAGTAATATAGTTTTATAAATTTTATATGGAGCATCAAATTTTAAATATCAAAATTGATTAATATTAACGCTGATGGTTAATTTCCATTTTTTTCCCACAAAGAAAAGCAAATGTCAGTTTATTCTCTCTTTTTTATACAAAGTTTATTCTTTACATAGGCAGATAGGTTTGATTAAAAGATGTTTGCATGGGTATTGATTCTTGTGGAAGAGGCTTTGGCGGCAAAATCACGAGGTTTTGATTATGAGTTTGTATAAATATAAAATACGTCTTCAAAAAAGTTGCCTTTAATTGAGTCCAAAAAAATGCTTGAATATAATCTAGATAAGGCAAGTAAAAAAATGCAACAAATTTCAAATATTTGCATGCCCACTTTAATATTTTCAAAATGTATATAAGAAATATGAATAAAACAAATAAAAATGCATTGACAATTAATAAATAATATAAGAATGATCAAGTAATAGTGTTTAATTTTCTCAATATATGTGCATATCTTGCCTGAATCAATTTGGTTGATTTGATTATATGATCATAAGATCCAATTCTCTAAGTAAATCTTGTCATGTATGATAATTTCTATTATTAACAATTATCCAACTAAATTTGGAAATTTTATCAATATGAATTTTTCATGACAAGATTTAATTGGTTAATTTGATCTCTAATGCCAAAAATACAGGTTTCAATGTAAAAGTTACATCTATTTGTGTGTAATATAAAACCTATAGCAAACAGCAATATTTTATACGTAACAGAAACTATAATATAATATAAAACATGCAGATCACGATTACATTACAAAGCACACTATGGTTTTTTTGCAATGCTCAATAATAATTCCTCGTATAAGCATGGTTATCCGTTCTTTTCTAAGTATAAATATAAAATATATTTCTCTAATCCTAAATATAGCACCCGATTTGTAGCACAACGAGAGCAGCATCACGCCTCCAGAATTACGTTAACGGGCACATGCACACTCACTGTGATGTGATGATAAGTTGATAACCAAGAATCTAATTGTGACTCTGTTCAACTATGATCACAGGAACCATAAAAGCGAGTATCAATATACTCCATTGTCCCTATTTTATCAGACAAGAAAGAACATAACGTCACAATTCCATATAATAGAAAGTTTATATAAACCACTATATTTCCAATGCCGTGGGTAAAAAATTCACATCCAGAAGCAGCAAACAAAAACTACAGATTGATAACCATACGAGGAATGTTTACAAAATGAGGAACACTTACCGAATGGAACACTTCCATCAGTACCACCACTGGCTTCCAGTCTAATCTCATGGTGCCTATCCTCAGTTCTTCAAAATGTGGAAAATTCAGTGCTCAATCTGGTAACATGAAAGTAGGTTTTGCAACGTTCCACAGTTCTACTTGACGGGTTTGCACGTAAGGAAAAGCCAATAACCTATACCAATTAAGTCAGGATGAAATGTTTGCTATAATTATTTACCAGAGACGTCGTTTAATTAGCACTTAATAAACAGATGATACTAGTATGCTCATATGGAAGGGGTTGTGGTACATAACTTGAAGCAGCAAGGAAAAAGGACAGACAGGCTAAGAGAGGAAAGAGACAGCGAAGAAAACAAAAAAGTCAGAAGAATTCAGGAGGAGACAGTGAGGAAGAGGGACACACAGAGACAAACATAACTATTGGAAGGTACGCCCAAGCTTGGTTAAGATTTAAGAACACTAGTGGCAGTGTCACAGAGCATGATCAGGTCATCTCCTTCAACCCAACTTCTGTGTGTGGATGTCGTTAACTCTTTGGACCACCGACAACACTGTCTCTCTTCCTTCATCTCTCTGCTTTGCCACTGAACCCATTCTGAGATCCATGATCATGCACCCACTTCACTCAAACGCTGTCTTAATTTGTGTCGTTTTATATATTGAAGAGAGGTCAAGTCACTAATTAAACGCTCCATCATAATTAAGGACCTTATAATCATATTGGGCGTAGTACATCTCTTGTTGGGATTCAAGAAAGGCCTCTGAGTCTAGATTATATAAAATGACGATATGTATATACTAGAGAGAACATAGGTAGAATAATTCAGAGGAGAGAGGCCTAGAAATCCAAGTACCAATGTCGGTGTAAAGAGAGTCTATCATTATTACCATACTGCAACAATCTCATGCTACCACAAAACGGTGTGGCCCAACAGCTTGTGGGTATGACAACGAACTCTGAACCCATAGAGTGGCTTTGTTGTATTTTTCATCCCCATGCGCCCCACCCCACTTGCCCTATTAACTGTCATCTTATTTTCCACTTCAATTCTCTCGACCACATAGCTGAGGTATTTGCAGAAAATGATAGTCAGAGATTCTCAGATTTATGTTATGACTATCAAAATAAGTTATTATCAATGCCTCCCAAAGTTACTTTTAATATTATACAGGTTAACACACACACACACACACACACACACACACATATATATATGTATTTAAAATATCATGACGTGACTGAGAGATAAAAAGACAATTTAAGGAACTTACAATATAAAATTAATAATAATATTGATATGATATAAAAATGTCCACATTGTTTTTTTTTAATAAAATGGTCACATTGTAATTGCAATTCTAGGAACATGACACGGGTTGTCCGTACAGATAATTATTTCAAAAAGTAGATGTACAATTACATTAACATGCTCTGTTTTAGACCGACCCTTGTTTGTTGAAATTTTGATACTAACTTACTTTTTGTTTGGGGCTACTTATATCATAAACACAAGTTTGGGTAAATTAAGCCAGAATTCCTCTCACTAATTTAATTCACACATAGCAAATCATTACAAAAAAGTTATTTTCAAATGCTCCAATTATTGTTGCACTTACTGATTTAGCTTAGAATTAAAAACAACAAGTCTTGCCAAATCAAGTTGGCAAGGAGTCAATTCATAACTCGCGTAGTCATGAGTTTAAAAATCTTTGTTATTGATGTAACAACCTTATTAATTGACAATTTGTAAGTGCTTCTCTAGACTGTAAATACTGTTCAAACCTGGGGCATGCCCTAACTCTAATGATTCTTTAGATCCAATCTACTTCAACTTTTCTACTTGTTAAAAAAATTCATACATATAGCATTGTAACTACAAAGTACAAGTGTAGAAGTTAGCTTAGTCCCCAATAAAATTGGAACGATATAGAAAGGAAAAGCATGGCCCCTGGGTAAGAATGACACGCCCAAATCAAGAAGTTAGATTTAAAAAAAAAACTGATGCATGGTAGAGAAGAGTAATGTAAGAAATAAGAATAAGAAGAAGGGCATGGGGTAGAGTGAAAACAGGTGGGTAGAATAAGCGTGAAAGAACTGGGATTAATGAGGAAAACACAAGTGGATAAGCAAAGGAGGGAAACAGCCCTTAAAAAATGGCTTTAGCACATGGGGGTTCTCGATGAACATGCCCAAGGATGATGACAAGCACAGCAACATGTCCTCCATTGGCGAGGAATGAGGGTGCCTCTGTCCTTATCACTCAGATATTATCTGCATTTGCAGCATCAGCGCATGCTCCCCCATTCTTTGCACTCTCTCTCTCTCTCTCTTCCCTTCTCCTTCTCCTTCTTCTTCTCTCTCTTTTTCCCTCCCCTGCTTCTTTTTTTACCAACATTATTCTCTTTACTGCGTCACTCACCCACCCTCCTCTTGAATTGACCTCTCACAATTGCCTACTCTCTCTTCTCCATTTACATTCCTTCGCTTGCAGATTTTGGGGTGCCAAAAAGTTGCTAGCTTTACCAGACAAGTCACTTCTTCTTGCCTTTTGTGTGACCATTTTCATTTGAAGTTTGCACGGAATGAGAGAAAAAACTGTATAACACATTTAGCACATTTAAGAGGCTTGAGATTTTGAATTTGAGCAAAGTCTTTCGTCTTCTTTACATCAGAAGTTCAAAATAATTGTCTATTTTTCTTTTGGAATAACATTCGATAATGCTGGGTGAACAAAGTTTTTTTCTTACATGCATCCCGATGGTTATTTACTGACTTTCACCGTTACTGCCTTACTCGTTACCTTATGTTCTACCAACCAGAAAAATCTGACGAAGTGCCGTGACAAAGCATTAAAGAAGCAAACCTACTGGAATAAAGATCTCAGAATATTTCTCTTTTTCGTGAATCAAAACAAAAAAAGTAGAAAGTAAGCAAGAGGGAGAGAGAGAGAGAGAGTGGGAAAAAAAAGATAAAGATAAGAGAACCAGGAGATACAGGATGAAATTATGATACAGCATTTTCATTATCGGAAACCTTCCCGTAATACTCGATGAGTTTCTGCAGAATCACGACGCGTGTCCTTAGTAGAACAATGTAATCGGCAGTTTCCTGGAACAATCGATCAGCTTTTATCGTCTCGCCGTTCTGGCCTGGGATTAGCTTCTTCAACTCCTGAAGCTTGCCGGAGAGCTTTGACTTGGCCTCCATGTGTTTTAAGCTTCTTCTCGCTCTGCGAGCACGTGAGCCAGTCCAGAGAGACGAAGGGTAGGCTCTTCGGTGTCGCCTTCTTGTTCTCGCTCTTTTCACGGAGAGCTTGTAATTGTTCTTCGAGTTTAAGCTCATGGCAATGGAAAAAACAGAGAAAGGCAGAGAGAAGTGTTTGTGTTTTTTATGGGATCGTGGAGGAGAGATTTACAGAGAGAGACCGGGTTCTGGGTTTAAGTAATGTCGTTCTAGGTATTTGCCCCGTAACGTCACGTTTTATTACCAATATGCCATTATTCCAAAAAGAAATCTATGAACGCATGTTGCCGATTATTAATATAATATCAAGATGGTTGGGAAAATATCTTGATAGAAAAATTATTCATGGGGACGCATAATGATCCGTTCCGAAATATCCATGTTGTGTTGTACTCTCTTCTCGATCTTAAATATAAAATAAAATTGATATTTTTAGAGAAATTAAGAAAATTAATTAAATTATTTTTATTTTTTTCTTAAAACTAATTAATTTAAATAATAAACTAATATATAATCTAAAGATACACAACATATGATATATTTTTTTTGTCAAAACAACATATGATATAATTAAGTAACTTATTTAGTTTCCTTAAGTAATAATTTATTTGTGAATTTTTAAAGATCATTTTTCAAAACAATTTATTTATAAAATTTTAAATATAATTTTTTCATTAAATTTTTTAAAATTTTAATGATCTTTAATAAGTAATTGCCATGAGTTTAGTTTTTAAATTAACGATAGCCATCAGAGTGCATAACATTTTATTTGAGTATGAGCTAAAATATGCTGATTATGTGAGTGATATATCATGTGTGTGTGAGAGAGAGTTAATGTTCATAATCAGTCGGATATTTATTTTCTTGCTTGCATCACTAATTTGCAATGATAATTAGTAGTGTCACCAAAAGAATAATTAGCAGTAGATGGCCAAAAAAAATTAATGGTCAGTGGTGACTCATGCTTTCTCTATTAGTTGTTCATTAAAAAAAAGACCATGATAAAATAAATATTTAACTTTGGAGCCAAGTCAATTGAAATGATGTTAAGCGGGCATCTTACTCGTCATTATATTCTTTCTAACGATTAATTACGGACACCTTCTATTCATAGTACTTCAGTACTTGTCCCTTAAAAATGAAAAATCACAACCTTTCACTGTTCTGAGATTTATTAACATAAAATATAGCGGAATGATCACCAAAATTGTATGGAGAAGACAACGAAGCATTACCCAGTCAAAGCCCTCCATTCTCACAATTAAAACTTTCTCATGCAATTAATTACTGCCTGCGCTTGATAATGTTTGTTTGGGATCATGTTTAAGTCATTAAAAGTGTTTATTCATATAAATTGAGATAAATCTCTCTCACATACTTACTTCGGATACTGTAAGTTATAATTGAAAAATTGTCTTTAAAGACTCAAATCGCTATTCTAAACAAGTTATATATGAGTCAGACATGAGATTTATTTTGGTGTAAAAAAATAATATCATCTCCGGACCTTAATTTAAAATCTTGTTCACAATGCATTTTACTCCACAAATGATATTTTATGTTAAGAATATGAGGCAGTACTTTGATTCACTTTATCTTTCAAATTTAAATTTTTTTCCAAAGTATACTTACCAACTGACTACACATTGTAAATGGTTTTTTATAAAGGGGTATTTGCAATGCATGTAATTCAACAAGGTATCATAAGAAAACCACCATACATTTGTTATAAGAAAACTAAATCAACTAAATTTTTTAATATTTACAAATTAGTTATATAACTTTTACATTGATGACACGATATACTAATATGGGGTATACCTTTTTATGAGGAAAATAACAACACCAAAAATCTTATCCTATTAGAGATAGTGCTACATTGATGGAATGGTGACAGTATATCTTATTAACAACTAAATTTTTGATATATGGTTAATCATGAAACTGTAAGGAGAAAAAAAATCACATGTGAACAAAAAAGATTCAAAGATGTGAATAAATGAAGGGAAAGCAAGTGCAGAAGCATTGAAGAGGAGAATTTAAGAACAAATTGAAGCATGATGCATGAGAGGGAAAGGCAACGAGGGAGAGTAATGACTAGTGAAAAAAATAATAGAATGGTCCAAAGGCTAGGTGGAGGAAAAGAAAAGGATAAATGGATGAAAGAAGGGCATGGGTGTAAATAAGGGAAGTAGGGGGGCACCAATTTCCTAACTCATTTTTGTGCCAATTGAAAAAGAGAAAGCGGGAAGAGAGGCACTGCTCGGCCAGCCAGAAAAGCCTGCCCCTCTGTAACGGCACATGTGAAGGCCCCGAGAATTTCAATGCCTTATTTACTCATGTGCCCCCCAAATCACCACTCCCTCCATTATTTCTACTCCTCTTCCCTCTTTTTCCCTCTTCCGTCTAAAATAATCAAATTATCATTATTTCCAATTTTAAGTCCTGTGCATTAGGGGTGTTCAAATCACATAATCACCCATTTCTGATTCCCGTCCCAAGAGGTCGTCCCAAGAGGTAGCTGGGAGGGGAAATTCATTTCCGGTCTCAGTCTTAGAAATAGGGAATTCCTGATTTAAATATTATTATTATATTACTTAAATTTTCTATAATCTAGTGTTTAAAGTGATTATTTAACACCTAATAAAGTCATAAAATAAAAAATCACACAAATTAATCTAGAATTGAAGAATAACATATTATTATTATTATTATTATTATTATTATCACATTCATCATTTTTGTTATCATCTTTATACATTATATAGTTAGGCTTAGTATCACGATATATACGATTTAACTCTAACTAAATATGTGATATACATTTTATCAAATAATAACTTAATTTATAAGGTAAAAAATATAAAAATAAAAGTATAACTTATTTTTTAAGGGAAAAAAAAGGGATCGGGACGGGACCGAGATCACAAGGTGTGATCCCGATCCCGGTAGGAATGGAAAATTCCCCGGATAAAATGTTCGGGACCGGGGTGGGATAACCGGGATCGGGACACTTTGAACACCCCTACTATGCATTAGAAATTGTAACTATTGAAACTTGATATAAATTTTGTTTTTCAATTGATTGATGTTGATGATGATGATGATATTAATACTTCCTCCTGTCGTTAATATATAATATATTTAGAGAGTTGATCTTTTTCCTAAATATAAAATATAATTTTTCATATTTATCAATATTTTTTTAATTTACCCATTTTAATACTTCCCCAACAATAATAATCAATGAGGGAAAAAAAATAAAAGAATTAAAAAATATAGCTAGGGTGTTTTACAAAATACATATCACATTAGCTAACTTAACTAACTTTATTAATGTAATTAAAGTAGATAAATATATTTTATATTAAATATTGGATGAACAACTAATTTTAAAATATTTTTAAAATAAGCAAAAATTTGGAAAAGAGTCCCTTATTGAAAAATTTATCCGCGAGAAAGATCTGATAACTTGTTTTATGCAAAAATTATCCATACTTTGTAAATTTTGTATATGCTAAGTACCTTATCTATATTAATAATTAATACAGAACACAATATGTTTGTTCCTTTTCATTTTAAAATGGGAAAAATGGTAAATTTAACAATAAAGTTATAAAATTTCTAAATGTGCAAAAAAAATACATAAAGTTTCAAAGGAGTGGCATTTTTAACAATTCCGTTAACCGCTCCTAAACTCCATTAATTTACGGTTTTATGGGACCCACAAGATGGTGATATGTCATTTACCCTTGTTTCCAAATCATTCAGGTATGCCTTTTTCCTCTCCTCTCCTCTCCTCTCCGCCCTCATGAACATCTCTCGCTGCCGCAACGGCACCCACAACCTCCACGTCATCTACCTCCCTTCTTCCTGTCGTCATCTACCTCCACAGACCACATGATGCCTTCTCATTCCTGTCCGCATTGTCTTCCCCGTAAGACACTGTTTGCCGACAACTCTCCTGTTCCATTCCTTCCGTCGTCGTCTACGCGAATTACCGCCTCCGCCATGGTCGATGCCCTTAACTCCCACCTTCTCCTCCATTAAAGAGCGTCAGGCGTGGTAGGTGGCAGGATCGGAGAGCGATGAGGAGATCAGAAGGGTGCCGGAGTTGGGTGGTGAATTCGCCGGAACGTCAGTTTCTCGGATGGACATCTCTGGAGGAGTGGTTCAAGGGAGAGAAGAGAATCAGGGGAAGACACGGAGAAACGCTGCCCACACAAAGGGACTAAGTGTTGGTTTAGAATAGCTTATTTTTAGGTAATAAGTACTTATAATTCATGATTCAATAAGTACTTATAATTCATAATTCACGGTATACGAGGTAAGTTTGTGAGAGAAGTTTTATCTCGATTTAAGGACTTATTTCTCAAATTTAAGCTCTTCCAAAGGCTAACACCTCAAGAGGTACATAATCTCATTGTTGTGACCTGTCCATGGATTCAATTGAGTTTGCAATCTCAATTATTGGATTGGGTGTGAAAACGAAGAAGGTTGTTGAGGAAGATCAAGAAGGCATACTATGGAAACAAGGGTAAATGATCTGTCACCATCTTGTGGTCACCTAAGCCACTAAATTAACGGAGTCTAGGAGGGGTTAACGGAATTGTTAAAAGTGCCAGCCCCTCTTTTGAAACTCTATGTACTGTTTTGCATCTTTAAAATTTTTAGGGAAAAAGACAGAAAAATATTATTTGAACTTCAAAATCCAACTGACAAGAATGGTAATGGAATTGACAAGAATGGTAATGAGATTGACAACGTAAATCTTTGTCAAATGACTAATTTAGGATTTTGAAGTTCAAGTGGTATTTTTCTATCTTTTTCCCAAATTTTTATGGTGTCTGTTATCCTTTACATATAATTTTGTTGTGAAATTTATCCCTTTACCCTTTTAAATATGTTTAAACTTTCAGTTCAATCTCAATCCTTCATTAGTGTCTGTATGCGCCATTGGATATATTTTGTCCAAAATACAATGAAAATAATTATTAAAAATTGTGATAGTAGTGGCCTTTGTGCTTTATTGTGTATTATTTTGAGGAGAAAAAAGCATTCCGGAACTGGAATTAAAGTGGCCCCTTGCTCCTAATTTTTTTGGCCATTGTCTACTTATAGCTTATTAAACCTGGAGTGACCACTAAACCGATTAGGGTAATAAGTCAAGGGTTAGTGAATTAAATCAGAGTTAACCCGGATCAAATCGATGGGGAAACGACTTGAATGATTCTAAAATAGGGTAGTTGCTAATTACAATATTCAAGTTCTCAATTATAACATCCCAAATTTATTAATATCAAAGTTTAAGGTTAGGTAAGATTTAATTATTGATGAGATTGGGGTATAAAGAGCTGGGATTTGAATTTTTGAGACTTAGAAACACTAAGAACAATGATTGAAAATTATGGGCTTGTTTGATTCTGTTCTCTGTTTTTTGTTCTCACAAACAATTTTATAAAACAGTTTTTAGAAACAAGTGTTAAAAATAAAAAAACAAAAAAATCTGTTTGGATATATTATTTTAAAAAATCTGTTTTTGAAGTGACGTGGTGGTACAGATATCGGTAGTGACATAACGGTGATCGTCATTGGTAATGTAATGTCGATAGTGAATAAGTGCCGGTCTCAAAAAATAAAAAATAGGAAAACAAAAACAAGAAAATAACTAAAAATTGTTTTTGTTTTTTAGTTTTTAAAAACAAATTTTTATTTTTTTGTTTTCAAAAACAATTTTTTGAAAACAGTTTACCAAACAGGTTTTATTATTTTATTATTTTTAAAAATAAAAAAACAGGTTTTAAAAACAAAATCAAACAGCTCCTATATCTTTGAGTTTTCCGTGAATCAAATGATAATATTTTTAAGTGATTCTTTTTATATTAGAAAGTAGATATCTCAAGTTTTTCATAGAGTATTCGTTTATAATTTTTAAAAATATGCAAAATTAATATGAATTTTTGAAAATCTGAACAAACATTGAACTGGTTAAACCGCCGTCTTGATATCCAGTTCGTTGGTTTCATGATCGAATCCGCTAATCTGGTCATATTTTGATAACTATATATAACTCTCTCGCACTTAAAATACATGTGACGTGACAGATACTTCAAATCTTGCATCTGAAATCGAAAATTCTTTTCCTCTTTAATTATCCATAATCAGGAATCAGGAACTTTCTGTCCCTCATATGTGTTGGTTTATCCGCGTTAAAAACACACGCCCACTTTTTCAATAATTTTTTTTTATACGCTTTCATAGTTACTCAGTGACAGGGGGAAGTAATTTCAGGCACAACGCAATCACATCGAAGGAAAAGTGGAAAACATAAAAAGGAGCTGAGATATGAGGCAATATTTTTTTTTTTTGAAAAAAAAAAAACAGAACGGTTGTGCATAACAAAAGAGGTGTGATCCGTTAAGCCGGCAATCGACAAAACGAGCCACATAAAGTACTTACAATAAGCAATTAAAATTGATTAAAGAAATAAAGAAGAGGGACCCCAGGTTAACAACAAACATAGATAGGACGAGAGACAAATAAGAAATAAGTGGAAACCAATAATGGGAGGTTGATTAAGCGCGATGATATGTGCAAATACTTCTTTAATCCTTAACATAAAATATATTTACCTGATTTATGTAAATTAATAAAGTTGGTTAAGTTAGTTAACATGACATGTATTTTTTAAAACACACAAACTATCTTCTTCAATTCCTTCATCCCTCTACTTCTTCATTATTGTCGAGGAAACATCAATAAATGTAGATTAGGAAAATACAAACAAATATAAAAAATATACTCACTCCGGTCCTAATTATAAGATAAAGTTGACTTTTTTGGAGAAATTAAGGAAACCAATTAAATCACTTTAGAGTATTTATATTTTTAATATTTTTGGATTATATATTAGTTTATTAATTAAATTACTTAGTTTGAAGAAAAAAATATAAATATAAATATTT
Source organism: Inga oerstediana (assembly GCA_963210345.1). Lineage (NCBI taxonomy): Eukaryota > Viridiplantae > Streptophyta > Magnoliopsida > Fabales > Fabaceae > Inga > Inga oerstediana. Next base: position 14,730,956 of record OY723403.1, on the reverse strand, counting down.
TAAAGTGATTTAATTGGCTTCCTTAATTTCTATAAAAAAATCAACTTTGTCTTATAATTAGGACCGGAGGGAGTATGTTATATGCAGGATCAAGATCAATCAACTCTTTAAATATATTCACAAAGGGAGTAGCAGCAGGGCAAGGGGTGCCTACTGCGCCTTCACCCTTCAGTGATGGCCCCTGCCACCCCTCAATTTTGGGGTACTTCTCAAATGCTTTTTTCATGGCTTTTTTAATTATTAGATTATACATGAAATGAGTGATATTTTGATATTTTATAGTGAAAAAGCTTTGAGAATCTTAAATATTTAAAAAATCATAAAAAAAAACAATTTTACTTTTTATCTATAAGATATCAAAATATCACTCATTTTATACAAAAACTATAGATAAAAAGAACAGCAGAAAAAACATTTGGGGAGTGCCGCGTAATCAAGCGGTAGCATCACCAAAGGCGCATCATGTGTTCGGGGAGAGAGTCCAAAACGAAGGAAGGGACGAAGTGGGGAGGGGAGGGGCAAAAGGGTAAAAAGAGAGGGTGCATGTGAAGGGGATATGGCCCAGCAAAGGTCCGTTACAGAAGAGAGGGGGAGGGCACATGGGGGAGCACAAGTGGGAGGGAGAGATTTGGACTACATGGGGCTTTGAGAGACTGCTGCATGTGAAAAGGCAGCCATATGCTATCACTTATTTTTACTTTTACACCATGTTCTCCACATTCCCTACATGCAACTCCTCCTCCACTCCCACCGGCTTCCTCTTCACCCATCCATTCCTCAAATAAATTAGTAACTTCAATTCAATTCCCTCCATTATCAAATACCCAACTCCTTTCACAAATTGCACTACATCATCGTTCAGAGAACGATCTAATACACAAGACTCCCATAAAATAATTGAGTTTTAAAAAGATGAATTTACATAACCTTATAACCAATAAGTAGGGAAACTATTTTTTATAATTTGAATCCACGACAACGTAGCTATTGTTATGAGGCGTATCCTCATCAGTATATATCGTTAAACAAATATTATTATGATGACATACCCTCTTCGTTCCTAAAATTTTAATGTTTTTTTCAGAACTTCTCCTTGATCCACAGCATAAGAAGTATGATTTTGTAATATTTTGAGGCATATGGTTCATCCAATGACATGTACTTATTACAATAGTGCTTTTATTAAGAGTCGCGCCAACTAGAGAGGGTTATCTACAAAAAGTTCTGATCAAAGAGGATGGCCAGCAAGGGGTTGATGAAGTATTATAGTGTGGAGTGTTTGGGATGTCAGGTCTCGAGGGGGGCATTGTCTTTTGCTCCATATTTGAGTTTCTCAGCTCCAATAGTTACCTTTTGAGTCGTGATTCTACTCAACAATTAGTGCTGAGTGTGTATTTTATATTTTAATGATTATTTTTCTTAGTTTTAACAGATGTAGAAAGAAAACAAAGTCATGGCTTGGAAATGAGTATTTTTATGTTACTAGTTACTAATATGCACAAAATAGCTGAAAACATTTTTCTTATATAGGTTCGAAAAGAATATTACACATTTAATACACTCTCAACGTCCGTGCAGTATGCCCGAGGTATTAAAATCTGGACCGGGTATTGAACCGGTCGGAGTACTGGGTTAAGGGTCAGTGGGACAAACCGGGGCCAAACCGGAGCTAAATCGGGACCAAACCGGTGAGTAATTGAAGATTTTAGGCTTATAGTATGAAATTTTAAAGGAAAAGATTAAAAAAAAAATTTTAAAAAAATTGGGACCCGGACCGGTCTACTAACCGGTTCGGCGGGTTTCGGGCCTGAGAACCCTGAGTATGCCCAGCAAAGGTCCTTTCATTCTTCCAACAACTCTTGTTAAATAGTTTTGAGCGGTTTTCTCTTAAGCCTGTGTAAAGTGCTATACCGACATCATCATCGAACAATCTGGATCTAGGCTATGTTAGAGCTAGATTGAAACTACTTTTAAAAACTCAAGTCGTCATGCTAAATAAACATACGTTTTTCACCATATTACTCAAATTAAAGACATTGTTCAAGATATAGACCTTTTTTTAGTTTTTACTTGAGATCATACCAGTTATATGAGCATTTAGATCTCGTGCAGATTCAACGTGGTGTCATATGCTGAGTTTTGCCCAGGAACCCAGGTTGACAAGAGTGGCAGGAATTTTTGTTTTTAGATTATATTTATATGTTGAAACCAGGACGGTGGCATGACAAAAATTCCTTGCTCTGTTTTTTGTATAACTTTTTTATTTAAATGTTGATTGATGTTGGTGATTCCATTTTTAATTTATTATTGCATGCAAGCATACGCTCTGCTTTGTTAATTAATTAGTTAACGGGAGGGCAACTACAACGGGAGCTAGCTAATAATCTAAAAGTATGTTTGGAATCACGATTGAGGATCTCAAAAGTACTTATATACGTAAGTCGAGATAATACTCCTCTAACGTATTTATCCCAAGATAGTCAAGTTTTTCATGTGGCAATTGTTCCAAGAGAGAATTCCCACCAATTCAGTTCGTGCCATGAGGGATGTGAGGATAAACACTGAGTGTCCATTTGAGTATAATTGTGAGGAAACACCTATACACTCCTTGAGGGATTGTGAGCTTGCGAGTAGCGTGTGGCTTTCTTGTACTAACCCAATTTATCACCCTGTTTTTTTCTCTGGCAATTTGCAGGCTTGAATCAAATGGAATATGCGACACTCCCCCGGGAACCGTAGAGTGACTCAGTGGCCCTGGCTAAGGGTTTTTGGCTCACCATGTTGGCTCATATGGAAAAATAGGTGCATGAGAGCTTTTGAAGGAACTTGCGATCAACATTGTCAGCTGATTCATAGAGGATTGCATTTCTTTCATGAAGGCATTGAAGAAGGCCGACTCAAGCATAAGATTCTGAGGGTACCAAACAGAGATTCGGATCAGTGGATTGCTCCCCCAGACGGCTACGTACGGGTTGACGTGGATGCTGCTTTCGATGAGCATCGACATTCTGCAGTAGGAGGAGTTGTTCGTGACAGTTCGGGAGCTTGGATATACGGATTTCAGAAGAACACAGGCTTCTCTCTTGGCTCAACAGACTCGGAAATCTAGGCTATCAAGATTGGTCTTCAAGTTTGTCAGTCCATGAAATTCACAAAGGTAAAGCTACACACGGACTCGGCTGAAGCACTTCATTTACTATTTCACGGCGGTGGACCGCCCCATCCTCTACACAGCGAGCTTGAGGAAACCAGAGATTTAATTTATAAGAACTGGGATTTGGAGATTCATCACTCACACAGAGAATGTATTGTATGTGCCGACCTTTTGGCAAAAGAGGCTTTAGATTCAAACAATGACCTAACTCTATTGCAAGACCCCCCAGGTTTTTGTTTGATCCAAATTTTAGCAGACTTAAGCTAATATTTGGATTCCCTTTAGTTTTTCTTTCGATCTAGACAGCTTTTTGTATGAGTCCGCCGTGACTCTCAAGGGAATGACCCCTTGTCATTATAACACAAAAAAAAAAAAAAAAAACTGATTGAAGACTTCAACCGCTATATTAAACAAACACTGTACGTTCAGCATGTGGCCTAAGATAGAGGAGGCACATGTCCGTACCTGGGTTTCAGCTTTCGAGCCATTTCAAAACGGCATGTGTGACATCTGTACGTTCAGCATGTGGTCTAAGATAACACACTTTAGCCTTATCCAATTAGATCTCCCACGAAGCCTCCTTCAAGCCACTTTTGTTTTTCTCATAATTACTTAAGCAAGCCATTATTAAATCATGTCCAGCTTATCTTTATCTAGCGGACAACAACGCTCTATCTTCTCCACTTTAAATCAAGCACTAAACTAAATCTCCCACGCTACAAAGTTACGGTCATAAAGGCCTTACCTACAAACTACAATGCTCAATATACGATCCACTGTAATGTAAACTCACTGTCCGTTTGCGTTATTAAAGGTTTTTTATACTCCACGCCGACATTGTCAAGGGTTTGTAGGTCTCTAATACTTTTTATTACCATTTGTGAGACTTGATACTTTAACCTCATAAACGTTGTTTTTATTTTGTAACCTTTATATTCTATATAAAACAAGTGACATTTTGATATTTTGTAGTAATAAAATGACATTTTTTTTGAAGAAAAATACTCTAAAATTGTGCATCTTTGAATTTTTCTTGAAAATCATAAACATTTTCAAATGTACACTATTTTATCGCTATAAGATATCAAAATGACATATATTTTATTATGTAGATTCTGATGCTTGAAAAAAAAAAACATTTGATGAGTTCTGGGCATTACATATGACATCACATGAGAGAGGCCTCATATCTTCTATTAATTTCTTTTATTTTGAATTTAAAGTACACAAATAGATCATTGATATGATCTGTCTTTGAATCCCTTACACTTGTCCCTAACACACATGTAACATCAAGCAGTGTTCTTGGCAAATTTGAACCGTCCTGGCCTCCCGCTGCCAGTGCTATATTTTACCACCCTGGGCACCAACTTTTCGTGGCACACTTGGCAGTAAAACACTGAAATAGGTAGATTCCAAAAGAAAAATCTTCTAGCCAGTGATGTATACCAAAGTGAGCTGGACATTATTGATCTCATTCATTGCACTGAGTTTCAAGAAAAAGCTGTACATAATAAATGATGAACAGTGCAGTTTAATTAACTTGTTAAGCTTTTATATTTTATGTCGACGACATTGATGATTGATATACTTGAGGGAAATCCCTATGAGAAGACAACGTGATCCGGCAAGAATCCTAAATCTTACATGGGAGTATCAAAATAATGGAGGCGAAGGTGTGTACTATAAAGCATTTTAAACTATTTATAGGATACGAAAGCTAATAAGTTTAACGTGTGCTAATTAAATGCTAACATATATATACTCTGTTTATAGTCCTAAAATCTCTCTTGCTGGTGCTTTATGGGACCTATACGTGACAGTGTTAGGCTGCTGAGAATAACATCATAATTGGATTAGGCTCATCGAGACGAGAAAGAACGAGGAATGACTCGATCATAAAAAAAAAACCACCAAGCAAGCCAGTTGCAGTGAAACTTTTGCCCTCGATCTATTCTCTATTCTCTTTTTTCATTGATTCAGAAATTTTTGCATGTTTTTCTTCTGTCTCAAACACATGAGTTCGGTCACATTTATTGATCTCTGATGAATCGATATTGGCCAGAAATGAAAATCTTTGAATAACTTTGAAAGTGGCCTAGACTTGGGAAGGAGAAAACACATGCATATATGGCAGTGACAAGTGCCAACTTTGATAGAAAAGATGGATCAGATTAACATAAAAAATAGGTAAAATAACTCCTTATTTACTTTCCCTTTTATATTCTTTTGGAAAAATAGAAGCAAAATCACTTAAATGTGACCGAAAGTCTGTAAAAATTAAAGCTTTCGCCATCATGAGTTCGGGGAGGAAACAGCACCTGTCGCTGGAAGCGCAACAAATAGAGTGACAGATCCATGAATAGTAGCTCTCGTCTTGGATTCTGCTGACCGGGGCAGTGTCACTAAAAAGTGATATGCTGTGACGTGAACTCCATTTTTTTTTTTTTTGCTAGAGAACTCTCTGTCTCTATATATCTCTTGTGCATTTGTAAATTATAAATTAGCAAACAATTTATGGATGGGTTCTTAAGAATATTCTTCATCAACAGTCCAAATGGATAAGAACAAAATCCCGTACAAGTTTGGTGATAAAAGCATAAAAGCCCGAGACCGGTTGGTCTTCCGTGTTTTGGTTGAGGCACTTTCGTGTTTTTTTTTTTGGGGTTTGCTGTGCAGATTTGGGCTCCAAGGTCATATTGGGTTTTCCTTTGAACTCAAAAACTCAAGTGTGTGTATACCAAAAAAAAACCAAAAAACTCAAGTGTGTCATGTGTATGGTGATGTTGCATGAGGTAAGATACGTTGGAAGGACGATAATTTTGTTTGATGCACTGTTGAACACTATATAGACTCCTTTTGTAGGTGAAATTCAAACCTTAACTCGTTGCGTTGTCAAGAATTAGTCCCTTTTCATTAGACTTAACTCTCGTTGGTTTGATCTTTTCTATCCTTGTTGCAAAAAAAACTAAGACTTATCTCTTGAAATACAAGGATTTAAATTCGGGAAAATTTTAGTTAGCTCCCTTGGTAGCAAATTAATTTCAGTCAACCCTTAAAATTTTCTGAAACTTCACTGCACCCCATGGTCAAAATGAAATTAATTTTGTGGGTGAAAAGACAATTATGCCCTTCTTTTTGTTTTTTTGTTTTTTTCCAAAAGAGCATTTACAAGACAAATAAATAGATTTACAAAAAAAAAATAAAGAGATTCAAAAGAACATAGGGAATTTAAAAATATTTTGGTCATTTACAAGACAAGTATGAAAATTCATTAGACAAATATGGGCAATTACAAAATAGATAAAGATATTTACGAAACAAATAAAGAGATTCAAAATAACCTCGGGAGTCAAAAATATTTTGGCAATTTACAAAATAAATATAAAAATTCACAAGACAAATATGAGTATTTACAATACAAATAAAGATATTTACAAGACAAATAAAAATATTCAAAATAACTTAGGGAATCAAAAATATTTTGACCATTTACAAAATAAATATGGGTATTTACAAGACATATAAGACAGTTTACAAGACAAATAAAGTAAATGCGTCATTGTCTTTTCACCTGTAAAAATTAATTTTATTTTGACCATGGGGTATAGTGAAGTTTCAGAAAGTTTTAGGGGTTTACTGAAATTAATTTGCTACCAAGGGGGCCAACTGAAAGTTTCCCTTTAAATTCTCCTGATTCAATAAAAAAAGTTTGTTTTTAAAGTATTACTCCCTCCAGTCATAATTATAGGACATATTTACCTAACTTTAGAGAAATTAAGAATGGTAGTTAAATTAGTTCATCTTATTTATTTTCCTAAAATGCCCTTATTTAATATATACAATAAATCATGTTCTGTTCATATTAATCACTTGCCTTGATGTAAAGCAAGTGATCTTGCCTGTCATTAAAATGGAATTATGCCGGTTTGGTTCGAGTGGAATTAAAAAAAAGGAAAGTTACAGTTTTTAAAAATAGAGATAATGACGTTGATAGTGTTAAAATGATTTTCTTATCCTTTATTCTTATAAAATAAAAGAAATAGTAGAATTGAAATAGTTAGAATTGAAGTGTATGTAACATTAATGAATTGCAAGTATTACTTACTTTATAGAATACATAGGTGTATTATAAAATTATTATTGTGTTTTATTATTATTGAGAAGTATCAATGGGGGTGTATTGGGAAGAAATTGACAAAAATTAAAACTTTGTCCTATAATTAGGGCCAAGATCAACTCCTAAATATTGTCCTATAATTAGGACCGGAGGGAGTATATTACTCTTTTTGATCCCTGATATAAGACATATTAACCTAATTTAATTAGATTAAGGAAGTTAGTTAATATAATATATATTTTTAAAAACACCCTAGTCGTCTTCTATGATTCTCTTGTTCCCCTCTTTTACTTGATTATTGTTGATGAAGCGTCAATAAGGGTAAATTAAAAAAAATTGACAAATATGTAAAATATGTCTCATATTTAAAGTTAATATCAACTCTCTGAGTATGTCCTAATTCGTTTTTAATATTAACTTGGCATTTTTCTATAAATTTCATTTTAAAATTAAATAATATTTTTTTATTTATTCATCTTAATATTGTTTTTTATTATACGTGTAATATTAATCATAATATCAATACAAAATGGGAACTGTAATACTTTTTTAGGTTAATGGGCAAAAATGCTCTGAAAGCTTCCACCAATAAATATTGGACACTAGGAAGTTTTCAAAAATTTTGCTTCGGAAGTTTGAGAACAGAGACAATTTTGCCCTGTCAATGAAACCTTAACAATCAAAAGTTAGTTGACCAATATGGGCTTACATGGCATTGGCAGCCACATGCTTCCTCTACTCTTCACCTCATCATTTCTCTGGTTCTCCCTCATTCTTTTCTTCCCTCTCACTCCTCATTCACTACTCATCTACGCACCCCAGACTTCGCCTCTGATTCACTTGTGATCTGCAAATTATTTATATTGAAGAGATTTTCTCACACCTTCATCTTCCCACGTTACTAACTACTTGTACCCATTACGAGCCTTCACTGAATCAGGCTCAAGTTCGAAGGCTCTCTGGAATGTTTGCTTCCTTGGCCTTCTCTCTGACCACCTACTACCCGAAAACTAATTTGGTAAACGTAAGGTCGCCGTGTTCCAACCCTGACTTAGCCTCACTACCTCAATCAGATCCTTCATCGTTGAGTCAATTAACTGCCATCGATTCACCACCGGTTTCAACTCCGCTGGTTTGAGGAGAGGGCAGGGAAGGAAGGGGAGGAGATGAGGTTTAAATTACCTTTTTGGGTTGAAGGTATTTAAATTTTAGGTGGGAAATCAAAATTTAAAAAGAATGAGAGAATAAATTTTGAGTAGAAACCCAAAATTTAAAAGAATGAGAGGGTAAATTTTGAATTTCTTTTATCCCAAATTATAATTTATTCCCCCGCCCTCCTCTCAAACCAAACACACCCTATGAGTGCGTCTTCATGCTATGTAATTTACATCCGCCGCCGCCGCCTGTCTCTGATCTTAATTAGGATTCCTCTCTTCTCTCATCTCTCTCGTCCTTCCCTCATTTGGTCGCTCCCTTCTCTCACTCAGAACAATCTTCATTCTCTCTTGTGTTAACTTGCCCTGCCTTTTCTTTTCGGGTATATTTCCTTTCAATAGGTTACAACACCTTTGTTTGTTTTTTGTTGTTTTGCATGAAGTATCAAGGGTTCTATTCTTTCTTGACAACATTTAATATCCTTGATCCCGATAATTACCGAGTTTTAGTGGTTTTTCAGCATAATTTTTCAAAGCAATGATATCAGTTTTAGTGGAATCAAAATTAACGAGCTAGGCCTGGGGGTGCGTAGATCAAGCAGTGAATGAGGAGAGAGTGGAAGAAAAGAATGAGGGAGCAAGACAGAGAGGGATGATGAGGTGTAATAATTGGGTGGCAGGGAGAGGATGCATGTAATGCCCGGTCAGAACTTATGGGTCAACTGATAGTTGACTTTTGGGGGTTTTAACGACAGGGCAAAATTACACCTAAAATGTCTTACGATGCCCAATGATCATAGGTGAAAACTTTGCCCGTTAACCCTACTTTTTTTTTTCAAAAAAAGAAAAAAGAAAAATCTCATTTTTCAACTCGCAAGTAGTTATAAGTTATCGACATGGACGGAACTCGTGGGACGCCAAATTTGGTTCGGGTCAGAATCGGTAATTGCGCGATTTGCCGAAGGTTTCTCACAAGATCCCTCCAGGTCGGGCCTTCTAATCCTTTCGTACATGTTTCCTTTTTCTCTCCGTTTCCTCTGACTGCGAATGCATCTCTCGTCCTGGTCCAACAAAAAAATGGATCGCTCTCATCGAACCGACCAACTCTAGGGTTTACTTTATCAACCCGATCAAGGAGCTAACTTACGGACAAATCAATCTCATTATTGCTTCGAGTATTTGCCCCTGCTCATGTTTCTTTGTTTTCGTCTGCATTTTCTTCCGCGTGATTTGTAATTTGATTGCTTTCTAGATTTGGAATGAGTTAAGAAATTGTCGTCTTTTCACGTTTCTGTTTATTTGAATTCGGTTAGTTCCTTTTTTATCCCCCCAAGAATTCGAGATGATATTTGATTCCTTTTCCTTTTTCGTTGATCGTTTGTTGTTGGTGGTGGTGATATTTATTTCCATATGGAGTGCAAAGTGCAATTCGGGCCTGGAGATAAATCTCTGATGTCGCTAATTTACTGTTCACCTGCGAATCCTAGAAAATTAAACAGATATACGAGGTTTGATTCGAAATCAGTTGTTCGATGTGAAATGGCTTTAGCTTAAACGATAGTGATGCTTTATATGAATATCATTTAACCTTCTTGTGGCGCGAGGCCGAACTCGTCAGTTCTATTCATTTTTTCCGTGGCCAACTTCTTCATTTTCATTTAGCCATGCATTCAATAATTGTGAGGGTGTGCACCTTTAGAAAATCAAATTCGGATGGTGCAATGTAAGTGCAGGGCTTCATCTAACACTCAGCTTAATTTCTAGTTTAAGAAAACCAGTAGAGCAAGTTTTTATGTGCATATTGCAGATTTTGAATACCATCCCCTTCTTTATCATATGAGTTACTCTGTTTAATAACATCAGAGTAAGTTTGATATAGAATGGCTGTGGCTGATGCTACTCGGAGTGGTCGGCAGTGTAACTTGCTACTCCTGCATGTCTTCTGCTTCCAATGTAGGTAGATGCTAATACGGTAATGTTTACTCAGTGTGTTTGTGTTATAGTATTGGAAGAAGAATAGAAAAGACAGAAGGAGAGAAAGAGAGAAGAACAGAAGATTAAGAGAAACAGAGAGGAATTAAGAACAGAAAGTAGAGAGAGACTGGATAGTGCATATTCTCATTAGGCAACACAACAATGATCTCGATACAATAGGTGACTAAGAGTATATATAGGCTTAATCCCCTTTTAATCACCACTTCTAACTATAACAGTATTTCCTAACAGCTAGTGCCTAACAGACTTGACTAACTAATAACTAACTTTCTTATTCACATTATTATTCCATGTCAGTTTGGAGGAATGTTGATTATACTATTATAACCCGGCAAATTTATCTTCTAAATTATAAAAAGGGTATTTGGTTTATTCCTGCATGGGTGATAGACTCAAGAGGATGGCCAGATAAATTATCTTTGTGAGAAGAGCATTTAACCCATTGGCCATTGCAAAGATTGTTGTCCAAGTCTTTGAGCGGTCAGCAAATTTCTCATTTATAATGGGGAATATGTTTCTGTCCTACAAACTTTTTAGGTTTGGGGGAGATCTGCCTATTGGTTTTAGAGTTTTTTGGGGGAAAATTGCATATAGAATCCTGATAAGTGATAAAGAGATATTATGCAATTTTGCTTGTTAGACAGCTAGCAAATATAAAGATTTATGGTGATTGATTTGTAGTCTTTTTAGGTGGCTTCATCCAGAATATTTATCAGGATTTGAGGTCTTTATTCTGTTGATAATTTGAATTTTATTTTTTATACTTCTTATAACTTTGTTTTTAGAGGGTGAGCCTTGGCGCAGCAGTCAGGTTGCTGCCATGTGATCTGGAGGTTACGGGTTCAAATCCTGGAAACAGCCTCTCCACTTGCGGGAGTAAGGCTGCGTATATCTATCCCTCCCTAGATCCCACCTGGTGGGAGTTTGTGCACTGGGCCGCCCTTATACTTCATTTTTCTCACTTTATCGTGAACTTTGTAATTTACCCAATTCAAAATGATTTCTTTTTGTGGTAGGACTTCTGTTTGGAAAATACATACTATCTTTATTTGACCGTGTGATGCAGTAACGATATGCTGTTAATCTGATGATTTTGGTGTGCATCAGCGACCTGTATAAATTACGTGTTTATGCCTTGGCATATTTTGATAACTTTCTCATTTCTTTTTTCATTCTCAGGTAACTCTTCATGTTCAGATTCCATAGTGCTTTCGGTTGACATTGATTCAGTGTGTTTCAAATTATACTTGGGAACCAAAAATGGTGTCTGAGGAAGTTATGAAAGTTGTTTTTCCTTTACTAGAGGGCGTTGATCTTGCATCTTGTATGGTAGTATGTAAGCAGTGGAGAGACCTGGCTCGAGATGATTACTTTTGGAAATGTCTCTGTGCCAAGAGATGGCCTTCAATCTGCAAGAGACCTAATCCTCCTACTGTAAGCTACTACAAGTTATACCAAAGCTTTTATAAACGCCAGCATCATAAACCTCTTCTCCCTCCTAGAATTTCCTTTGATGATTTGGAGTTCTACATTGACATTTGGGCTGAAAATAGATTACTCTTCTCTGAAGTGGTGCCTGGCTCTGTCCTGCAGCAAGGAATCAAAATTTCACAATTTGGAGTTTGTGAAATGCTTAAATATCACTTGGAGGGCCCTGAGTTCAAGATGACATTACCGGTTGAGCCTAGGTTTAAGGTTCCTTCAGGCCAAACTGAGACAGTAAGCATCTCTGTGCTGGTTGGGCGGAAGGATTCAAATAAGGTTGCTCATATCATTAATAAGTCCATGTTTGATTACATCGATTGGTCGTTGTACAGGGCCTTGGCTTTTGAGTACCTGGACATTTCCCCTGTATACCCGTTTTTGTCTGGCATCCGGGCATGGATTTCTTTGCTGTTTATGGAAGATGGAAATGAGGGAGCGATGGATGTGTTTGGTATACAGTTGGATTTCTGTGATGTGGCCAACTCTAAGGAAGAAGTCTTGTGGCTATTGGACATGCTTGATTGGAAGTGAACGTTTTGAATTTTGATGAAATACAATACCAAACAATAAACTAGAAGCAGTGTGTTTGTGTGATTATTCTACTTTCAGTGTAAAGGATTCGCATGATAACGACGTCTTGTATGTTAATATCCTGTAAATGCTTTATCTATTAATTGTAGTCAATAAATACAATCTTTTCTTCAGAAATTTCTGGGAAGTTCTCATGGCTTCTTCTTCCTTGGTCACCAGCAAGGGGTAGATTTGCAGGTTCATGAACCAAGTTCATGTGCGGTAAAGTAGACCATTTGTGTATAAAATAGCTGATTGTTCACCTGCAGACCTGTGGCTTGTTGGCTAGGGTGCTCCACTCTTAACACGTCAGTCTTGCCTTCATTTATAACAGTAATTCCTTTGAAAGAGAAACTTGGTGGATGGAAATAAGCGAGAAAGGAAGTGACAGTCTTACTTTGAAATTTTAAATTAGTACTCCCTCCAGGCCTAAATAATAGAAGAAAGAGTTGGGTTTTTTTTTTTTTGGAAATATTAAGAAATTTAATTAAATTACTTTAAAAAATTTATATTTATCATTCTTTCTCCAAACTATTTTGGGCATGTTTGGATTGATGATTGGATAAGTGGTTTATTTTTACTTTGATCTATGAAATCTTAAAATTGGAAAAAAATAAGATTGGGTAAAATGATGAATATTTGGATTGGTGATTGGATAAGTGACTTATGTAAAATTGAATGATGTTTGGTTTGGCTTTTGCATAAGTGGCTTTTGTATTATTTAAGAGAAAAAATTGTAAAAATTATGAAAAATGAAAAAGAAATGAAGGAATAATTGTGAAAAAAGACCTGACTTGGGAAGATATATACACACGGAGGAATTTTTTCACAATTTTTCTAAAAATTAACTTTGAAAATTTGGCAATGGTACAATTTTAAATAAAATGCTTAAGAGTTATGACCATCATGGTACAATTTTGTTAAAACAGAATTCTTGGTGATAAATTGATCCAAACCATTCAATGGTGACAGTGTTACTACAAGGCACATACTCAGGTGTGTTTGGTTTAACTTTTACATAAGTGGCTTTTTTGATATTTAAAAGAAAAAATTTTAAAATTATGAAAAGTGAAAAAATTAACTTTGAAAATTTGGTAATGGTAGATATAATAAAATTACAATAAAAATACGGATAAATTAGAAATTATACAAACTTAAAGTTTTTGATGAAGTAAAATATAACATAACTAATTAGATCAGAAGTCCCGTATAATCTGGTCGAAGCTGTACTTACGCATTTTTTTGTAATATTTCGAACCTATTTTACCACACTCCAAAAGTCCTTTCTACTGTGCACCTCGAGTTTAAATTTTATAAATTATATCAAACTCTAATTTAAATATTAAATACTAACTCATATTTTTACATAGCTCAAAATCTAACGAAATAAACCTATTAAAACCTCAATAATGCCTCTAATAATCCAAATAAATTATCTAAACTAAATTTAATCGATAAAAACACCATATAGAAATTAATTTATGACATGTTTATAAAATAAATTGATTATAAAATCATAAAACAATTAAATAATAAATTTAAACTGATTAAAATTAATTATTAATTATTCTTTATATTTCTATCGTCATATATTGACAGAACTCAAAATTTGGCTAAACTCTTATCCCAAAGTGTTCTCTAATTAGCAGAAGATTACTATTTAAAGAAAGAAAAAATTATTTAGAACATTTTTCATAAAAGAAATTTTGTGATTAAAAGTGATTTTGATACCTCATTGATCCCTAAAGATATGAAAATACTGTTGAAGTCATCGCTTGAGTAAAAATAAACTCCATTTTGAGGCTTATAACTTTCACCTTTTTTTACCTCAAATGCTATCACTAAACCAAACATCTCCAAATGGCCAAAACACTGTTCAAGCCCGATTACCTCCCTGAATCGCCCGATTGAGGGCCCAATTGGCAAAACAAACACCCACTTTGTCTAACTTATAAATTGATATATAATTTAAGGATACAAAATATGATATGATTAAGTAACTTATTTAGTTTTCTTAATTTCTACAAAAAAAAAATCAACTTTATCTTTCATTTAGGATTGAAGGGAATATATTTTTTTCCTTCATATGTTTTTCTCAATCCAAACGTACTCTAAAAAAGGAAAAATGATTTGATCTAGCATTTGTATGGATTAGAAGACAGGTCGCTTGGTTTGAAGAAAGATTTTACAAGCTCAGAGACTATAAGCATATAGAGCCGATAAAACGGGTCCAACATACGGGCCCACGAGTTGGGGCATGGTTGGGGTTTTTTCGCACGTACCTGACCGCTCAACCTTTGGGTTGGTTGGCTGTGTAATACCCCAAATTTTGAGATTTCATGCTAGAGAATATGCCTGAAATAAGTAGATTGCTAAACCCTGGATTAACAGAAACCCAAATCTATTCCCTAATGATTCTTCTATCTTTGGGGTATTGAAGAAAGTAAAATAGTAAATTTTGGGACAATACGATATAAGTTGTGATTTGAATGTGATATGAGCTGTGCCGAGACCCTATATTTAAGTTCAATTGTGGATTAACATCTAAATTGGCTTAAAATAGAGGGAGGACGCATGATTGGTGTGATTGAATGATAAAAATGTGTTTGATGGTAATGATTATGTACGAACCCCCATGAAGAATTTATGTAATCATGTACATATTATCAGTATAATTATACTATTCTTGTGTTGCCTATCGAACCGCATATTATTTCCTGGTAAAGGTGAAATTAAGATAAGGGTGTGACAGGCTGGCTAACATTTTTTTTTACATGGATGCCTTGCATGGACTTTGACAGGCTGGACATTTTTTTTACATAGATACCGTGTTGGGCTTTGATAGTTGGAGTTTGGACTTGGGGGGATAGTTTTTTATTTTATTTTATTTGGACTTTGGGAGGTTCTTCACTAGTTTGTTGGTTTCTTTTTTGAATTTGGACTTTGGGAGGTTCTATTTTTTTTTTTGTTCAGACTTGTGTATGGCAAAACCTATAAAAAAAAAGAGTGTGGGTTGCGGGCTGGCCCACAAACCCACACCTATGGATCAGGGGTTGGGGATTTTCCAACCCGTGGAAGTGCGGGCCGCACCGCCCAGCTCGCAACTCGCGGGCTGGCCCGTTTTGTTGGCTTTATAAGCATGTTTGGATGAGCTTTTCAAAAGCTTATAAATGTTTATGTACGTAAGTCAAGACAACATCCTTCTCATATATTTATCTCGTATACATAAAATCATGATTGAAAAACTGTTTTTTTGAAGATTTCAATCGTTATTACAAACTAACACAGTATTTCATGATTTTTCAGTCCTTTTTTTTTTTTAAATATTGATGGGCTGGGTTTTTATGCTTGCCCGACATGTATTTTCAGATGGCTAAGGGGGCAGAATATCTGTAGCATGTCTGCACCCAAAAAAGAGAAAAACGCGAGCATATCTAGTAATGGCGCGCCCTTTTGCTTTTTCGAACAAATTAAAATCACGGATTAGATTTCTTTTAATCTGATCAAATTTTTCCTTCTGGTTCGAAGAAGGGAGATTAACTTCGTTACCACTGGCATCTTCCAAGTGAATTACTCCTCTAGTCTTCTAGTCTTTAATACGAGTATAAGGTAATTCCGACATAAGGTAGTTTTTATATTTATCATTTTTTTTTATTTATTCTTATTAATGCTCTTTCAATAATAGTCAATAAGGAGAGAGATTGAGGGAGTTGAAGGTGATTGGTGTTTTAAAAAATATATGTGATATTAACTAACTTCCTTAATCTAATTAAATTAGGTAAATATATTTTATATTAAGGACAAGAGGAGTACTTCCTCCGGTCCTAATTATAAGACAAAGTTGAATTTTTTGGAGAAATTAAGGAAGCCAATTAAATCACTTTAGAGTATTTATATTTTTAGTATCTTTAGATTATATATCAGTTTATTAGTCAAATTAATTAGTTTGAAGAAAAAAATAAAAATAAAAATACTCTAAAGTGATTTAATTGGCTTCCTTAATTTCTCCAAAAAAAGTCAACTTTATCTCATAATTAGGACCGGAGGGAGTATATCATTTCTGCTTTATGCTAAAAATGAAGAGTGACCAGATAATGGATGGCATAAATGTAGTTCAACCAGTCAAGGGAGATTGCATATGACTAATGCATGCATGCGCATTTGTGTGTATATGTGGAACATATCCTGCACAGTCTGGTATTTGCTATTTAGTGCATAATTATCAACTAATATTACTTTATATTTGTAATATAGTCCAATAAATAGGGGCGCTTGTGTAAAACTAATACATGTATGTGTGTATATGGAGTGTTATTGAACTTTGCTAGTTTGGTTTGTCTAACTAATTTGGATAAAGTCTGGTGAGGTTGCAAGTGTGGCAATCCAATTAAGTGTGTGTTTGATATTGTTTATTGGAGGTCAATAAGCATTTATTACGTAAGTCAAAATAAAACTCCTCTTACATACTTACCTTGTATACTGTAAATCACGATTTATAAGCATTTATTGCTCAAAAATAAACTATCCCAAACAAACACTAATTAGAATCGAAATTGTGTGAAACTATGAAGATGGTCGTAGTACAACCATACTAATTCAGCATCAAGTTGGGTGGATGTTAGAATTACAAGGATAGTTAAATACTTTAAATGCAACCATAAAAAAGGTAGGCACACCAATAGCCAACAGTGAGATTACAAGTGTAGAAAGCTTCATCAAACAAACTTAATACAATACTCCCTCCGGTCCTAATTATAAGATAAAGTTGATTTTTTTGGAGAAATTAAGGAAGCCAATTAAATTACTTTAGAGTGTTTATATTTTTAGTATCTTTAGATTATACATTAGTTTATTAGTCAAATTAATTAGTTTAGAGAAAAAAATAAAAATAAAAATACTCTAAAGTAATTTAACTGGCTTTCTTAATTTCTCCAAAAAAGTCAACTTTATCTTATAATTAGGACCGGAGGGAGTAGCATATCAAGACTTAATTTTGAGATATTTAGTCAGAGTAGTGCAGCTTAGAGCTATACACTTGGTATCATCCACTAAGGTAAATTAAATTTCTTTAAGTACTGGGAACAAAGGGGAAATCCTCCCTGATCATGCTTGCTCAGTATACATGGCATGTTTATATTTTTTTGGTGACCGTCTGGTGAAAAATACAGATGAAATACGTCTTTTTACATATAAATATAAAAATCATCTGTATGGAGATTTTATGACACGTTTCGCTATTATATTATCAATTTTTTTGACCGTGTGTTATATTAATTTTAAGATATTTGATATTTTTTAAAAATACCCCGATGTAGAAACGAACATTTAAATGGTGAAGCGCGAATAAATTTTACTGAAGGTGAGTGGCCCTTCAAACCCTCGCTTCCCCCGCAAGCTTTGCCATGGCAACGTTCCGAAGCGTTACGAAGGCAACTCAGCTGGGATGGTTCTGTAATTTCAATCAATCTCCAGTTTAATTTGTTATCTCCCGGTATTCTTTTCCTCGTCAGAATATTCACCTTCCGTGAACTTGCATAAACACTCCGAGAGTCATTTCCAGATAGATGCCGGGGCACTTCCGTAATTGACTTGCTGGACTCAGTTCAACAGCTATTAAACCAAATCCTCTTGGAAGCCCCTCTCTCGAAGGGACCCCAAAAGTAATTTACCAAAAACACAATTTCCCCGCCATTTGCCTTCACTCCTCAAAAGATCCTCTCCCCAATCTGACGTCTAGGGCTCCGATTTCTTCGTCTCTGCAGACCACCTAACCTTCAATTGAAACCCTACTTATCCTCAATTCACACGTAGATTTTTGCATTTTACACTCTTTACCCTCCATACATGCTCTTCCAGTGTCTGCCACAGACTCACCGGTTAATTAATCGATGAGTTTTCCAGGGTCTTCCGCCACGGCGGTGTTCAACCCCCGTGGCATCAGTTTGTCGAACACTATCCACTCGGAGGTCGCCTCTTGCTTGCCCTTGCCATCGCTTCCGGTGTTTTGCGGAGCTTCCGATCATGACTTTCGGCTGCTGGAGGGATCTAGGTTCTTGGACCGCGGTGAAGTGCTTGCACAGTCCGGTAAGATTGCCGAGTTGCTTCAGCAGACGGATGTCTCGTACTTGTAAGTATATCCTTCGCTTCTCTCCCACATTTTTCACTGATATGCTTGCATTGATTTGTGTCTCTAGGAAGTAAGTGGACGTACTTGGAAACTAATTTGCTGCAGAATTTCTGTGCATTAAAAATTAGTGGTTTTAAGCGCTGCTTAGCAGCATTCGAATTTTATGTAATTGACTCCAGTGGTTATGGTACGATTTGGCCTGTTTTTTGTGTGGATGAACTCTGAAACTTATTCATGTCTTAAAAAATCTGGTTGCGTATGTAAACTGAGCTCTGGTTTTACATCGCAAGCTGTCTGACCGTTTTTCCAAAAAAAAAAAAAACTGTACTTGAATCTTATTAATGGGTAATATTGTAGTTTTTTTAGACTCAATTATTGAATGCTTATTTGTTATAAGTATTATTTGTATTTTTTTTAATTTATGACGATATTTCATAACGACTAGTGAGGCATTTTTCTCTCCTGTCAGAGCTTTTTCCTTTTGGTATATTATCTAGCTATTGTTTATGCCCATTTTCTTGTTTTCTTAGATTAATAAGCCTCTATTTTCTTAGGAGGAGGGTATGATTGTCCTCGCAAGTTGCAATCACCTCTCTTTTTGGGTTACTGTTTTTAACATGATCAATTTATTTGATTATTTGATATTTGATTTGATTAAATTTATGTTTGTTGTTTTATTCAGGAATCTAAGGGATGATGCCAAGGCTGCTCCCTATCTCTATGTTGAGCCTTCAGAACTCCTTGGCGAAGTTCTAAGGTGCAATCCTCAAGCATTTGAATGCAGTGCTGCAGGTAAACACAGTGCTTGGTCTCTTTCCCGCATATCTCCTATGTAAATGTATTCAAATCTTAAGGCTAATAAATCCTTGGCGTCTTTGGATGAGACTTTTTGAAAAATTGGTCCAAGTAATATGTATAAATTCAAAGCAGACTGATGACACTGAAAATTGCTGAGAACTAATTTAGGTTACTTAGTCTGCGATGCTTATCCTCCACCAGAGGTTCTTTTTCCCATTGACCTTGCTGCTTTTCATAAAATAATTTGATGGTGCTCTGCTTATTGTTTATTGTATTGTTCAAGTTTCTCAGGTCCTCTCAAGGAGCAGATCTCTGGTAGTGTAATACCTGAAAAGAGGCTCTTTGAATCAAACCTTCCTCATGCTAGTCAGACACAGAAAGACTACAATGCAACCCAAAATCACCAGCTTAATTTTTCTTCCAATGTATGGCAATTTTTGGCATATTCTATTGATGCTTATATTCTTTTTTATTTGCTAATCTTCAAAGTCAACTGCCAGGACATTTCTATGTTGTCTTCAAAAAAATCAAAAGTCAAGAAAAAAGGTGGAGATGCTGTATCTGCAGTATCTGATTCTGCTGAGATTCAAGGTTGATATGGCTGGTTCTTGTTTCTTAATGTATTGTTGTTCAGTCATCACACCCATCCTTAAGCATGTGCATTCTTATCCATTTAATCAACTGGTGTTTATGACCAATTCAGGTGCCATCATTGGGGGCTTTTGTGAGTTTTTGGAGGACTTGTGCAGCAAAGCTGAACTTCTTAGTGACGATCGTGATGAAGCAGAGTGGTTGCCGTTGTCACTTTCTGATCTTAGAAAGCTTGTTAGTGAAATAGTGTCTATACGTACAAAGAAACTTCTCCAGTTGGTTCCTGTAGATATCCTTGTTAGACTACTGAAAGTATTAGACCATCAAATACATGGAGCAGAAGGCCTGTCAATTGATGAATGTGATAGTGTAAGTTTTCTTAATTTACTCATGCTAGTCAGTGCTACAAGTTTTGGTGCTCATTTGGAATTATTTTCGTTTGAATATAAGCACAATCTCTTTAAGGTAGTTCATCATATCAGCAAAATTTCCTTTCAGTACTTGATAGACGTTTATTGTCACAAAAACTCATGTGATAAATGTAGTTTAGCATGGTTGCAAGCCGCAGTTGTCATCTAAAAAAATTGTTGAGGCACAGAGAGATGGCTTTCAACGTATCTTGATAACCTTAAGAAACTGAACTTAGCTGCAGCATCTCCCATACAATGTAGGACAAAGCAAACCTTTTATGAGATGTGATAAGAGACCTACATTGTGAAGTCCTATTATCTATATTGTTTTATGCCTTCTCCGACTCATTTACCACATTGTGCATGCTGCTCTAATTTGCCAATGGATTTAGTGTGCATTGCCCTCTTAGATTGGTTTGCATGTGCTCATTCAACCTTTTCTTTCTTAACCCCCAAATACTAATTTACATGAAAGGGGAATAGATTCTCTTAAAAAGCTGCTTCCAACTTGAACACCACTGCACAGTTTATTTTCATCATTTACATAATTAGCTCATACGTGAGCCCTCTACTTCTCTGCTGTCATAACTGCTGTATTTTCTGTTTCAGTCAGATTCAGAGGTAGTTTCATCAGTTTTAAGTGCTTTGGAGTCCATTCATGCCGCGCTTGCAGTGATGGCTCATACTGAGATGCCAAAGCAACTTTATAAAGAAGAGGTGCTTTTTGTAGTAATTAAAGTACTGTCATCCATATGTATTATTTCAGTGAGCTGCCTGTCGTGATATTCTTAGACTGTCACTTTCCATTATTTACCCGCCTTGGTTGATTTTCCTCCCATCTCAGATCATTGAGAGAATTCTGGAGTTTACAAGGCGTCAAATAATGGATATAATGTGCGCCTGTGATCCATCATACCGTGCTTTACATAGACCTAATGAAAATATTGAAATTGAAGGTAGTGTTATAGAATTTTTTCTCTAATCTTTACCTCTCTTGTTCTTATATTTGGTCATCAGTTATCATTTATTGGATGTCCATTAAGGAATGGTAAAAATCACAGGAAATATACAACAGACAAAGGCAATGTCAAAAGCTCAACTATTTCCTCTAAGCCATATCATACTTCCAAGTTTGGTTATGTTTTCCAGGTGATGATTATGAAGATTACGATATTGACTTTGGTTCAGCAAACAAGAAGCGGCGTACTAGCAAGACTTCAAAATTGCGGAAACCAGCATCAAGCAAGTATGATAATAATTAAAACATTGTTATATTCTTTAGTTGTCTTTCTAGAATATTGAAAGTTAGGTTTTTAATCTGCTTAATACTTTCTTTCTGGTCCTCATATTAATAGGGTCTCTACTGCTGTGAATACTATTCTTCAGAAGTTGTGCACTGTTGTGGGACTTCTCAAGGATTTGTTGTTAATTGAGAGGCTGTCAGATAGTTGCATTCTGCAACTTGTGAAAACAAGCATCACAACATTCTTGGTTGATAATATCCAGCTTCTGCAATTGAAGGCAATTAGTTTAGTCAGTGGGGTAGGATATCTATCCTTTTTTGTAAAAAGCATACATGCTCATTTAGCTCTGTAAGTATTTTAACCAATGTTTCCTCAATATTTGGTGCAGATATTCTATTTATACGTGCAACATCGCACTTATGTGATAGATGAAATGCTTCAGCTTCTTTGGAAATTGCCAAATTCAAAGCGTGCTTTAAGAGCATATCACCTACGTGATGAAGAGCAAAGACAGATTCAGATGGTTACTGCTTTGTTAATTCAATTAATTCATTGTAGCGCCAACCTTCCTGATAATTTAAGACAAGCATCTAGTGGTAGTGCTGTATTAGAAGTCTCAGTTGATTCTAGCTATCCAACAAAATGCAATGAGGCAGCAACAGAGGCATGCTGCCTATTTTGGAGCCGTGTACTTCAGCGGTTTGCGAGCGTGAAGGCTCAAGATGCGTCTGAGGTGAAACTGATAATGGAAAACCTTGTTACAGATTTACTGACAACTCTAAATGTACCTGAATATCCTGCTTCAGCTCCTATTCTGGAGGTACTTTGTGTGTGCTCATGCGTGCATATGTTTGTGTATTATTGTTTTGGCAGGTGTACTTGTATCTAGTTTATTTACTGCTGAACTGTTTCCAGGTTCTATGTGTTCTATTACTTCAAAATGCTGGGCTGAAATCCAAGGATATCTCAGCACGTTCCTTAGCGATTGACATTCTTGGCACGATTGCTGCTAGGTTGAAGCGTGATGCTGTGATTTGCAGCCAGGATAAGTTTTGGGTATGTCGGTATCTGCTTAGTGAGGATGATGATTCTGACAGTTATGGAAAGGATATGTGTTATGTCTGTATGGGTGGAAGAGCAGAAAATTTGCTCATGTGTACTGTTTGCCGGAAACTTTTTCATCCTGATTGCCTGAGTGTTAAAGAACATGAAATTTCCAATCGGAATTGGTGCTGTCAGATATGCATATGCCGGAAACAACTTATTGTATTACAATCATATTGTAAGTCCCAGTACAAGGATGCTGTGAATAAGAGCAAATTGTCAAAAGATGATTCTGTATCTTCTGGTCAGATTGCTAAGGTTGAACTTGTCCAGCAATTGCTTTTGAATTATCTTCAAGATGTTGCCTCTACTGATGATCTCCATCTTTTTATATGCTGGTTTGTACTCATGAGCTAAACTTCTTCCAAAGTTTCTTGTTAATATATGCTAATGGAATGATTTTATATGTTGCACAGGTTTTACCTCTGCCTGTGGTACAAAGATGATCCGAACTGTCAGCTGGAGTCCACTTTTTACTTGGCTAGACTGAAATCCAAAATCATTGTGCGAGACTCTGGGACTGTGTCTTCAAGTTTATCAAGGGATTCAATAAAGTTGATCACCTCAGCACTAGGGCAAAACAGTTCATTCTGTCGAGGGTTTGACAAGATTCTTCATGTGCTTCTGGTTAGTTGATATTCTCGTATTCCTTGATATACCTGCCAACTTATATTTTGACAAATTTCCTGTGATATATTTAGGCAAGTTTGAGGGAGAATTCCCCTGTAATTAGAGCAAAGGCTTTACGAGCAGTAAGTTGAAATTACTTTGTAACCTCTGCTTTTCTAGTGAACCTTGGATGGTCATGATGTATACTATTTTCCCTATTTGGACTCAGTGAACTTTGTTCTACTTTTCATTTGACTTGATGATCAGGTTAGTATCATTGTAGAAGCTGATCCAGAGGTGCTGGGTGACAAACGAGTACAGTCAGCTGTTGAAGGAAGGTTTTGTGACTCTGCAATATCTGTTAGAGAAGCAGCATTGGAGCTTGTTGGTAGGCATATTGCTTCCCACCCCGACGTGGGTTTTAAGGTTTGTGTTCATTGGTCTCCCTCAATGAAAATATATTTATTATCTTATATAGCTGCTATGGTGTTGTTTGTAGCTTGCATCAGCTTTATTTGTCTGCAAATTGGGTTGATGATGTTTCTTTACCCCTTAAATTGTGTTGTAGTATTTTGAGAAGATTGCAGAGAGAATAAAAGATACTGGAGTTAGCGTTCGAAAGCGAGCTATAAAGATTATTCGAGATATGTGCACTTCAAATGCTAGTTTCTCTGGGTTTACAAGAGCTTGCACTGAGATAATTTCACGTGTTAGCGATGATGAGTCAAGTATCCAGGTTATTGAGAATTTACCTTTGCTGCTAATATTTAAAGATTGCACAGTCGTATGATCTTTGATCATGATCCTACTAAATCTTGGTTCTTTAAATCCTACATTGGAGTGACACTTTTTTGGGTGAGGATCCTAAGATCTTAAAAGCTTATGATCCAAATAACAATTTGACAGCCTTGGTTTTAATATTGGTATGTCACAGAAATTGCATGTTAGTAGTTAATTTGTGGTATTCAAATTTTGATCATGGTTGCTGACATGAATTTTTTGGTTGCATTTGCATATTTGAAGGTTGCTGTTCTTTCTCCTTTTTTTATTGTTTTTATTTGTGCTAATTCCAGTTAAACCTTTTTACTGTGGAAGTACTGCTGTGCCATGCAAATGTTCACTGTTGCAGATATTTGTCTTTTGGGTGTATATATGTTCAAACCTAGCCCCCATGTTGGATGCATATATTAATCCCCTCGACTCCTCTGTCTCTAAGAATTTCCCCTATCATAATTTTTTCACAGGACCTTGTTTGCAAAACTTTTTATGAGTTCTGGTTTGAGGAGCCTTCAGGCTTCCAGACTCCGGTGTATGGAGATGGTAGCTCTGTTCCACTTGAGGTGGCTAAGAAAACTGAGCAAATTGTTGAAATGTTGAGGAAAATGCCAAATCATCAGCTTCTTGTAATTGTTATTAAGCGCAATTTATCCCTTGATTTTTTGCCACAATCTGCAAAAGCCATTGGGGTCAACCCTGTTTCCCTCACGACAGTGCGTAAGCGTTGTGAGTTGATGTGCAAGTGCTTGCTAGAGAAAATCTTGCAGGTACTCTGGTTTTATTGCATCTAAGTTTTGCATTTCGCCATGTTGAAATGGAAATAAAATCGTTGTGTATGTTTTTTATCAGGTTGAGGAAGCCAACAGCAATGAAGTGGAGTTGCTTGCAGTTCCATATGTGCTTGTATTGCATGCGTTTTGTCTTGTGGATCCTACTCTCTGTGCGCCAGCCTCAAACCCTTCCCAATTTGTTGTTACTTTGCAGCCATATCTGAAGAGTCAGGTCATACGTTTCACTATCATCTTAATCTGTAGATTGACATACTAGCATTCTCTGAGTTTTATATTAATTTCAACGTTGTGTATTTAGTAAATGAAAGTCATGTACTATTCAGCATTGCATCATAATGTCATGCCCCATCGGTATTATGATGAGTTTTTAAACTTCAGCTGGGCTGTGCGGGGTTAGGATGGTGTATATAAGATTGACGAGATCAAATCTTATCTAAAATCAATCAAGGGGCTAAATGATATTTATATGTGGAACTGAATTGAGGACTTGAAGATCTCATGACTAAATATAAATATCAATCAAGGGGCTATATTTTGACTTGTATAGAAGTCATGAAAAAGCCTTGCAGTATGAACATTATTTGTAAAATCTTCAAGCAATATAGAAGTTGTAAATTAGATCCAACAATGACTATCTTTGATCCACCAAAACATGATAATAAAACAGTTACCATCCAGTAATGCCAAGAGTAACAGAAAAAACGGTGAGTTAAAACCTGCTTCCTTGTTAGCTTTGAACTTCTTTCTTGTCCTGCTTGAATGCCCATAGGTTAGAACCTTATTTTGTCGGGAGAAAGATATTTGGGATGAAAACGATGTGAATGTATAGTGTTACTGAGCTTTGAGCTAGCTTTCATCTTTTCATTCCACTTGACTCAAGATCTTGTACGCCTGGAAACAACGAAAAACACTTCAAGCACAAAATGTCATAGGATCAGCAAGATCCTAAGATCTTAAGAGTTAGATGAGATCCTGCTAATGGCCAAATAGGGTTTTGATTTTTTCTTCGAAGTCAAATCACTGATTATTTTGGAACATGATATTTTTCAAATTTTGATTGATACCCTGATAACGTTGAACATATACACTCCCCACTCTGCAGTTCATTCCAGTTATCTTTGCAATATTTTTCAAAATAAATTTATATCCTGTTGTTTCCTATGCATCTTACAGTTTTCCTTAAATTAGTTTAAACTGACCATTTTTTGTCAGCCAAAATGTTATTCTCACGGTCTGTATTTATATTCCTGCTGGTATGGGAAGATACCGATTACATAATTCTCAACCCTCTTTGCCCCTTTACTGGCTTTAGGGCCTTTAAAAGGGTTAGTACAACTCTATACACTGGACAGAGTGTTGAAAAAATTTATACTATTTTAACTTCATAACTGATGCATGCTGACCTATAAATTTTAATGAGGCACTTCATATTCAGCCATGGTTGGTTTCTGTTTATCTTTGGGTATGATGCAACTAGCTGTTGTCTCTAGCACTCTTTTTATCCTTCCCCTTATTGACTGGGAGAGGGTATGACATGATATAATGATGAGAATATTGCACCTTAACATTCTCTTTTTGTCTTTAGGTTGACAGTCGCATGGTTGCACAGCTACTGGAGAGTATAATATTTATAATTGATGCTGTGTTGCCCTTGATCCGCAAATTGCCTCAGAGCATTATTGAGGAACTTGAACAAGATTTGAAACATATGATTGTCCGGCATTCCTTCTTGACAGTTGTCCATGCTTGTATCAAGTAACTTTGGTTCTCATTGTTATGTTTTAGTTTGTTATGTTATTTAATTTTATTGTGCACTGCTTGAATCTTGTGCTAGTTTTATAGTTTAAATGCCGCATCATCCTTTTATCTACCCATTACATGGCTGTGAAGGAAAATGTCTCTTCACCATTAACATTCTTTGATTAGGTTGCATCGAGCTGCTTTCCCAAAAATTACACTAGCTTTACCAACGGTTATTCAATGTCTCTTTACCAATAACATTCTCAAAAAAAAAAAAAAAAATCTTGACCAACAGCTATTCAATTTATGTGATGTGTAGTGTGTAATAATGCTTGTATTTTGTTTTCTGTTTCTTCTGTTATTTCATTTTTAAGGATGTCTTGTAATCCAACATATTGTCCTTATTTTTCCCTTTAATAAAATTTATTTTTTCATTCAAAATGATGTTTGTTACTGTAATAGGCTGGAGATTTAGTGGAAAATTGTGCATGCTCTTTAGCTTGTTGTCTTGAATACCTTTTCTTTGTAACAGGTGCCTCTGCTCTGTGAGTAAGATAGCTGGAAAAGGGGCTGGTGTAGTTGAGCATCTTATTCAAGTTTTCTTCAAACGTTTGGATACGCAGGCAGTTGAGAACAACCAGGTGGATTGCTGGAGAATTGTAGTTTTTTACCAGTGTGACTAAATTAAATGTCCTGTCTATCTCTTGTTAGGTATTTTGCATATTTATTCCACCTTTTAGAAACATAAGGTTGATCTTCAGAGATGGGAAATCATGCTGTTTGGTTTGCTTTTCTTTCCATTTCCTTTAGGAAGAATGGGAGCAGGTTGGTAAAAACTTTTGAATGTGAATGAGTATAGCCCATTACTTAATTATGTTAGAAGTGTTCAAAACCTGGTTGCGTTCGAAATCAATGAATTTAGAACTTGTCTTTCATCGTTTAGGAACTTCCTTCTGTTGATATTAATTTGCTGTTAGGTTAAACACTGCTCTATCTCACTCTTTCTACCTATTTCTGCTAAATCTCTTTATGTTGCTGGTTATGTTTCTTTCCAAGAGGGACGCCAGATAGGCCATTGTGAAGGTTAAGGTTTGAAATTTGCAATGCCAAATCTGCAGCACTGTGCCATGGCCATTGTGTTCTCCATAGTGCTCCATTAATAACTTTACCAAAGTGTTGTGCATTGTGTTCATCATGCATAGACACCAATATGTGATATTGGCCTTTCAGTTATTGTTCCATAAGATTTCTTATTCTTTAGTTTACATGATGGAAGATTTTCTTCGTTCAGATGGCAAAATTAGTCAAGGAAAGCACCACTTGTATGGTCTGTTTGTGGGGTTGATGATCTCGGTCTGGTATAAATGGTAGAATAATTGCATCATTATAGATGATGTGGTTTGATGGTCAAGATTAGAGGTGTGGAACATATAACTGCATGATAATTTGGGCAGACTTAAATGTAATTATATGCCTTTATGCTCTAAAGTTTATATACTACATTATTTTTAAACTTTAAAATATCTAGCAGCTTTTTTGGAAATATTGGTTGTCTATATTTTACATTGCATAGACAATGAAATTGATTCCTTCCTGCTGGATCCAGCAAGTGGGGAGATCTCTTTTCTGTCTTGGATTGCTGATTCGTTATGGCAGCCGTCTGCTATCAAGCTCCAGTAATAAAACCAATAAAACCATTGATGTCCGAAAGAGTCTCGGCTTGTTTACAAGGTACCTTTCCATGGAGGATTTTGTTGTCAAGGTTCGATCATTGCAGGCAAGAGTTTTCTTTTCTCATGATCATTCTTGTTTTGACTGATTGAGTTGAATGTTAAAATTTGTTGATGTTTTATTGTTACTCTTGTAGGCGTTAGGTTTTGTTCTGATTGCAAGGCCTGAATATATGTTGGAAAAGGATATAGGGAAGATACTGGAGGGAACATTATCTTCTGCAGTTGATACTCGCCTTAAGGTAATGATTTTCACCCTGATATATGTAATGTATCTGGTGCTTCTTGGTGCGGATGCTAAGTTATTCTGGCTATCAGATTCAAGCATTGCAAAACATGTTTGAGTATCTTCTAGATGCTGAGGGCCAGATGGGAACTGATAAGGCCAGTGAGAATGTGCCTGATTCATCAGTTGGAGCTGGGCAAAGTGTTCCTGTTGCTGCTGGTGCTGGCGATACAAACATATGTGGGGGTATAGTTCAATTGTATTGGGACAACATTTTAGGCAGATGTTTGGATTTCAATGAACCAGTCCGACAATCTGCACTGAAGGTTAGAAAGTAGAGATTTTATACTTCTAAGAACAACTAATAAGTAAAAACTTCTGACTCTCCAGTTTATTTGTTTTTATGGACGACACTCTTTCCTTTTTATTTGTTATGTTTGGATTGATGGAGTGAGTAAAGTGGTGTCGCATTTTATGAAAGATGCTTTGCAAAAAAGAAAGGGAATCTCGCTGGTGCTGGCTTCCTTCCTTCCTTTGTTTTTTGTTTTTTTTGAATCTGGGGTTAATTATGTGATTTTTTGTTATTTCATGTGTTGCATCGTGATCATGACAACGGTCATAAACACAATTTTCTTGGAAAGCTTAGCTTGGAGTTAAACTAGTTTAGATTTTAGCTTCTTTAATTGAATGCCAAGAATTATGGATTTGATTATAATGCAGATTGTTGAAGTTGTGCTGCGTCAAGGTCTCGTTCATCCTATCACATGCGTTCCATACCTTATAGCACTTGAAACAGATCCTCAGGAATCTAATGCGAAGTTGGCTCACCATCTTCT
This sequence comes from Inga oerstediana, assembly GCA_963210345.1. NCBI lineage: Eukaryota > Viridiplantae > Streptophyta > Magnoliopsida > Fabales > Fabaceae > Inga > Inga oerstediana. The sequence goes on along the minus strand of OY723403.1, from coordinate 14,701,495 downwards.
GATGAATATGAATGAGAAGTAATTTCATGATATATGGTTTCTTATGATGTATTATGTATGAAATTGGTTGTATTAGCTAACTAAGCATCTTTTCAGGTACCCTGCATTCTTTGAAAGCCGACTGGGGGATGGGCTTCAAATGTCGTTCATCTTTATGCAATCCATTTGTGTTAGTCCTGAAAATAGTAACCATAAGGTCCAATCTAAGATTCCTATTTCTGGAAAGGGGAAAACTGAAACTGACTCGCTTACTCAAGCAAGACTTGGGGTTTCTCGAATATACAAGCTTATCCGAGGAAACCGGATATCAAGGAACAAGTTTATGTCCTCAATTGTCCGAAAATTTGATAATCCAACCTGGAGCAAATCAGTAGTAGCTTTTTTAACGTGAGTAGTTTGTGATAACTGTTCTTGAGCTTTTGTACACAAGTTCTTAAATAACTTTATATCTTTCTTTTCAGATACTGCACAGAGGTCCTTGGATTACTGCCATTCACCTCGCCTGATGAACCTCTTTATTTAATCTATGCTATTAACCGAATAGTGCAAGTGAGGGTGGGGCCACTTGAAGCGAATTTTAAAGCATGGAATTCAAGGTTTTCACGAAAAGAGAGTCGGAGTACACCCCATGGGAATGGAATTTGGCAACAGGGACCAAATGAACCAACTCTTGCTACCCAAGTGATGCAAATGGACTTAAATGGAACGTTTTATCAAAACATAAATGATCAGCCCAGTTCCAATGGCTTGAGATTTGTGGATTTAAATGGAACAATTCAACAACAGCCATGCGATGCTTCATCAAATAATGGTAGCTCGGAGCAACATGAAGATTTCTCGAATTTTTGTGGTGTCTCAGATGATGATATGGAGAAAATTCAGGTAACTTACAAGCTACTGTGATTTTTATTGATGATGTTAACAAGTTTGTGATGACTAATGCTGATACTGTCGTACAAATTACATACAATGATGTTTCTGTTTGTGAGCACTGTTTGAACAATGTTAGGGCTGCAGACAAGCACTGAACATATTTATTATTCTGATGCTTACGAACATTTTGTTCCTGATTCTTACGCAGGCTGACTGTTTGTCGGGGACTGCATTGCAGCTTCTTTTGAAGCTAAAGAGACATCTAAAAATCATGTATAGTCTCAACGATGCCCGATGTCAGGTAGAATAATAGAAATACATTTCAGTCGCTTAACTCTAGTGTTGCACTGGAAGCTAACATCCCCCTCCCTTTTTTGGGTACTGGTGCTATTGTTCTCCTCGTCAGGCCTATAATCCAGCTGAACCCCCAAAACCAGGAGAAGTTCTTTCCAGACAGAATATTGCCTTTAATATCAATGAATGTCATTTTAGTCTGCCTACAACTCCGCAAGAATTGGTTCTAAGATACCAGGTATTGCAGCTTAAATGAAATCCACTTTTCTTTAAATTGCTCACTAGCTTTTAGCAGGCCGGTCAGCTTGCTGAGATTCTAACCTCTTCATTCAACCATCATTTCTCTGTTTCTCACCAGGAATTTAAGAATGCACTGAAGGAAGACACCGTTGATTATTCGCTTTACACTGCAAATATAAAAAGAAAGCGCCCTACACCCAGAAAAGGTCGGAAATCTGGATATATGACTGGCGCAGGTGGAGAAGATGAGGAGGAGGAGGACGATGAAGATTGGAGTGGGGGCATACGTAAGTTAAATAGTAGTGGCCGCAAAGTTAACCTTAGAAGCAGTAGGCAGTATTGATAGCTGTAATTACATGATAGGTAGGCTAACTTGTACATTAAATAGGAATGGGAAAAAATACGTATAGGATAGGTTGGGAGCCTAAAGAATATAAATCAGGAAACACGATGTAGGAAAGCCTTAGGCTCTGTAGTATTCATCATCTTTAGTAGAGGAGTGCATCATTCTTGTCGGTTTCCCTTTTGTAATTTGCTTAAAGGTGGTTGGTTGCATTCTTTTGTTGATCAAAATTCGTTTTTAGGTCACCATCATCTCTTTCTAATCTTATTTTCTCGGGACCTTCTATGGTTCTGCTTAACGATCTTAGTTTTGTTAAAATTTCCGTAGCGTACAATATCAGCTGCAGAATTTACCTCGAGAATCCATTAAAAGTATAAAAACTTGCTGCTGTATATTGTGCTATTAAAATTTTGGTTCAAATTAAAGTGTTGCAAGTAACAAACAGATGGTCAAAAGGCTGGAATTCGAAATAAAATTAATGATGTTTGCCTTTTGGTTAGAACCAGAAAATTTGAAGATTTCCCTGCGTTGCCTGGGATGATCCAGAAAAAAGAAGTTATTATCGTAATTAACTACTGCACATCAATAATTTAAGCAGACTTTAAAATATTTGTTTTTGGAGCTGTATGTTAAAAAGAATTTGTAGTTCTTTGTGGTGCTATCATGGCCCTGCATCAGGGATCTATTTTTGCCTTTGGGGTATGGAAGTCACAATTTTTTAAGAATTCTTTTAAATTGAAATTTAAAATATTCATGAGAATGAGAAGTTAGAATAATAACGGTGGAGGGTGGGGAAAGAGGGAAGTTTTTAGGGATGGTTAGGGGCTTACAGTCTAGTCTATATAAAGACTAGCATAGTATAGCTTATTTCATTCTAATGATGGGAAGACAGGAAAAGCTGCTTGACCTGATGAATATAGTTTGAAGTTTTGAACCAATATTCTTTCGGGGTAAATATCAAATTTACTTGTCTGGGCAAAAAAAATATATCAAATTTACTTGTGGTTTGGGTTAATTACCGGTCATGATATGAAATATCTTCTTGTCGCCTTGAGTTTATTTCATTCTTACATGCTGAGACAGATCCAATGTTCTGTAACCCGGACCGGACCGGCCAGTCCGGCCCGGAAACCGGCGAACCGGCCTGTAAACCTGTCCGGTCCGGGTTACACTTTAAAAAAAAAATTTTTTTTTTTGCATTTTTCCTTTAGAATTTCATACTATAAATATAAAATTTTCAATTTCTCACCGGTTTGGTCTTGGTTTGGCTCCGGTTTGGCTCCAGTCTGACCCACTGACCCTTAACCCAGTACCCCGACCGGTTCAATACCCGATCCGGATTTTAATACCTTGTACAGATCAGGTGAAGTGTTATTTTTTGGGCCTGAAATAAGGTAGAGTATTATTGGAACCAATGCAATGGTCATCCAGAATGGAGATAAGTTCTTGAAAAAAAGACTAGCATAGCCTAACTAATTTCATAAATAGTCTAGGTTCAGACTGACTATCAGGTCTATTTACAAAAACAAACTAGCCTATGTTTTCTGGATTTTGGATTTGGGCACAGTCGTTTGTTGATGGAAAGCGGGGTTTTTTTTGGGCTTCAGACGATGCTTTCTTATTCTTCGTTTCTGACGTCTGATGGAAGCACGGCAATTTGTTGATTCGAGCTTGTAGCTCAATGATTGTTTTTGTGACTGTAGCTTTTGGTCGTTACTCTCCATATCTGTTTTCCCCCCCTTCTTTTACTTTTTTCATTTGAATGAACTTAGTTGATTGGGTTCTTATTGAAATTTTTTGGAGTGAAAAATGGGATTTTATCAATGAATAAATATGTACACGTGGTGAAGCAAATTTAATACATGATCAGTCTCACTGTAATAAGTTGAAGAAGGGGGCATTCTCTTGTAGAAACCTCTCGCATGGGTGGTGTACTCGCTGAGAGAAAGAACTTCATTAATCTCTTGCAAGCGTTCTTGACAGTATAGTTGCTTCGTGTGTGGTTCTTATTGAATTTACAAGATTTCTCTGAATGAATTTTTGGGTTGTTTGAGGAAGAAGAGAATGGATCTATGCCTGTGCCTGTAATTTTTGTCGAGGAAGAAAACAAGGATATGGACAAATGAGGAGTTTTTCTTGTTTTTTTATTGAGGGGTATTATAGACTTTTGCAGCTGTTTTTATTTGATTATGGTTAAAACATTTATTTTGCCACCTCATCTTGTCCAGTGAGCACAAACTTAACGGCATCAGTGACATATAGGCAAACTTAACATTATTAACCCAACTTTAAATCATTTTTAAAGTACAGGGACTAATGGTTTTAGTCAGAGCAAACTTCATAGACCAAAGTCATGGGCTTCAAACTTCAGGGGCTATTACCAAAACCAAAATCAAAATAAACTAAAAAGAACTAATAATGATATTAACTCTAAAATATATATAGAGAAAAATATAAGGTATAAAAATCTGGCTCTTTCATCCAGCAAAAAATAATTTTACCCCTGGTAGTTTGAAAAGCCTTGTCACATTAGGATTTGTAGATCATTATAACTGAACATTCATTAACAACTTCCAAACATGGATGAGAAGAATTTAACCTTGAGAGTTGGGATGCCATACGCCATAAACTTTGTCCACTATAGAATGCCACTGACGAAAAACAGTAGTTCCAACCTAAAAGATCTTTTTAAGAACTGCAAGTTACCGTAACGGTAAGAGAAGTTTGAGAATTTTTTAATTTAATATTCTATGATAGTATTCATGGATTAGAAAAACTGAATTAAAAAATTAACATTTATACCCGAGATTCAAAACTGTTTAGATTGTCTCCAATCATCTCTATTTTTTTCTTTGTGAAGATTTATGACAATAACTTCTAGAAATGAAGCTAACATAATCGCATAACTTGTTCTTGAAGGGCATGGTTATTGAAAAATATTATGAGGAATCCACGTCATCATCTAACAAAGCAATTTGCATTCTAAAGAAGCTCCTTTTCAGTACTTAGGGTGCAATTACAAAAAGTGGCTGCACAAGAAACACACACTTTGAGTTAGAGATATAAAGCTTGACTTTAATTTTCCTTTTTTATTCACAAGGAGGGGAATGAAAGGGAAAGTACCGTGTCTACACTAACTGGTTTACCATCCTCCACAAGTATCTCAGTTATTGTTCCGGATTGATTAGCCTGGAAAGCAATGAAAGAGAATCAAATCATTAAGGGCTGTTTGGTACACTGGAATTGATTTTGATTGAAATGGATATAGATATGAATATGGAAATGGATATGGAAATGGAAATAGAAATGGGGACTAAAAGTATGTTTGGTATGTCATGGAAATGAGATGTAATTTTTGTATAAAAATACCAATGTCCTTCAATTTTTTATTTTTTATTTTTTTTGAAGGTAGTGAAGGGTAATAGATGGAAATGATCACATGGAATTGTAAATCTTAGGTATTTTGATGGAATTGATTGGGTGGAATTGAGCCTATTTGGCTTCCACATGGAATTAGAAAATTTTCCAATTCTATCATACCAAACAAGCATCATGATGGAATTGGTCCTCAATTCCATTTCCATCATACCAAACATGGCCTAAAGTATTAATTTTTTGGTAAACAACTAGAGCTAATGCATTTTACTGAGGCAGTGATACAAAAGAAGTAACATTATAATACATATTTATAATATGACAAAACCTAAGTCAAGTTACTCATATCCATCCATTTATGTTCTCTAATTACACTGTTATTTTACTATTGTTAGTTGTTAAAATACATATGCACATTTGTAAATATTTACCATTGAACACTTGTAAATTTGTGTATAAGCTCTTATAATATAAATTATGATTCGTAAATTTTGATATAGACAATTGTTATTTTGCTATTATTAGTTGTTAAAATGTATATATACACTTAAATTCAATTATGAAACATGAGCATTTATTATTTTACTATTGCTAGTTGTTAAAATGCGTATGTGTATTTATAAATTCTTCTATGAACTTGATCTAATGGGCATAAGCAACTTGACTCAAGTTTTGTGCTTTATAATATATGGTAGGGTAAAGTAAATGAAAATATAAAGAATATCAAATGCTGAAACTAATAATATAGTAAATAGACAATAGTTTGTGTACTTCAATTTCATTCATCAGTTTCATAGCCTCGATAATGCAAACGACTTGGCCTTTCTGCACTTTATCGCCCACCTAAAGCAGCAAGAAAACAATAAAATCATTCTAGATTTCATTGTAATCAATAAAATGCAGAACTGAGTAAATACACAGCAGTATGATTCTAGACATTGATAGAGAAACAAGAACAATATTTATATAATCTATTTTCTGATATATACCTTGACAAATGGTGGTTCACCAGGTGCAGAACTCCGATAAAAAATTCCAGCCATTGGACATTTGAGTGCTGGGAGAGATGATGATGGGCTTGCTTTTCCAGGGGCAGGTGAGGAAGGCGCTGGTTTTGAAGAAGGTGGGCTTGCAGGAGAAGCAGTAGCAGCTGGAGCTGGTGGTGGCAGAGAAGGGACCGTTGGGTAGGCCGCTTGTGGTGATACAGGGGATAGAATTGGGGCTGGTGGGGGCTGCAAAGCTTCCTTTTTCCTTATCAATAGTTCACAGTCTAACTGCTTAAGTTGCAGTTCCACAATATCTCTGGAATCCACAAGTCTGCCCATGCAAACTGTGTTAAGCTAAATTTTGAAGATGATATAAGTTCTAACATACAGTGGGAGGAAAATGAAGCATGAGTAATTGTATGCAAATTTATGTTGCTTAGTCTTACTTCACAAGATCTGACACTTGAGTCATGAATGCAGTGACTGAAGATGCATCTGCAATGGCGCTTGGATCCGAGGGTTTCTCATTAGGCTCATCTTCCTCTTTTGATGTACCAACTGCAGATCCAGAAGCACGCACTGGTGCAGAATTTGAAGGAGTTTCAGCTGTAGTAGCCTATGATGTACAAATCAGGGTAATTTACAGTAAAAAGATTTCATTATCATTATTGCACAGGTTCTGTGCAGAAGGTTCGTGTACAAAGCAGAAATTGAGACAATTTTCATGCAACGTAAACTAGCTGCAAACAGACCTCTTTAAGTTTTGCAGGTAACTTCCATCCTGAAGGTCGCTTTCTGTTTAGGCACTGCAGGACGCAACAATAGCATGAAACAACTAATAACAGAAGAAAGAGCTGAAAAATGCGAAGTCTACGTCATTCACAAGTAGAGAATCAGATATTATCCTCAAAAAGAAATTATTTTCTAAGCTAAAACTACCAGTGCAATGACTTGAATGCTTATTAGTTGCAGCTGTTCCAGATCCATTCCATGCATTGAACATAAGGCACAAAGCAGTTTGTAGTAAAAAGATGCGCTGGTCAATGCTGAAAACAGCGCATCAAAGTATATAAATATTGATACGCACTTCCCGTCCACCCCAGGTCCTGATATGTATATAAATTCAATACCAAGCTTTGTGATATACATGCAAAGCATATTCTTGCAGACATCGTCTTTACAAGAAGACTGATCACCTAAAGCTGACTTGCAGCCTATTATCATGCTTTACTTCTAAATTTATGCAGTGAGAATGCATTTTATGTTCAGACAAACACGCACTCTAGATCTTCATTACAATTAAAAGGTCAACTGAAGCATTATTAGAGTTGCATAACCTCTTAGAGAGTCTCCAGGTTCTAAACGAAGCATTATAAGTCGTGTCTGAAAGTTGTTGATAAAATGTGAGATGTTTACCGAAGGAAAATAATAAGGAGAAGTGCAGGGATAGAATTTTTCCTTTTTACCAAAAATAAAAAGGATGAATCAAGCAACGTATGCTAAAGGAAGAAAGCGAGCATCCAAATTTCCAAAAATTCAATCAAATTTGCATCCCAGTTCCTTCAATGTGGCATCTTCAAGATTAATTCGTGTCAGTAGATAAGCTCAACAAATCAATAATTCTTATTGAGAGCATAATTCCAATTCGACGCAATTACGAACCTGAAACGCAGACGACGCCAGACCAGCTCGCGAAGATCCGGATGATTGAGCAGGTGTTAAGCTCAAGCCATTGAGAAAAGGAAGCTTCTGCGAGTGCCATTGAAGATTCGGTGAGTGGAAACTCAGAGGTGCAGGAGAAGGGCACTTGGGGCAAGGAACAGCAAAGGAAGCCATGGGAAGTAAACCAAGAAACCAAATGCAGAAATTGCTTCGTCTGTGCTCAGTTGGGTTAGTTATAACCAAGTAATGAAGAGAATGGGGACGGAGGTGGGTAAGAAAATAAAGTGGGAGGCGATAAGATCTACGAGGGTATGAGAAATCAGAGAAGGTTGAAAGGAAGTGGGATGGAAAGGATGGAGACTACGAAGGCACAGAACTCTGCTTTGCACTAAACCCTCGGTGATTCCAATGCAGCCATCAGCATCATCATCAATGTTTTAACGGAATTACAAGGAAGCATGTGCTCTCATCATCTCTTTTTTTTATTATCTCTCATTAACCCATCTTAACTATTAATTGAAAAGAGGAACCGTTAATTGAAAAGAGGGGAGAAAAATTGAAGGAGTGAAAAGTTGATAACGTAGCTCATTTTTTACCTTTCAGATTGATTAGACAAACATGATTTAAAAATTATGAGAGATGATGAGAAAAGGGATAATAAGAGAAACCGAACTCGAATTATAACTCCCGACTTTTTCATTTCTTAGGAGGTTTTTCCCTCCCCAATACTTGCGCATCGGGGTTTTCGTCTTGAAGATGTACAGCGATACAGTGATTGGGTACACCCATCCAACAGGTCCTGCTTACCCACACAATTAATATCGGCCCGTTTTGCGGTCGGTTTTTCCGGGGTCTTTTTTCTCAGTGTTTTTATAAATTTTTTTAGTTAAGGTCTAATTTTAGGAGGGAATAATATTTTCTTAGAAGTTTTTTTTAGTTTAATGTCGATATGGAAGTTTTTAAATCATAACAACGTCACCCCTACTATTATCCAAATTAATTTTAAATATTAATTAAATGTGTTAAGATGGCAGGTGTATGTGTCTTTCATGTCATTTTTTTTGTTTGGGTTAAAATGCAAATTTAATCTGAAAGTTTTCAAATCACAACAATTTTATCCTGACTGTGATTATTAGTTTACTAAACATGTAAATTTGAAAGGTTCACATGTCATCCACTTTATTTTTTTTCTAAGTTAGATTTATAAATAAAGATATTTTTTTAAAAAAAGGTACATCTTATCTAAAAGAAGTGAGAGAATCTAAGAGGTAGAAGCATTTTATATGATAAAGAGAAAATAAAAAAGCAACTGACCTATCATGGAGTCGTTGTGGTGTAGTGGCCGAGGGTTTTCAACCGTCTTCTTCTTGACAATCTGGCTTAGTACACCCACTAATCAAATCTTCTTCTTCATTATTCTCAAGTGAATGGGAGCTCCTCCCCTTCTTCTTTAATGTTATTTATTATGCTAACTCAACATATTTGATTAACCCGTAGTCAGACTAAATATGGATAATAGTTATAGTGACATTATTAAGATTTGAAAATTTGTGAGGTAATATTGAACCCATAAGTTTATGAGATAACATTACTCTTAAATGAAAACTTATCACAAATTTGTGCATTAGCAAAATTGATGCCAATGATATAGAAACCTACTAGCTTGAAATTTCTACTATTTGAAAACTTTATGAGTGATATTGAATTAAAAGAAAACGTTTGAGACGATAATGCTTGGAGGACTAAATTGTACTTTAACCTTTTATTTTATTTTATTTTATCACTGCTTTATTTCCCGATATAATTGAGTCTCTCAGCCCCCTCGCGACAAGGGTGAATTTTTTTTATTATAATGCCTTGATCTTTAGAAATTTAAATGCCAATGTCTTAATACAACTAATAGATTGTTGGGCCGATCCAGGTAAATGAAAAATATTATTAGAACGCCCATATCATATAGATCGAAGCCCAAGGAACCGGGCATGAACAAAAAAAAGCCTCACCGGATAGTCATGTACCGATCTGCGAAGGCAAGACCCTAAATGGGATAATCCTGTTCTATATAAAGCACTGAAGACACCTTTAAAACCTAGGGCTAGAAGGTAGGGCGCGAGTCGACGAGAGCTTCATAGTTCTGAGCATCGGAGCTGTTTTCGTTTGCCCCGTGATTTAGTCATGGCAACTGCCAGAACCGTGAAGGACGTTTCACCGCATGAGTTCGTCAAGGCTTACTCCGCTCACCTCAAGCGCTCTGGCAAGGTACAAGCAACCTTGTGCTTATCCCATTTTTTCTGTGTTTCTTTCAGATGGAGGAGAAATTTTCACTGTTGATGCAGCTTCTGCTTCGAGTGTATGTGCATTTTTTTTTGTTGGGGGTGGGGGACACTTTCTGTATTTTGATATTATCAAGACCCGCAGTTTTTTCTATTCTCACTAAATTATATGATCTCCAATTGATTTTTGCCAATGGAACCTTCTCTATCTTTCCCAGTTTGACTTTGCATGAAAGTCCTCATTTGTGTAGCTCGTATTTTGTAAGATGTTTGGGTTATTCCTTATTCGTTCGTATTATTCAGTAAATAGCGATTTTAGAAAGTAGTAGAGATAGATAACTGTTGTTTACCAGTATGAATTGCATGCCCATGAAGCTATAAAGGAGTGGAATTTTCGTTTTATGCATGTCACTTCTTTGAAATGACATATATGGCTTCTAGGGGCTCTTCACGCAAAAGTTATGCTTTTTTAAGAGTGCTGGCTGCTGATATATGCTTCTGCTTTTTTATTGATATTTAATAATTAAATGCTAGCTCTACTAATTGCACTGCTTCGTCGTCGCAATAAATTTCCTGTTCGCTTCCTCAATTGAAGAAAATTTCTGCATAGGATTATTTTCGGTGCATCTTAAGTGAGCAGTGGTTCACTTTCACCTGAAGAGTATTTTTCTATTCTAATTATGACTTCTGTCTGGCTCTTAACAGATGGAGCTTCCTGAGTGGACAGATTTAGTAAAAACTGCAAGATTTAAAGAACTTGCCCCTTATGATCCTGACTGGTATTATGTTAGAGCTGGTGAGTTTGTTAACTTTAGGTGCTTTGTTATCTTTAGGTGCAAATTTGATGATTTTTTTCCCTTGGATAATAAAAATAATCTTGGAGTTTAGTTATTGCTATTATCTATTTGTTAGTTTTTAGCTTACTTTAGGGTTTAATTTTTGTCACAGCCTCCATGGCAAGAAAGATCTACTTGAGAGGTGGTCTTGGTGTCGGTGCCTTCCAAAGAATTTATGGTGGAAGCAAGAGGAATGGAAGTCGGCCCCCACATTTCTGCAAGAGCAGTGGAGCCATTGCCAGACACATTCTTCAGCAGTTGCAAAACATGAACATTATTGAGCTTGATCCAAAAGGGTAAATCTTGCTCCACTCTTAAATGCCAAAAATGATATTTGAGCTTTTACTTTCTCATTTTTCTTCTTCAGTTGCAATTGTATACCCTCTCATACTCGAAGACACAGTCAACCTTAGGATAGTCTTCATTCCTCAGAGTGTCATATATTCTGTTGATTGCTTCATCTTCTCTTTTATGCCGTGAGATCTACATTCGAAACACCTAGTAGTAATTATTTTCATACTGTGGCTGCCTGAAGTTTTTTGTCACAATTTCATTAATCTGTGCCAATGGTTGTATCTTATTTATGGTTTCTGTGTTGCAGAGGTAGGAAAATCACTTCAAGTGGTCGAAGGGATCTTGACCAAGTTGCTGGGCGAATTGTAGTTGCTCCATGAATTAACAATTCATTAGTATTGCCCTTTTTTCTTTTTTCTTTTTCCTGGTTCATTGAGATTTATAGATAATGTCAAGACATAAGTTAACACATTAAGAATTTCAGTCTACAACGTTTTTTTTTAAGAAAAAAAAGTTCTCATGGAACATTTGTTTTTGTTGTGATCATGGAATTCGAATTGATGGTTGTTAGTTGTTGCAGCAAAATTTCCTCGTCTTATTGAAGGGTTTCTGAATTGACGTAGGTCGTTCTCGCGGGTTGGTAATGATAGCTTACTGATAAACACGTATGGTTGACAAAACATTAGTCTAAATGAGACATGAAAATTATACATTGAAGTTTCGGGTGAGAGTCATCCCTAATGATTTGGCTTTCTGAATGGCAGAAATTCATGTTTACAGAAAAATAGGATTGTTTCTCCTAGACTGAGGCTTGAAATGCCTGGAACACAACAGTGAAGAGCGTGGCAAGCTATCACGACACAGAACAAATATTAAAAAATAAGCAAATTTGCACTGGCCATTAGTTGACCGTTAATTCTTCTTAACACTTTGACGGCAAATATAGATCCGTAAAAAAAACTTCCAGATGCCCGGGAGTAAATTTGCGGCGTAAGCCTAAAATTAATAACAAAAATCTAACCAAGAGGCCTTAGGAAGGGGGTAAAAGTTGCAGCTTAAACCTAAATTTAAAAACAATCTAACCAAGTGGCCTTAAGAATGGGGGTAAAAGCAATGTAACAAGGAAGCAATTTCGGTGTTAACAACAAGTTCATGGATCGAATTTGTTACAGGAAAACCGATTTTGATTTGATATACTTCTTCCGGTCCTAATTATAAAATAAAGTTGATTTTTTTAGAGAAATTAAGGAAGCCAATTAAATTATTTTAGAGTATTTTTATTTTTATTTTTTTCTCAAAACTAATTAATTTCACTAATAAACTAATATATAATCTAAGGATACTAAAAATATAAACACTCTAAAGTAATTTAATTGACTTCCTTAATTTCTCCAAAAAAGTCAATTTTGTCTTATAATCTTAATTTCTCTAAAAAAGTCAACTTTATTTTATAATAAGGACCGAAAGAAGTATAATTTATTGCAAAAAATTGAATTCGATAAGGACCATAGCATCGAATTGTTTCTTCTAGATAAAACAATAGTGAAATTATTATACACATTTTTTTCCGATGAAATGTAATTTCGCATTAATAGATAAAATTGTATCTTACAAAGTTACTAGGCATATAGGAAATATCCTGTATCATACTATACTGTATATTCCAATTAACAGACCTATTTAACAAGATCATTTTAACATCGGAGGCTTCACCACCAGTCACAAAATAAAGGAATTTCCTTTGGGTGTTGTATGAGTTGTTGTTGAAGTATGAAGCGTAGTGCATTCCGTAGCGCGACCAACTGCAGATGCCAAACTCCTAACTTGATTTGTGGAGATTCAACCCAAGAGTTGAAGTTCATATTATTTAGTTAAACTTAACGTATATTCGTTTCTTCGCAAAAGAAGATCTTCTGACATGAAAAGTGACCAACCAATAGGTAAAAAACATGGATCATAGACATTCTCTGGGCACAATGTTGATGTCTACGTTGAGAGCATACTGCCGAGGAGCATGAAAAGTAAATGCTATTGCTCTTGACTGCGCCATTTGGATAGCCTGCTGAGTTTATATGCACATAGGATTTTATAATTTTTATATCAATAGCATTTTTTATAAATTAATTTTTTTAAAATTTAGAACATACATGAGAGTATGTGTAACTAAACAATTTTCTTATGATATCTTATAAAAAAGGGCCCATAATGTTTTATATGAATAGCATAAGTACGTGTCATGCGCACACAAATTAAGCTAAGAGTAAAATTAGTGAAAATTTTATGTGAGCTATTAGTAATATATATATATATATATATATATATAAAGAGGTCAATTTATTGATTAACAACTGAAGTTCACAAATGGGGTAGTTTATGCTAGATGATAAGGGCAACCAAATTAGCCATTGTCTTCGTCTAATTCTAATCCTATCACAATTTACCAGAACTTGAAACTTGCAAACAATTCAATAGTGGCACGCAACTTTCTCCAAACGAATGCATTTTCTGTTTACAGCTTTATTAGCGATCAAATTTGTTAATAGAAGGATTAATAAATAATAATCACTTTATAAATCTATTTGTTAATAGAAGGAACTTCAAGTGAAGGTGGAGTCGCCCTTTCTCATCTTAAAGGATCCATTACGCTGTTATAGACCAAAGGCCTAAAAATATCTGCAACTACATTAAAGGCTTGTATACAAAAAACAAAAAACTCTTCATAGGGGCAAAAAAATGAAAGAGGCTTATTCACTTTACATATAATGTGTATAATAATAGCCCTTCTAATCATGAAATGCTGGGATTATTGTCATTCCATGATAAGTAGCATCTGATCTTTCTTGTGTTGATTCTGAGGAGACTGAAACTTCGGTTCTCTGGGGATGGTTGGAGGTTTTCTTGACCTATATATAGCACACCAAAAAAAAAAAAAAAAGATTCAGGGGCAGATTTTTTTAAACAGAACAAAATTGAAGGAAACAATAAACAACAAAGATGAATCATGAGTAATCCAACAATTACCTCTTGGGGATAAAGGGTCTGTCAAAATAAGGCATTGGTTGTGCTTTAGGGATGAGTTCCTTTCTTAACCTTCTGATTTCTTCTTCTTCTTCTAACTGTAACCCAAAAGAAAAGAAAAATATTAAACATCCATTGTAAGAAGAAAACAATGTAGACATTGGTTGAGAAATCTATCACTATTACTGTAACCTTCTGTTGCCTCTCGTTTTCCATCTTGAATTGCCCAATAAAGCTAAACTTTTCTGCCACCTGCATTAAACACTCATCAATTTTTTTCTTCTTCTAAATTTGCAATTTTCACCAATTGAAATAATTTCCAAGATAAAATCACCTGATGATCAAACTCAGCACGATCAATCGCCCGTAGGTCAGTATGTAGCTTCAAGTCCGTGGGCCTTGTGATTTCTTTAGTTACAGGTTTTATGAGGTTCTGAAAGTAAGATGTTGGAATTTAACTGGTAAACGCTTCAAATATTTATTTGACAGAAACTTGAAGAAGGAAGCTAAGTAGTTCAATGATGGAAAACTTTTACTGGACAATCAAATTATAATTCACCATAAATTCTGAACAAGATGATCTTACCTCCGGTTCATCCGTGGTCCAGGGAAGACCCTGAGCAATGGGTATTCTCTGTTTCTCTTCTTCAATCATCTCCTCCTGTAACTTCTTTATAAATTCTTCCTCTTTCAACTTTCCCCTTTGCTACAGTATCAAGTTACCAAGTGTCACCATCCAAATTAAAAAAATTGAATTGAAATTCATAAGATCAATTCGTGGTCCTAAACTACCTCTGTTCTCAGCTTGAATGGTTTCTGGCTTGTGGCTTTTATGTGCTTCTTCTTCCGCCTCCTTCCCCCAGAAGTGCATGAGGATTCCAAGCTCTGAAAATAAAAAGTTCAAAGCAAACTCAATCACTTCATTCAGCGTTATTCAATCTGCTTCAGTGCTTGTAGCAGTAATTAACTCATTATATTTTGTAATTTGTAATCTTACATTCCTCCTACTTCTTTGATCCCTGTTAGAAGTTCTGCTCGATGATATACTGCAACCTCAATAAAAATAACGAACATTAGTGTATATATATACACTTATTGCAATCGAATTAGTTTTCTTTTCATTTTCACGAACCTTTCACGGATGCTATTATCATCACAAGAAGAAGAAGATGATGAAATAGGTGGGTCCAAGCCAAGGCTTTCGGATGTGAGAAACAAATCCGAAGGGCATAATGATGAAGATGAAACCTCAGTTTCAAGTGCCTTCGGAGGATTTTGCAATCCTGGTAATGCCCATTTTGTAGCTTTCTTCTGATCAACGTCTACTAAATTATCTTCCTCTTCCTTGTCATCACAGTCCTTCGAAGTCGGAATAGTCAGAAGCTTCTCGAATGCTTTCACCAGATGCATTACTCTCCCACAACCTCCTTCTGGAACACTCTTTCTTGCCTGTTCCATCAATTTGTCTCTCCGACGTTTCATTGTTGAGCTGCCTACTTGATCAGGTGACTCTGACTTGTTGATCGTCAAGCCATCTTCATCAATTGGACGGTCTTCTCTCGTCATCGAAATCTCTGATTCGTCACAGAGCTTAGATTGATTTTCCTCATCCGCCTGGTTTTTCAAAAATTCTTCCTGGGATGCCCTCAAATTCTCGTAGGCCACACAGAGACACTTCTTTTTATATTTGTCTTTGCACTTGCAAGTAGCTATCGAATCGGAAACAACGTCGTCGCTGTCTTCCTTCTTCGGATTGTTCTTTGCTGTCACGAACTTCCTCTGACGGATCTTGTTCTGAGGTATGCAGACACCTGAATTCTTCGACGCCGATTTTAAAGACTTCGCAGACTTTGCATTAATGGGGGAATTAAAGGTTTTCGAACCAGGGCTGCGACGAGACAGATTGGGATTGAAATTCTCCGGAAGCTTTGAGCTTTCATGATTCTTTGATCGATTCCCGTATGATTCTTTCATCGGAGTTACAACTCTGGTGTTCTTGCGAGTTAACTCCATCGGAAAATCAAGAACGAGCAGCCACTGTTATGTGGGCCAGAAAGGATTCGGACTCTGAGAACCAAGGGAGAGATGTAGAGCGAGAAAGAGTATGTCGAAGGAAGACTGTGTGACTGTGTGATATTTTGATGATTTTCTGGGTTTTTGGCCGTCTATGATGATTTTCGGATTCGCAAAGGAGGAAAAATAGTAACGTTGCGCCGGGCTCGCTATTTGTAACGGCTATTTTTCGTGGGTCAGAATCTGAGATCATAAGCCATTGGATTTTTTATTTGGGATTTTGTTTAGATTTTTTGAGCCGTTGGATTCTCCCTTCAGGTTAAATGCGGCGGTGATCCATTTCTTGCTCAGCGACCGTTACAATCAGCACAAAACCTTCGGCATATGGGAAAATGGGCCTTTTGGGCCAAAACTGATGGCCTTTTTTGGTTGAAGCGAACTTCGCGGGGGCAATCTACAATTCTACGCATCGACTTTCATTTATTTTTTCTTTATTCTGGAAAAAATTAATTTTTCTTTAAAATGCTAAAATATATGTAGTATTCTATATTGGATTTCGTTTCCGTAATCCTTTGAACGCATGAGAAAAATTTTCAAACTTTGACCTACTAGCAAACTTTATACATAAAAATTAGATGTCAAGATAGAAAAACAAGTCCTGACCTCACCTTGACCACAAAAACTCCCTTTTCATGAACTATACAAAAAATTTCAGTCGAGTTAAGTTTGGAGATTTAGTGATTTCAAGTGGAAGAAAAATAGTAAAGGATGAGTAAGTTTGATAGTCGCTTGAAAAAATGTATTTCTTGGTAATTATTCTTTGCCTGATATTTATTTGTAAATTCAGAAATTGAGTTAGTGTTTGGAAATCACTAAAATTGTGATTTCAGAAACCTTTTTTCGTAAACTGAGATAAAACTCCTCTCATATACTTATCTCGTAAATCGTAAAAGCTATTATCCAAAAGCTAATCCAAACACACACTGAGATTAAGATACTTAACCTCTTTTCCTCTTTATCTTTACCAGTGACCATTGATCATCTCTGCATGTGAAGAACTATCTTGATCCATCATTATTCTACGGAAGGAAACGGTATTTTTTTTTCCTTGGTTTAAAAAATAACTTTTAGAATTATGAACTGCTTGATCATTTGATAGCTTCAAATGCACTCTAACAATTTCTAACCTCTCAAGCAAAGTCCAGCCTTAGTTTACAAGTTTGAGAAGACTGCTTTAAGTAGAGTCTGTATAATGATGGGGCCTCCGTCTTGACCTAAAAGCACATCTAAATCATGTTTCTGAAAATCCTTCTCAATCACATTTTGATTTTGAACTTGCATCATTTCTGTATTCAATTTCTTCCTTACCAAGATGGAGAATTCTAAATCTCAGATCTACTTGGATCATTTTTTTTTTCACGGAGACTCCTTTTTTATTTTTTATTTTCCTTTTTTTGGGCAATTAATGAGCTATAATCTTGTCCCCTTAATTTACCTGACAAAGGTAATAATTTTTTTTTTTGGACGGATAAAGGTGATAATTATTCAACCATTTTTTAAGGGTTCTTTTTTCTTTTAACGATAAAATCCGTGGTTGTGGAAGAAAGTTCGACCACGTTATTAAGAAATAACAACAAAACACATGCACACGCGCCACAAGGACAAAAAACGTGTAGGCATTACTTGCAAGCATAAAAAGAATCCGCTGCATATCATTCTCAAGTCTTAATGATTATTAGTTAAGTTATTTCTCATTATAAAAGAGTTTGGTTCTACTATTTTTTCTTCAATGGCACATCATCTTCAAGAATTAAAAGCTTTGTCTAACCACCAAGCCCTTTAAGAAAATCCTGTATAAAATCATATGAAATGGCAAAATTCTAAGTGATCATTTAGAATAGTTTATTTTTGACTTATAAATGCTTATAAATTGTGATTTATGGTATACGAAGTAAGTATGTGATAGGGGTTTTATCTCAACTTACGTAATAAATATTTATTATTCAAAAATAAATGATGTCAAACACAGGTTAAATTACGTCGGTAAATTTAACAAATATTTAATTAGGATATAAACCCCATTTAGGATTTCAAAATATGAGTGAAATGATTTTATTGTCCTCTTCTCTCTCCTCCCTAATTATTTTTCACTTCCTTTCTCTGTCTCTCTCTCTTCATTGATCTGATTCTTTCTTCTTTGTGGCGTTTGAATGGACTGCACCTATCTCCCACAGCAGAGGAACCCATCTGAAAATATTAACCCTAGGTCACATATTAAATTATCAAATTCTGAAATTCTATTTTAGATTATATGCCTTAATTAAATATTTGTTAAAGTTAATAACTCAATTCAGGATTTGGGCAACTCAGCTATCTTTTAAAGAGATTTTTTTAAACCCTTTTCCTTTATATAATTATAAAATCTAACCACTAATGTATACAATTCCGTCCCATTTCATAACTAGAACACACACACATATTTATATATTTAGTTACTACAACTAATAATGAAAATTGTATTTCCTTTAATTTATTCTTAAAAAAAATGAAATTTGCATATCTAAGTTTTGCCAGCACAAGAAAAGGACATATATAATATATCATCACTTTAATGAAAACTTAAAAAACCCACCAATGCGGCATTATTTGATCTGACCCTCTGGTAAACGCATCCTTCCAATTAAATCTTTCATAGAGAAGATATTTTTTTTTTATTTTAGTCTCACGTGAATAATGTAATACGAGTAATAATTAAAATAAAATAAAAAATATTTATCTGTAACGTTATTTTGTTAATACATAATTAATAAAACTAGAAAACAATCAACTTATAACAAAAAAGTACTGAAAAGAAACGATAACCTATAAAAAAGACTTATAGGTCAACAGATCAGATTGCCACTAAAATATCGCTGATAATATTATAAGTATACGAAGAATTGAAATAATACCTCGACTTTTTTTTTTTTGGTTCGGGGGTACAAATCCAGTTTCTTAAATGCCGAACAAACCATTTGCAAATAAGTATCGTCTGACACGTCATTTCCATTCGCTATGTTCACAACGTCAATAGTTTAATGTTTCGATTAACTTATTTTTTAAGAATAAATATTTATTACGTAAGTTGAGATAAAACTTCTTTCATGTTCTTACATCGTATATCATAAATCATGATTTATAAACACTTATTATCTAAAAATAAGCTATCTAAAATAAATATTAAACCCAACTCTCCAATAGTAGTATAGTAAAACAGTCATTCAGGCAAGTTTTACAAAATACAGAATCATGACATGATTTGGCATATGCTTGATTGATTTAATTAATTAGCCAAATAAAATTTCAGGGGAGGATAATTTATTGCAAGGGTATAAGTTATAGGGACGTATGACAACCAGAAATATTCGCATTCTTACATTTTTGGTGACTATTCGGATTCTCATATGTGTGTTTGGTTGGGTTTATATTTGATCAATAAGTCCTTATTACACAAGCTGAGATAAAACTTCTCTCATATACATACCTTATATACCGTGAATCATAATTTATAAATATTTATTATCTAAAAATAAACTATTACAAAAAAGCATATATTATCACACAAGGAGGAAACAAAGAACAATAAAGACAAAGGAATTGAAATTGACACCGATTCCCAGACGAAGAAGCTGTTCCTCTTCCTTGTGCGGCAAACGCGTGTGAAGCTGGAAATCCCTCTTTGCCAGTCTCGCTCCCTGACTTTGACTTCTATTTTGTGAATATGAACTAACCACTAATAATCTAGTGGCATTTGTGGCATTTCAGTCAATTCACTTAACTTCTCGACTATGCCCTCGCGTTCTACTCCCGCCAATTGTTAACCTCCCCACCAACCGGAGCAGCGTTTTCGCATGCCTTTGTCCTTTTTGGTAATTTCATGTCCACCGCCGAGTCTGCATTGCTATATATTGTCTCTGTCCCGCTCTTCTTCTTCAGACCTCGTTCTCTTTCTTTCTTTCTTTCTTTCCTTCCCTCTCAGCTTCCGTGATCTCTTGCTCCTCTCCATTTCAAAGCGATTCACCTGGAAAGGTAAAATTCTGTCAGATTTCACACTTCCATTTCCTGATTTGCTTATTCTTGTGTGAGGTTTTGTCAATTTTTTGAATCACTGTTGACTCCGGTCTCTGTTGTTACGTTGGAACCAACCATTCTTGTTAACTCTCGTTCCCCCGGTTTATGTTATGAAAGTGGAATGTCTAGCCCTTTGTAACTATGGTTTTGGTTCCGATTTGTTTGATAGCCTGCGGATCCTTGCCCTTTTTTAACCTTGTTAGTTATTTCAGTTTTCCAATCCCATGCTTAATTCAATGCTGTTTGGCATCAGCTTTTGTTGTTTGGTTTTTCTTATGTGAAGCTCGTTGACAACGGATCTACTTAAATTCATGTTTGATTTATAGAGATCGCCAGCAATTCGTTTGTGATTCTCCAATTTGAGCTAGATCTACTAATATTGCGACTGTGAGATTGATCGCGAGTGGTCAACCTATAGTCATCCTGAAAGCTAATAATCAAAGTATCAACTTCTGCATTTATGTATTAGATCTGATTTCTCCTAATCTCTTTTTATGGATACTGGAAGAAAATAAGTTGAATTCCTTTTATTTGCTCGAGTTATTTTCATTGGGTATAGATCTTGCACCGACCTTTGAGTGATGACATGCAATGATTCTCTATGTCGAGTCTAATACGTTTGAATACGTCGTCTTAGTTTCCACCCACACTTTGTTCTACTCACCAGTCTTTTAGTAGTTAGGCAGTATCAGTCATGCTTGACCTATTCTTGAATCCCCAATACAAACAAAACGCATGGAGACTGCTTGAAATAGTGCCTCAACGTATATTTTTCTATTGTTATCGCCTAGTGTAAGACTGTGCGAGATATGGAATTTGCAGCTTGGTTCTATTTGGGAGGAAAATCCATGCTGGAAATTTTGTTCATATTTGTATTGTTCAATGATATATTTAATATTTATTGATTTTTTAATATAGGAAGGGTCAGGATTCGCTGCCTCTTTCATCATAATGAGAATAGCTGTAAATTGCAATATAGTCTATAGTTGTTATTCCTGTATCATTGTGTTTTTACGCATCCATCTGAACCTGTTTTATATAGGTTATTAAAAGAGGGAAAATGGTAAAGATTTGCTGCATTGGTGCTGGATATGTCGGTGGACCTACCATGGCTGTCATTGCACTTAAGTGCCCCTCCATTGAAGTGGCTGTTGTTGATATCTCTGTATCCCGTATTGCAGCCTGGAACAGCGACCAGCTTCCTATCTATGAGCCAGGCCTTGAAGATGTTGTAAAACAGTGCCGTGGCAAGAACCTCTTCTTCAGCACAGATGTGGAAAAACATGTCTTTGAAGCTGATATTGTGTTTGTCTCAGTTAACACACCAACCAAAACTAGGGGTCTTGGAGCTGGAAAAGCAGCAGACTTGACATACTGGGAGAGTGCTGCTCGCATGATTGCTGATGTCTCAAAATCTGACAAAATTGTGGTTGAGAAATCTACAGTCCCAGTCAAAACTGCTGAGGCCATTGAGAAAATTCTTACCCACAATGGCAAGGGGATTAAATTCCAGATCCTATCTAACCCAGAATTCCTTGCTGAGGGAACTGCAATCCAAGATCTCTTCAATCCAGACCGTGTGCTCATTGGTGGCCGGGAGACTCCTGAAGGGCAAAAGGCCATTCAAGCATTGAAGGATGTTTATGCTCAATGGGTTCCTGAGGAACGAATTCTCACTACAAATCTTTGGTCTGCAGAGCTGTCTAAGCTTGCAGCTAATGCCTTCTTGGCTCAAAGAATTTCATCTGTCAATGCCATGTCAGCACTCTGTGAGGCTACTGGGGCAAATGTCAAACAGGTGTCCTTTGCTGTTGGTACGGACTCAAGGATTGGACCCAAGTTCCTCAATGCCAGTGTTGGCTTTGGTGGATCCTGCTTCCAGAAAGACATCTTGAACCTTGTTTACATCTGTGAGTGCAATGGCCTTCCAGAGGTAGCAGAGTACTGGAAACAAGTCATTAAGATCAACGATTATCAGAAGAGCCGTTTCGTGAATCGTGTTGTTTCCTCAATGTTCAACACAGTTGCAAACAAGAAGGTTGCCATTCTGGGATTTGCCTTCAAGAAAGACACTGGAGACACTCGTGAGACCCCAGCAATTGATGTTTGCAAGGGACTGCTAGGTGACAAAGCTCGCCTGAACATATATGATCCACAAGTCACTGAAGAGCAAATCCAGAGGGATCTCACAATGAACAAGTTTGACTGGGACCATCCTATCCACTTGCAGCCCATGAGCCCCTCAACAGTGAAGCAAGTCAGTGTGGTTTGGGATGCCTATGCAGCAACAAAGGATGCACATGCTCTTTGCATTCTGACTGAGTGGGATGAGTTCAAGACTCTTGATTATCAGAAGATATATGACAACATGCAGAAGCCAGCCTTTGTGTTCGATGGCAGAAACGTTGTGGATTTGGACAAGTTGCGTGAGATTGGCTTCATCGTTTACTCTATCGGTAAGCCACTGGACCCATGGCTTAAGGACATGCCAGCAGTGGCTTGAAACAGATCATTTGATCAAGGGGACTGCCTATTCCCTCTCAGTTTGATTCTTTATTATTCTCATAAGAGTTTTTCTTTTGGCCTTTTTTTCCCTTGCCCTTTATAGTCGGCACAGAATTGGTA
This sequence comes from Inga oerstediana, assembly GCA_963210345.1. NCBI lineage: Eukaryota > Viridiplantae > Streptophyta > Magnoliopsida > Fabales > Fabaceae > Inga > Inga oerstediana. Next base: position 14,678,553 of record OY723403.1, on the reverse strand, counting down.
CAAGTTCAGGGAAAGTAGAAAGACCGTCTACGTTTTGCCTTGCTTTTTGTAACCGATTTCGTTATTATCTGGATGTTATGAATTTACTAGGGCAACTTGTTATTGTTTGATAAATTTTCTCTTATTATCTCATTGTTGTTATTTTGAAAGCCACGCCTTTTCAGGTCCTAAAAAAAAAAAGCCACACTTTTACCCCACGAGACAAGCATGTGACTTGAAATAATGTGGATCATTAAAATATTAGAAGTATCAGTTGTGGCGCCATTTGCCTGGGCCAGCTTATTCGAGACTGACACTTCATAGTATGAGTATTCTTTTTCGTAAGATTATATAGTGATGATTTATATGTAAAGAAGAAAAAAAGGGGGGGGCGGGGGGGGGGGGGGGGGGGGGGACAGGCCCCCTCGGCAATGTGCAAGCAGTTTGGAATTTTTTTGGATAAAAAATTAATTAGAAAAGAAAAAAGACTAAGAAGGAAATCCATCCTGCAAAGAAGAATTACAGGGTTAATGTTTCTAGAGAGGATCTTTTATTGGTTGATAGATTAACAAAAATAGCTCATATTATTTTTGGAAATTTTTGTATCTTTGATCATCCTCCACCTCTTAATAATGAGGTGGATCATGATCATGGTTCAAAAAACCGGATCGGACCGGCCGGTTCGACCAGTTGAACCGGGAACCGGTCCCTGGTCCGGTCCGGTTTGATCAAAAACCAGTCGAATCGGTAAAACCGGTGGTCCAACCGGTTGACCCGGTTTCTTTCCTTTTTTTAAAAATTTTTATTTTGTGTTTTTTGAGGGCAAAATGGAAAGTTGAAGACTAAAATGAAGAGAAAAATAGATAAAGAAAGAACAAATCTAAAAAAATGAAGAAAAAAATGAAAAAAAATTATTTAAAAAGATATAATAATTATAGGAAATGAGATATCTTTGCATAAGTATAGGTATTATAACTAATGCTAATAGATTTTAAACATTTTTTTTTCTAAAAATCTTTATTTTTATCTATAGAAGTTTAAAAATATATTAATATATATTATCACTAATAAATTATAATATTTTAATATGACCGGTTCAACTACTGGTTAGACCCCGGTTGACTCATTAACCCTTAAACCTGTGCTGTGACCGGTTCATTGCCCGGTCCGGTTTTTCGTTCCTTGATCATGATAAAAGAATGTAGGTCTGGATGTCCTTGTTTTGGATTTGCTTTTCTTGGTGAATGATATTCAGTTTATAATTAAAAAAAAAACAAGAAGAATTGCAGAGTCCTGCTCAAAAAAGAAAAAGTAGAACTACAGTGTATATGTGTGTTGATTTATTTAACTATTCAAAATCTGCGTAGTTTGTATGAGGAAAAAGTGACACCTTAAACCATTTACAAAAAATTAATCAGAAAAAGGGAATCCAACTTGTATAAAGTAGAATTAGAGTGTAATTATAGTAGATATATTTTGAAATGGACAAGAAAGCTGAGATAACGACTTGACCAGGCTAAGAGATGAATTCCTCCCAGCTAAATTAATTAAAGCGTAATTATATATTAATTTAACCATTCAAGATCCAAATTTTTGTTCAAAGTAAGTTATCATTCTTGTTTATGTGGCATACTTTAAATTTATTGAGTGATCGAAGTTTTGTTTGATAATAAATTATTTTAACTGAAGCTATAATTGAAAACAAATTAATTTTGTTTCGAATTATATCAACTTAAAATAAAAGTAACAATGTGACAAAAAAAGAAGTAAAATTTCAAACGTCAAATCATTATTTAACTTCTATGTAATGAAGTATTTTATTATATTGCCTTGCATTAGTTTTAAGAGAAAATAATTCCTGAAAAGGAACCTTAAAAGTGTGAAAAGATATAGAGAAAATAGGGTGAATTTTATAAAGAAATGAGTAAGATAAAGTTGTGAAATCCTAATGTAGATCTGTGAAATACTGAAGTGGGTATTTAGTTTGTTTTTCTAGTTGATAGGAGGCTGTGATGGTATATTAGGTGAGTTAGAGGTATAAGGATGAAGAGAAAAAAATAGGGTGAATTTTGTGGGAAATGAGTAAGATGAAGTTGAGAAACTCTAATGCAGATATGTAAAACACTGAAGCGGCCATTTATTTTTGTTTTTCTAAACTGATAGTGTGCTGATTTATTTGTTACAGGGAACTTGACAAAATGGATGAAAATACTGGATCAAGTTATGTAAATGAGTTGTTTTGTTATTTTCGTGTAGGGGAAAATTTGAAAGTAATAATGAAGATGAAGTTAAATACATTGGAAAAGTTAGAACAATGTTAGTTGTTGCTGATTTTTAGGTACTGTCATGGCCTTAGCTTTTGTATACCATTTGATGCCCCATTGTTGTTTATGTAAGGTCATATCCCATTATGAGACCTAGATATCAGTATGTCAAGGTTTTTCGGTACATATTGTCCACTCCATTATTTTGTAACTAATGTATAGGGTGGAAGAATAAGGTTATTATCCTTTTTTGATAGAAAACGATAAGACAATTGCACTGTCATAAGCGTATTGATGTTTACAAAAGAAAGCTGTAAAAGTAGTGAAGCAACATGTGAAATGCTTATCTAAACATGAAAAAATGTAATCGTTTCTTGAAGATTGTTTAATCGAAATTGTGAAAAAGTGTAAGTGTCATGGATTTTGTAGTACCATTTGATAAAAAATGCATGAAACTGCAAAAATGATTATCTAAACTTGCTAAATACTTAAAAAAAAAAAGATAATCGATAATATAAAATCAGGAAAAGCATGCAAGGGTTGAGGGATATTGTTGTGCTGGTAGAGAAAATAGTGAGGGGAAAATGTGATATTGCTTATATGAACTTGCAAAAGCCCTATCTACAAATGACACATTTTTATTGTTAGTTGGGAAACGCATGCAGGTGTCAGGGGATTTTGTTATGCTAGTGAAGAAAAAAATAAGGGGACCTGTGAAAATGTTATCTGAACTTACAAAATTTATATAAAATATTGATATACACTTATCTGAAAATTGGGAAAACCTTTAGATTTTCAAGGGATTTTGTCTTGGAAATTTAGAAAATATGTCAGGGAATCTGCAAAAATGCTTATCTGAACTTGGAAAATCCTTATAAAAATTTGATATATGCTTATTTGAAATGGGGAAAACATTAAGAGTTTTAGGCAATTTTGTTTTGCAAGTTTAAAAACAAGTCAGAGAATCTGTGCAAATGCTTCTCTAAACTTAGAAAAGCCTTATAAAATATTGATATACACTTATCTGAAATGGGGAAAACTTTCAAATTTTCAGCGGATTTTGTTGTGCATTTCGCAAGTTCAGATAAGCATTTCTGCATATTTTCTTCAATTTTTTATTTGTACTTGTGAAAATATTAAAAAAATTTGTTAAACTGTTATCTAAATTTGAGAAACTAGTTAACTGTCATAAGATCATAAACACATTTAGCAAGATAACACAGGACCAGTGTTGTCAACCAAATGGATTCATACATCTAACAAAGGGAAAAAAATTGTTGCCTCCAACATGACAACACACATAAATATAACAATTGTGTACATAGTAAACAGTTAGATATATTAACCAGTCTTATCCTATTTGTCCATGTTGATATAAGTTCACTTAAATCTTTCAATTTTATTCCATTTGTTAGCATTTTTACCTTCACACTACCTCAAATGTATTTAACTTCACCTTTATTATTACTTTCAAATTTTCTCCCTACACGAAAATAACAAAATAACTCATTTGCACAACTTGACCTAACATTTTCATCCATTTTGTCAAGTTCCCTACAACAAATAAATCCGCACACTATCAGTTCAGAAAAACAAAACTAAATGGCCGCTTCAGTGTTTCACAGATCTACATTAGGGTTTCTCAACTTCATCTTACTCATTTCCCACAAAATCCACCCTATTTTTTTCTCTTCACCCTTATATCTCTAACTCACCTAATATATCATCGCAACTTCCTATCAGTTTAGAAAAACAAAACTAAATGCCCACTTCAGTGTTTCACATATCTGCACTAGGGTTTCACAATTTCATCTTACTCGTTTCGTATAAAATCCTCCCTGTTTCTGCTCTTTACCCTCATAGCTCTAACTCACCTAATCTTCTATCGCCATCTTCTATCACATTCATCCAGTATCAGTAATTTTTTCCCTGCACTAAATCAATCTTCGCGTCCCTCTAACCCAAATACCTAGCTTCGAATCCCTCATTTCCCACCCAAATGAAGATGAGGAAAAATAATGATTGAGGATCGACGATGCAAGGGAATATTTATATATATCTCAGATGGGTTACATTGCGCCAGCTCTCTCCTTCTCTCTCGTTCTGCTCGTCTTTTGACCCAGTTCCGCACATAACTCTCACTTCTTTTCTCTTAAGCTTAGATGGGCAAACCAGTCATTTGCTCTCTAAATTAAAAATCCCTGATCAGTCAGAAGCACCTCTGCAGGATTTTCCAATTTCGAAACACCTCTCTGTCTTTTGACATTTTTGAAGTTCCTTTTTAGGGATTTTCCCTAGTTTCAAACTTTGGAAAATTAATTTTTTGGTTCCTATAGTTTTGACTCGATGGTAACTCAGTCCTTACAGTTTGACTTGGTGCTATTCAATTCTTATAATTTGCATTCAGTTGCAATTCAATCTTTAAAATTTGACTCACTATAACTCAATCCCTATTATTTCAACCATTTTATAATTTAGTCCCCATATTTTAAAAAGTAAAATTATTTACTTAATAAATATCAGATCAAAAATTAATTTTCTCTTCAAACTTTTAGCGACACATTATTTGCAGGACATTAAAACATTTGTTCCAGTCCTTTGAGTTACGAGGCAACGCTTTCTCAATTCTTTTTCGCTCTGTTTGGTTCGAGGGAAATGGAGGGGATGGGAGGGGAGGGGAGGGATTTTGTTCCCCTCCCCTTGATTGGCAAGGGAAAGAATTTAGGAGGGAAAAGAAAAAATTTTGAAATTTTCCTCCCTCCCTCCTCAATTTCCCCCCCCCAAAATCGGACGGATTTGGAGGGGAAGTTAACTTTTTCATTTTATTGGACTAAAATACCTTGACTATTTTTGTGAAAACCCAACACTACCCTTGCTCCTTTTTATTTAAAACCAGTCAAGATCTTTTGTAAGAAAAATCTACTTTTCCTTTAAGTCTTTTTACCTTAATAAATATATAATGTTTAAAATAAAGATAATCTTCTAACTTTTATTTTTAAACACTTAAAAATTTATAGGAAAATTACAATCAGGTCTCAGACAAAAGAAAAAAATTAAAAAATGGACATATATTTAAGAAATAGTGATGATTAGTAAAATAATAATAATTGGAATTGATAGAAATTGACTAAATGTGTTTAACATATGTTAAAATACCTCTCCTCTCCTTCTTCTAACAAGGGTAAAATTGCCCATGTCAAAATAATTTCTCTCCCCTCCCCTCCTGAACCAAACAAGGTAACATTAAAATTCCTCCCCTCCCCTCCCTTCTAATCAATCCAAACGAGGTAATATTAAAATCCCTCATATCCCTTCCCTTCCCTTCCCCTCCATTAAAATCCCTCCCATCCCCTCCCCTCCGTCAAACCAAACATAGCCTTTGAGATTCACAATTGCTCAAATTCATGAGGCACATTTAATCCGTTCATAAGTTGATGTATTCTAAGTTTGAAAAAAAGAAGAAGAAAATATCATTTAAACTTTAAAATATGAAATCAGTCTTTTTACTTATAAGGATATAGATATTAATTACACTTAAATAACAATTGCTAGGAAGAGGATACTTTTATAATTCTTTTTCTCGTTGGTTCTCAGAATCTCATCTTTACCTTAAGATTAAAAAATAATGATTGTTGACAATTCATTTTAGTAAAAAATAATTTATTTAAGATTTTGAAGTTTAATTGATATTTTTTTATTTTTTTTCCTTATAATTTTTAAGTTTTAACCCTTGGCGAACATTAATTATTTTTTTTGATACATTGAACATTAGTTATTATTTGTTTTTCCATATACTTCCTTGACGATGATTTTTTCCCTCTTACGAAACATCATGGCTCACATTCTCTTTCTGGACTAGGGAAAAACTCTGCCCAAGCCCATGTCTAATTGTCTGCGGCAGTCGGATCAATTGCTCTATTCCATCGCCCTGATTTGATTGTCTCCGAGAATCAAGATTCTCCATTATTAGGACTCCTGCTCTTTCGCAAAAGGTAGCCGTGGGTTCCATTTCAACGCAAACTGCTATTTTGCTATTCAATCTTCATCACGTAATCGGAAACTGTACATCTTCGTCTTCTTTTCCTCCGCATCAGTCTGTCCCATCCATACTCAGTCTCCTTAATGAAATTGAAAATCCAATGGAATACACCACTGTGCCTGAATTGCAGCCAAATCCAACGCCAGCGTCCCTTCCTTCTTACCCACCTGCTGTAGCCGCTTATTTTCCCGCATCCTACCCTCCCCATTACCAATTATACTTTCAAAACCCTAATCCTCCTTCTGCAGACCCTCAATCTTCTGCCGGAACCCAAGAATTTCATGGTGGCTCTGGTGCGGAACCTGGGTTGAACCCTCCTGGTGTTACTTCCTATGCCCCCTTGACCTCCGGCTCAGTTAGCCATCTGACTCATGAAACCCATGCTAATTACTCGTATGCTCACAACCCTGTTGCAGATTCGAACTCCGGATACTATTATGATCCAAATGCTCAGAATTGGGCTGCTAGGGAGGCTGTTATGCAGTTCGGGGCGGACCCGGCTGGCTATGGAGCTGTATGTTCATTTCTTTCTCTCTTCCTTTAAAGTTTCATGTTATGTTTATTGTGGTATGATGTGAGATAGATTGAGGTAATTGATTTTTAATGTCTTGACAGTTTGGAGGGATGTCTATACTGGTTGAGGTTTTGATTGTAAATAAAGCATTGATTAGAACATGGAAAGAAGTTAATTCTTTGAATGGGATCAAATGTCACATGTTTAGGGATCCGAATGTATTAAGCTATGTTCTGGTTTCAAGTTTAGATGGTGGAGCCTAGAACTATGTGAGGCAGGTGTGATTATCTAACATTGATTGACAACAGTTGAATATTCCTGAATTGGTTTGCTGAAGTATTGGAAACATATATTTCCAAAGCTATATCTCTAATTGGTTAATAGGTTGCCTATCCTTGGTTTATGACATGTAGTTAATGATTTATGCTTGTTGATTGTTTCTAATGATGTATCATTTCAAATTTGCCCTGTCCTTGATGTGCTCTGGATTCCGTGCAGTAAATGTTGAGCACATCTTATTTTTCTTGATTGTTTACTTGTGCAATGAGTGCTTGAGAAAGGAAAAATTGCGTGCTCCTATTTTGTTCATAGGGGATTGAAACTTGGTTTACTGAAGTACATTTGGAAATTCAATGCGTTGATTTGCTTACTGTTGAAACTCTGCAGTAGAAAGGAACGGAATGATGATTGTCCCTATTTCGTCTCATCTTTTATTGCATTGTGTATTATTATGAGTAGGCTATCCCCGTGGCCTCAGCTGGATCAGAGCAATTGGCTACAGCAAATACCAACTCGGCTTGGTGGACCAACACCAGAACCCAACCTCAGGTAAATGGTTCACTGAAGAAACCTAAGAAACCTAAGAAACCGAAAGTTAAGGTTGTCCAATCTGCATATTGTGAAGTTTGCAAGATAGATTGTACCAGCAAGGATGTTCTGGACCAGCATAAGTTAGGAAAGAAGCACAAGAAGAACTTGGAGAAACTAAAAGAAGCATTAAGGCCTCCGCCACTGCCGCTACCACAAGTTCCTGTTCTGCCCACCGGGTCATCTAATCCTGTGATAGGACCTCAGCCTGAGGGGAACAAGAGCAAATCTGGTGGTGGGAGTAAGAAAAAAAGGAAAGCAACTCAAACACCAGCAGATTTGGAGAACAAGAAAAAGAAGGTTCTTGAAGGTGGGGCTGCTGCAGAAGCAGTTAAAATATGTTCTATTTGTAATGTGGTCTGTAATAGCGAGACGGTATTTAATTATCATCTTGCCGGGCAAAAGCATGCTGCTATGTTGAAGAAACAAGCTTCTTAACACACAAGTAAATGCGAAGCTGATTACAATTTTTTGAGTTACATTGTTTAGTCATCTTGATCGAGCAAAATCCAACTTCGTTTGTCTCTAGTATTATCTTAGTTTCATATGGAAATACTGAAATAGTGAATAGAGGCACCTTAAATGGTAAACAACACATCATGCCTTTGGTTGTCCCGAGCATGAAGAACCAATATAGTTCCACTGGGTTTTACAAGACTATTAGTTCTTTCGGTGGGGACTTGGGCTATCAAACAATTGTCCCACTTTCATGACCTCATAAAAGAATTTCATATTAAGATATTAAAAGCTCCATACAACACAGGGACGTTTAATTTGCGCCTAAAATATTCAGTTATGTTTCTGGTACATTATCATTATAATTATTGGTGCAGTATTATCAATTTCTTCATTCTCTAGCCCTGCATGAGATGCCCATAGTAATTGACAATGAAATTCTTTGTAAACTTTTTACTGTGGGTACCCGGGTTATACGTGATGCATTTTTAACAAAATATTTATTCAATATCTTAAAGTAAGTTGCACTATTTATTAATAATCCATTAGTACCATATTTCAGCAGACTTACGCTCTGAATTGTTTCCAGTTTTAAGTAAAACACGACTTATATAGTGATATCCTACCGCATGCAGATCTCTATACTCGTCGATTGACACACTTAGGAGCAAAATTCATAGATATTTTTAACGGGCATCTACACAGCCAATACAAAGAAACTTATTTCAGTTCTGGTGCCACACAGAAACGAGTTAAAGAAGGATGCCAGCTTATTCGCGCCAAAACCATAGCCCCAGTTATGTTCAGATGCTGCTACTCCCGAGTTTTCCCAAAGCTTTATTTATTTTCCAGGGAAATATGATAATGCAAAAGCTGTGATCATCAGGGCCATGAGAAGCGCCCTCATATTTCTGCTGCTATGTATGAAGACATCCATCTTCTAAGGCAATGGGACTGGATCAATGTTCCATATATCTCGGGCGTATTCGTGAATTGTGCGGTCACTGCTAAACTTCGGCGAGCCTGCTGTATTCAATATCGACATTCGTGTCCATGTCTGCATCCACAGAATTCAGGTGTTTATGCCACATAGCACATATTCACATGAAATAACAGAGTCTAATGTGGTGCTTGATAATTCCTAAGAAAATCTGAGTCATGGATGGCCAAATCTGAGTAACTACCAATGAGCAACTACCCCGGATTATTTTATGTCTAGAAAAGTAGAATGGGCTATGCCTATGAAATACTCCCTCCGGTCTTAAATATAAGACATATTTGAAGTGTTGATCTTGGTCCTAAACATAAGATATAGTTTTCATATTTGTCAATCTTTTCTTAATTTACAACTATCGATGGTTCTCAACAATAATTACGGAGGATGACTAGGTTATTTTAGAAAATACATATCATATTAACTAACTTCCTTAATTTAATCAAATTAAGTAAATATGCCCATTATTAAAGATGGGAGGGAGTACCAAAATATAATCAATTGATATATGTGTTGTATGACATGATAAGAACATATAAACGAAAACACAAGTATATGATTTGGGCGAGTCCGAAACAAATATGGAATTAGTTCACGCTCCCTTGAATCATGAATATATCTCATGAATAGTGTCTAGCATAGTCGCAATAACAGCAAAGTTTATTAGCACGTGAATGAAAAAATGCATGAACTTACTCTTTGATCTCGATATGCCTCATCAACCTTTTCTTGGCATTCTATGTAGCTGGGGAAGTCCTTTCCCACAAGGAAATAATCTGCACGGCCAAACCCTTCATTTCCTTCTAATGATCCCATCAATTCATCATAGTTGTAAGGCCCAAAAGCACCACTTCTGACAAATTCTTTTACTTCTTCAAATCTTGGATCAGGCACAAACTATACATCAAAAGGCCAGTTAGGTTATTAAGGAAACAACACACTTTTCAGGATTTCACCAATAAAAAGTCATGTATAAAACCTCTAATAAAGAAAAAGAAAATCTCTGACAATGGCTAAAATTTTAAAAATTTTAGGGAGGAACATGTTTGTTAAAAACATTACGGCATCAAGAATATCAACAATCCAATGTACAGCCGCTCACCAGGTAGGCATCAGATAAGTAACAGCATAAGACTAACCTTTCCCTCAGCTCTTTCTTTCCGAAGCCCAGCAATTTCATGAGCCTCGGCACCAAAAAGGAAGAAGTTGTCTGCTCCAACCTCTTCCCTTATTTCAACATTGGCCCCATCCAATGTTCCAATCAGTAAGCAGCCATTCATGGCAAATTTCATGTTGCTTGTTCCACTGGCCTCCATTCCAGCAGTACTACAGATGGAGGTAAACAGGAAAGACCAGATTAGACACAATGGCCAGGCATCAAAGTAATAGCAATATTAACTATAATGTCCCACAATTTGGAGATTACTTCTACAGCTCCATTCTTGGTTGAATTACATATACTCACAAAACTCAATGTGATACTAATACATATTGTCCTAGTATCCCAAGAACCGTTTCTCTTGAGCTAATTTTAAAGTCTGGTAACCACTAACAAGATAATGAACTTAGCAGCAACGTGCAATTCATGAATTCTCTTTCTAGTAAGGTTGGAGAGGATAAAATGCAATATCAAAAGGCACATATCTTAACTCTTACATATCTTGAGATGTGAGATTTATCTAAAGCTCCATTTTGGTACTCTGCTTATGGGCTTCATGAGGGAGTCACTATGCATATCTCTATCAATGTTTTTCCTTTTATATATCATTAACAAAGGGTGTATCAGCTCATGCTTTTGATGGAACAACCATTACAAGCTTTAAGCTGGAATCTATAAAAATGGCACAGACTGGTAATCCTAACCATGAATTCAATTAGGAAGCTCATACTGTTACCATGCGGAATGCTGGTTATAATAAAAGTTAAACATCGGAATTATTGATCAATGCCCAGAACGATTCACTGCATGACTCTGAATCTGCCATTGAACTTATTAAAAGTTATATCTAGTGCCTGAATCTCCACAAAAACGTCTCAGTACTTCTATCAGCACATCTTGGGATGGGGGATGCCTGCATTAATAGTACCAATAAACTAAATCTGAATTGATAGTGCTGGTTTTACTTACCAAGACTAGCTAGCAGGTTGGTCATATTTGGTCCTAATAGGCTAATACAGTACTCCTTGTCCTATTTATAAGACTCTACCCATTGATTCTTAATACAAAACACCCTACAAAATGAAACATTCAAGCCTCATTTTCAAAAATGCCCTTACTTCTTTTACTCTTTGCGTAATTAATGACTTTTCCATCATCTCCCCCCCTCTTCACATTGAAACTATGCCAATCAAAGGGTAAATTTGGAAAGTTGTAAAAATGTTTGACATTTAACTAATTTTAACTAATTTACTTAATTTCAGGAAAGTGTTAATATGGTCTTATAAAAATAATCGAAGGGAGTAGTATTTTAAGCAACCAGCAAAAGAATTGAATTTATATATATATAACCAACTGTAGCAAATAAAACTACCTGATATGTTGTGACAACTCACTTGCAGGAATAAGGATCTCAGCAACACTGACATTGTAATCAGGGACAAAAACAACCTGATCAATCACGAATAAATGAATGATATAATATTTTGTGTTGTTTATGTGCAGAAACATGACTAAACAAAGCACAATGCAAAAGAACAGTTTTGCTTGTATAAGTAGTATATTAGAGAAGTAGGGATGACAACAAACTTTATTTTTATAAGAAAATTTCAAATGTCTCATTGCAAAACTATATCAAGGTTGACAAGCAACTTCTTGCAAGTTTACATGCAAAGTTTTCCATGGATTGTCATAATTTAAGTGGCATTACTAGTAATGAAAGTTTTCAAGAAGAATAGAAGGCTTTAAAACAACAGAAACACTTTGCTGCAAGTTCATAAATATTTTATCAAATATGGTTGTAAAGGCATCATAGAAACAAGAAGCAATGCAACAAGTTCAACTAAATATATAGTGTAACGTGTTAGTTGAAAAGCTGCTAGGATCTTGATTAACTCCATCCACAAAATGTTTCCAAAAGATAGCGGTCCATAATCATTCAAGAGAATTATATTATAGACCAAGTTAAAAGAAAAATGTAATTTGTACTGAGATGGAAGCTGTTATCAAAAGTGAGAGTGGAAGGGCTAATGTTGAAGCTCAAGATTGCCATAAAGGCACCTCGAAACTGCATTAGCAAAAGAAACATTTGCTGAACAAAATTTCATATTGCTTGGTGTACTGGCATAAATACACAGTTCATGAAATGTTTTGAGACTTTAATTGGCTCTTCCTTTTCAAATTTTCCCCTTTATCTTTGAGTACTTTACTTCTGGGTATCAAACTGCCACATGTAATGCCTATGACTTTGCACATTCATTATAAATTCACAGTATTACAGAAAATTGCTAGTAAACCATCAGAATCAAATGGATAGCCCAGAAGAAGCCAGAGAACCATTTACCAAGTTATATCAATATATTGCCCTGTAGCAGTTTGACATGACATTGTTAAATGGAATAGCTGTTGAACAATACCCCAAAAAAAAAAAAATCTCTCAAAGAAGAAAGACATCTGTACCTTGAGCAGATCTCCTATTTCAGGATCGTGATTTATTGTAGCCCCAACATCTGTGATAAATTTCACAATTCTCTTGGCCTGCACATATGTAGCGAATGCCTTTCCCCCAAAGATACAAACTCGTGGAACAAATTTTGCATTCCTTTCTGCAGCACTCATTTCTTTCATCATCTTGTAGCGGTAAACAATTCCCAGAATATTCAACAACTGCCGTTTATATTCATGGATTCTCTTTACCTAAATAAATCCATTCAGTTGGACAGAAGCCACAATTATAAACTATAAACTGGTGTTACAAACAACAACAGTACAGGGAGATAGCTTCAAAATTTAAAACACTTGGCAATGAATTTCTTGTACACTCAGTATATGTCATTATTCTAACCCATTAATCCATTCTACAAATACAGCCGGCAAAACTTCAAATGGCTGCTAAGGATTATTTCAGGTATAGGCAATTGTGATACACCTTTTAAATCCTTTACTTCCTCATTGAGGTTTTTGATAGGGACCAGAGAATAGATAGCAAGACTATTGCAGAAACACTGCCAAATCTGATTAATAATATCGAAAGCTCCCTTCCTGGTGGAAGGAAGAAGTTACAACCAGAGCAAAGTCTCAAAATACAGACCTAGCAATTTGAGAGGCTAGCACTCTCCTTACCATTCACTCTCTATTCCAAAACATGCCCCCTCTCCCCTGCTTCTAACAGCTAAATAGCCAGAACACAAAGGAACAAAACGGACTACACAAGACCCAACACAAAATATAAGCCTACAAGTGATTAAAGTAACTAGGTCGGCAAATATCACCAAAATAGTAATAAACAACTCTCTGATCATCAAAAGCATCTTTGCCTTGCGCATTTTTCTTCCTGAATTCCCTTTTGTAAATAAGTTTGACCAGCTCAGCTCTATCATTACCAGCCCCTAAAAGATTCACCTTGTCCTCAAGGGAAAAGTGAGGGAATTGTTGGGCGATAGTGGCAGCATCTTCCCAAGAATTCTCAAATTCTGGGAGGTCCTTCCGTTGCACCAGCACTTCAATTTGGTCGTTTGTGTGCTTTCTGACCTTGTGAATATCTTGGGGTTGGACTTGCAACTCCAGTTGATCTGTTAAGGCGGTAGGAATAGTAGGAACCACCCTTTCGGTCTAAACCGATTTCTTCAAGTTGGACACGTGAAAAACCGGATGAACCTGAGCTGTAGTGGTATGCTACTGTCCCCACCTTCTCTATGATCTTAAATGGGCCATAGTACTGCAGGCTCAATTTCTCATTAATTCTCTTAGCCAGAGTGCGTAACCGATATGGTTTAATCCCAACATACTCCAATTCTCCTACATCGTAATGCACCTCTCTCCTGTTCTTGTTAGCTTGATTCCGCAGTTGTACCTGTGCCTTGGATAAATTCTCCTTCAACGTATCAATTATTGCATTACGATTTTGAATCTGCACATTCACTGCATCATTAGTCGAAGGGTCATCTTGCAACTTAAGGAATTGTGGTGGATCTCACCCATACACTGCCTTATATGGCGTCATATCAGCTGCACTTTGGTGTGAAGTATTATACCAGTACTCTGCCCATGGTAACCATTGAGCCCACATCTTCGGATTTTCTCTAGTAAAACACCTCAAGTACGTCTCCAAGCCTCTGTTCAGCACTTCAGTTTGTCCGTCTAATTCTGGGTAGTAGGCAGAGCTAAGGCACAGCCAAGTTCCTGCACGTTTGAACAGCCCTTTCTAGAATTGGCTCACAAACACTCGGTCATGATTGGATACAATGGTTCTCAGGAAACCATGCAGTTTTACCACCTCATTAACAAACAAGTCAGCCACGTTCTTCACGTCAAACGGGTGAGATAGAGGAAGGAAATAGGCATACTTGGAGAATCAGTCCACTACTACCAAGATAGTGTCATAGTGCCTTGACTTGGGAAGCCCGGTGACAAAATCCATACTAATATCCTCCCAAACACCCTGAGTAATCAGGAGTGTCTGTAGTAATCCGGCCGGAGAGAGAGCCTAATATTTGTTTCATTGGCAAACCGCACATGAACATCGCGTTTCATACCATCCCAATAAACTACGCTGGCTAGCTTTTTGTAGGTGCGGAAATACCCAGAATGATCACTTATGGGTGAGTCATGATACTCTTGAAGTAACAATGGGATCCGTGATGACTTCTGAGGTAAAACCAATCACCCTTTGTAGTGTAAGCACCCCTTCACCAAGCTGTACCCTTCCACTCTCTCCTGATTAGTAAGGATTCGATGCAAGACATCATTCAATTTAGGATCAGCCTGAACTTCTTTTTCCCAATTTTCTAAATCTGCATATTGCCACGGTGAAAATCCTTGCATCTCTATACTTTCCTCTTGTTGTGAGAGAGCATCAGCAGCCCTGTTCTCCTTGGCCGGCTTGTACACAATTTCGAAGTTGAATTCCAGCAATTTTGGCATCCACTTCTGCTGGTTCGCCTCCATTACTCACTGTATGAATCACAAATTTGTGCCCCTACAGGTAATGCCTCCATTTTTTAATTGCCATTACTATTTCCATTAATTCCCTCTCATAAACCGAACTATTGAGCCGTTTTGGAGAGTTTCTGGTTGTAGTAAGCAATCGGTTGGCCCTTTGCATGAGGACCGCCCCAACTCTAGTTTTGGATGCATCAGTTTCCAGCTCAAACGGAGCTGAAAAATCAGGCATAGCAAGGACGGGAACTTGGGTCATTGCTGCCTTGAGCTGTTCAAAAGCCGCGGTAGCATCTTGGGACCATTTGAATGCGTCCTTTTTGAGCAAGTCTGTGAGAGGGCGTGCAATCTTCCCATAATTCTTGATGAAGCGCCAGTAATACCCGGTCAGCCCTAGGAAGCCTCTCAATGACTTCACATTCTTGGGCAGCAGCCATCGAACCATACTTTCTATCTTGGCTGGATCTGCTTGTACCCCATCTTTGGAAATTATGTGACCAAGATACTGAATTCTGGGCTGAGCAAAACTGCATTTTTCGAGCTTGACCACCAGCTGGTTTTCCCTCAAAACAGAGAGCACTTTATCTAAGTGCTTTAGGTGAGTGCACATATCTGAACTATATATAAGAATGTCATCAAAGAATACTAGCACAAATTTACACAAATACTCCCTAAACATGTCATTCATCAATGATTGAATAGTCGAAGGAGCATTGGTAAGGCCAAATGGCATCACCTTGAATTTGTAGCGACCCTCGTGTGTTCTGAACGCCATTTTGTGTTCATCACCCACTTTGATGCGTATTTGGTGATAACCTGATTTCAAATCCAGCTTCGAGTACACTGTAGATCCTCTTAACTCATCAAGCCGTTTATTGATGGCTAGAATTGGAAATTTATCGGGCATGGTGATCTTATTCAAAGCCCGGTAGTCTACATAAAATCTCCAACTCCCATCTTTTTTCTTGACAAGTAGAACTGGACTTGAATATGGGTTGTTGTTGGACTAGATTATCCCTTCCTAAAGCATATCTCTCACCATTGCTTCTATTTCACTCTTCTGTGCATAGGGGTAGTGGTAGGGCCGAATGTTCGACGGCTGCTCCCCTGTTTTAATGGTTATAGCATGGTATTGCGGTCTGCACGGTGGTAAGCCTTCTGGGCTCTGGCACACAGTTGTGTATTTGGCCAAAAGAGCTTGAATCTCGGCTGGTAGCACAAAACGTTGTCCTTCCTCCACCTTAACTCCCCTAAATTCCACCCAGAATCCATCGCCCTTCTTCTTTACCGATCGGAGTAAGGATTTCAATGAAACCTGAGTGTGTGATAACGCTGGTTCACCTTGCAAACAGGTCTTGTTGCCTTTCTTTCCCACCTTTATAGTTAACCTTCCCCAATCCGCTTTTACCTCGCCTAATGATTTTAGCCATTCAACCCCCAAGACCACGTCAACACCTTTTAATGGGAAATGGTAGAGGGTTTGGTTTACCTCCAATTCCTGCTCTTTAAACTTCACATCCCGACAGCAGTGTCATCACCTCAAGGAGTAGCCATCCCCCACCATGACGGAATATGCGGCCACTTCTTCTATCTTCAACGCCACTTGCTCAGGCAACTCGTCTAAGATGAAGTTGTGGGTGGCCTCGCTGTCAATCAAAATCACTATGTCTCTCTCAGCCAGTTGGCCTCTCACCTTCATTATATGATTATCCCCAAAACCAAACATGGAGTTGAGCGAGAGTTTCATTCAAGTAGACGTTCCCTCGTCGGCGACTCGCTTTTCCAGTTCATCATCGTCATCCTCGACCCCTCCATATTCCTCTTCCGCGAGATCCATCTCTAGGACAACTAGGTGCAAATTCTTGTTTCTGCACACATGCAAAGGGCCATACTTCTCACCACACTTAAAACACAACCCAGCTCCTTCTGGCGCGCAATCTCGGAGTCTGATAAACGGTGGGATCCCCCTGTTTTCCTGGCCAAAGAAGCCCCTGTGAAATTGCTTGACAATTGTGACTCTCCGACCTTGATCTCGGGTCTGCGTATGCTTTCAGTGCTCACTAATGACGTGGCAATAGCAAATCCACGGGTCGGTTTAGAAACGGCTGTACCCCGTGGAAAAATAGTTTGGGTCGACCCGGTTTTAGGTCTAACTCCCACACGTGAGACGCGTGTGGCTCTAGCGCTCCTCTCTTCCTCTAAAATCTGTTGCTTCTCATTGGCATTCAGGGCCTTCTTTATCAGATCATAGATAGTTCTCACCTTGGCCAACTTGAGCTCCGCTTGTATCTTCAGTTTTAACCCATTGAGGAATGCACCAATTAGGCATCCTTCAGATGCATCCACCAACGAAGTCGTCAACTTCTCAAAATCCTCCACATACTCGAGCACCAAATGCTCTTGTCGAGTTGCGAAGAGCATGCGGTAATCTCCTCTTGGCCGAGAAGAGTGGAAGCGCTCGAGCAACTCACGCTTGAACTCATCCCAACGGCTTACAATCATTCATTTTTCTTTCCATTGATACCAACTCAATGCCTGGCCTTCCAAGTACACTACTCCGGCCCCAAGTTTCTCAATGTCTCTAATGGCAATAACTTGAAAATATCTGTTAATCCGAAAGAGCCATTTGAGAGGCTAGCACTCTCCACACCATTCACTCTCTGTTCCAAAATATGCCCCCTCTCTCCTGCTTCTAACGGCTAAATAGCCAGAACACAAAGGAACAAAACGGACTACATAGGACCCAACACAAAATATAAGCCTACAAGTGATTAAAGTAACTAGGCCTGCAAATATCACCAAAATAGTAATAAACAACTCTCTGGTCATCAAAAGCATCTTTGCCTTGTGCATGTTTCTGCCTGAATCCCCTTTTGTAAATATGTTTGACCAGATCAGCTCTATCAGTTTTACACCGTGTTTAAAACTTACAGCCCAATCAAGAGAGGATGTGCAAGAAAGAAAAATTTTAAGATAGCATCAAACCTGGATGTCAAACATTGCATCAGGACTGACAGAATACCCTGCTTTTTCTCTGAGAAATTCAACAACCTTCATCTTGTTACTCCTCTTTGCTTCCCTCCACTGGATCTGCATATCCTCGTTATCTGCAAACTAAATACATAGCACTAATCTGATCAGCATGAATTACCGACACTAAGAAATTAAATTGAACAGAACATTAACTGACTTGGAAGATGCAGGAAATACACAACAGGATCAAATGGTTAGCCATGGCGTACTAATTTCAAAGTGTACTACAAATTACAATTCATATAAAATGTAGACTCTTTCAGCTCAAGAAGCAATAACTACTACCAATTTTAGAGTCCCATCTATCAAATATGTATGTTAAGGAAGTTCAATAACATCAGGTAGAGTCGGTAGGAATTCATAAATTAATAAGTTATATATTTGATACGCTTTGGCACCACATAGTTTTGATTCAAAATTGTTGTATTCAAGGATATTTGCTGATCCAGGATAGATAAATTTAGTAGACTGGCGGAACTAGCTATGGCTCTTGATTATCTTTTGTTTACTTTGAAAATATTTGTATTTGAGGATTTCAATTTCTAATTTCGGTTCTCAGGTTTGAAACTTCAAAGCAGAGGCCCTAAAGGATATAAGAAAATTAGGGCATGTCTTACAAGGTATTCAAATTGCTCATTGAGTGTTCGTCAAAAAAAAAAATTCCTCATTAAATTTCTTGAAACCACACCAGCGTAAAAATGGGCATAATTATTCCATTTTAAGGTGTAATGTTTTTTATTCTCCTTTATATATATGTATATGGATCCTTGATTTCTTGAGCTGGACTTCCGTATAGCTCTGATCCAGTTTAATCTTGCTCCTTCAATCCTATCAACATTAGGCCAAAGGAAAAATAGCCATATTCATGGTATTCTCAATTCAATGCAGTGAGTTGATCAAAATTCAATAGAAGTATTTTAGAAGTATCATGAGAAAAAAAGGGTTAAGGTGCAAATTTGCCCTGGAAGTTTTCGCTAAGGAGCATTGTTGTCCCAAAAATTTTAAAACGTTGCAATTTTGCTTATACCGTTAAAAAACTATTGTCGACCATTAAAAAATTGATGTTAACCATCAACTTTTTAATGGTAAGAGTCAACACTGCTCCCTTTTAATACTTCTAGGGCAACATAAAATCTAAAAAAACTTTCAGGGTAACATTGCTCCTCAGTGAAAACTTCCGGGGGCAAATTTACACCTTAACCTAGAAAAAAAAGAGGTTGAAACCAAAAACTACAAAGTAATATTTATCTTTCAATTTCACACTCACAAGATTCATAATTATAACAAAGAAAAATTAAATAATGGCGATTACCTTTCGCAATTCAGCCAACTTTTCAATATTTAAGACCCAATCTTCTGTGCCTAACCACCCAGTTATTATCTTACTCAAATTTGGATTGCAAAACCTGATCCATCTTCTTGGTGTCACTCCATTGGTCTTGTTTTGGAATTTCTCAGGCCATAACTGCAAGGAACACAAGTATAAAGGTCAATGATATGGAAACCCTTTGGTCTCATCATAGACCCGAACTTTAAGAAAGGAGGAATTGCTAGAAAAGGTTTGTAGGACTATTACGAATGAAGATAAAAAGTAGGAAATCGTATTTATGGAAAAAGCAACTAGTGATTATTTCAAAGTGGGTAAACATGGAAATAATAGCCTCTGTTCTTTTTCCATAGTTATAAAATTCTCAAGTTCTTAATTATATTGAACAAAGAAAATGGACACAAGCATAATTAGGAAAACCTCCCTCAACAAAACCACTCAATTGCAAAGCCACTTGACATATTTACCTTATAAAATGAATTGAATACTTCATCCTTCACAATTTCACTATGTATCTCTGCAACCCCATTCACCGCATGACCACCCACAACGCAGAGATTAGCCATACGGACCAATTTTGGTGGTTCTGGTAGTGGCTCCGGCAACTGCTCTTCCTCATCCTCAATGTGACTTTCGTCTGTTCCATCCATTTTACCAATTGCTTCCTCCTCCTCCTCCTCCTCCTCCTCCTCCTCCTCCTCCTCCTCTTTTTCATCTTCTTCCACATCTTGAAGTTCCTCACCAGAAATAGCAACAGCTTCCTTGGGTTTAATAAATAAATCGGCATATGCTGCAGGTAATTCAACATTTTCAAGAATTCTCATTTCCTTCAATTTTTCCTCTAATAAGTTTAAATCTGCTGTTCCATATTCAGCAATTATGGTCTGAATCAGCTGCAAAGCATGAACATCAGAAACAAGTTAATGCCCAGACTCTAGAGTAAGAGTTCTATTGAGATATTTCAATATTACCTCTTCATCAATCATTTCTATGATCTCAACATGGCGAGGAAGCAATTTCTGCATGAGGTCCAAGCTCCATTTCTCCAATGCCTCTGGCAGAACAGTATGATTTGTATATGCTACAGTCCTGCATCAATGTGCCAGATAACAAGCATTCAATCAATAAAATAATATTTGGTAAAAGAAATGCAGAAAGAAAAATGAACCATTATACCTTTGAGTAATATTCCAAGCATCCTTCCAGCTTAAACCTTTTACATCCATCAAGATTCTCATTAGCTCTGGGATGCACAGGGTCGGGTGAGTATCATTCATCTGCACTGCAACCTTTTCAGGAAATTGTTCCCAATTCACAGATGTTCCTGATCTTCTCTCAAATCGTGCAATGATGTCTTGGAGAGAAGCTGAACACAAAGTATACTGTTGCTTTAAACGGAGGATCTTGCCTTCCATTGTTTCATCACCAGGGTAGAGAATATAACATATCTGCACTTGCAACAGAACAGTATAAACAATGTAGTTTCAATTTCCATTAACATAGTAAAGAAGTAGCAACTAACTAGAAACTCTACACATTATTAGGAGTCGCTGGGATGTTTTGTACAGGAGTTTGAAGAGGACATAGCATCCAAGGTTCCACGGGTCATTAGATAAAGACTTACTGAAGAGTGAAGATATAATCTAAGAAAACGATACATTACTGTCAGTAGGCCAAACAAGTTAGCTGCTGTCATGATATACATCACTCATCCAAGCACTGTCTACCAGATTCAAGCTCAATTACCTTTTCTGAAAGAATTTACATAATATAACAGACTGTGAAATATAGTAACATACCATAAGAAATATAGTTACACATGGTAAATGCATCCAAAGTACCTTTTCAGCATTTGCTAGAGCCTCATATGCTTCAGTGTGCTTGCCAGCATTGAAAGCATATAAATCAAAATCTTCTGATGCAGCCTTTGTAGACCAAAGTCTCAGGTTGATTGTGGATTTAGTTTTATACCCTGGAATTGGAACATCGTGTGCGACAGCTTTTATATCTTCTCCTCCAATCCAATGTTTTTTCGCATCTGATCCTGGAACAACCTTGCCGTAAAACTTTACAGGATATGAGACATCATTTCTGACAATCTCCCAGGGATTGCCCATCTGTGAGGAAAGGTTTCAAGTAAGGAAAATGTTAAGAGAATAAAAAGGCATAAAGTTAATATATTAAAGCCTAAGTATATAACATGACAAATTGTTGATCAGTAATCAAGCAAACCTCAAGCCAATTTTCAGCAACTTCCTCCTGTCCATCCTTGGTAATCTGCTGTTTAAATAAGCCATATTTGTATCTAAGTCCATATCCCCATGATGGGTAATTCAAGGTTGCCAAGGAGTCCAAAAAGCAGGAGGCCAGCCTCCCAAGACCCCCATTTCCAAGTGCAGCATCTGGCTCCTAATATAATCATCCAACAAGGATTATTATAATTCCACGAGAGAAAGCGCACCAAAATATTGAATAAATAGTAGTAGACTGCTCCCGTGGCTTAGTTGCTCAGAAATAGCAACGTTTATAGTCTAGCAATGTCTAAAAGAAAAGAAGTAGGAAAAGGAACATGATAAGACAACGCACGGTCACCTGAATCTCCCAACTGTTGAACCTATAGTGTATATTTTATTGAGAGTTTGAAGAACTCCTTTGTAAAAGAATTCTCATCCATGTTGAATACTGTAATGCTTAATTGGAGTACAGATATTTGGCTTACACTTGATCCAATTATTTTTATGTTGAGGTTCACTTTAACAAATTATATTACCTATTGTTGGACATCGAAAATTAAAATAAATAAATATATATATGTGTGTGTGTGTGTGTGTGTGTGTGGAACTTGATGAGCATTTAACAGTCAGAGCAAGACACTGAATTATTATAATAATGTAGTTACTTTCATTCTCTACTCATGTGAGCAATGACCAAACCAACTGCATTGTAGATGAATTCAAAATGAACCTTGTCTACCTCATAAGTGAGAATCGCAAGGTGCTGTAAATTTATATGATTTTCATAAAAGGTTCTGAAGCTTTTTATGTTAGCTTTAGCCCCATCAAGTTGTAAATAGGAAACAATTCAATTGGATGCTGACATACTATGCTTTGCATCAGACAGACAATGACTCAAGCCAGTGGCAACAAATCAAATACACAAACCACAAAAAGGCACTATAAAATTTAAACAAATACAAAAGTTTGAAGACTGGAAATATCTCACCTGGCATGCCACATCTTCTAATTTATGACCAAGCTTGCTCAATGCCTCTGCATAGGGACCAGTGAGCTCTAGATTTCCAATTGCGTTAAGCAAAGCTCTACCCTGAACGAAAGAATCATACATAAAACAAATTTTAAATATAAAAAATTGTCTTGAACAGTTGTAAAAATCATTCTAATGGTTAAAGTCCTCACAGACCTGAAGAAATTCCATTGAAAGGTAATATGCTTGCTTAACATTTAGACTCTCATAATAATCATAAGTAGCATTCCAGTTTATTATGAGTGCATCCCGAACACTCTGTGCAGTTGCAAAGAAAGCCTTTGGAAGTTCAAACTTCCCAGGAGAAAACATTGGAGTGAACTCTGCATGGTATTTGATACTTGAGGCAATAGATTCAGCGTCCGATGTCATTGGGCTGAGAGTGGTCGTAGCAGCTTCTAAAACCGTCCACAAATAGTTATGATTAATCAGATCACTTTGAATCCTCTATAATTGTCAGTAACATGCAAAAGTGAGGAATAATCTTTATCAAAAGCCTTCCACGTCATCCCTAGTTCCCACACCCAATTAAATATACAGAAACCTAAAAAAAAATGAAATTTGCCACAGTCCATAAGTTGGAGGAAGTTTATCTTGAACAAGGACTGATTCTTGGCTACAGTATACCACATCTCCAGAAACAAAATACATTTCCATGTCATCGTAAAAAACAGATCCAAACCGATCAACTGCAAAGTAACATGCCATGGCTCGTTGCAACAATAAGCCATCTTACTGAGATGATTCTCAACAACCAATCCTACAACTACATCCCTGGAGTACCTTTGGACGCCATCGAAAGTGTTGGATAAGAACTTGACGGTTGAAAATTGAGATATCATCGATAAGGCATAACTTATGATGCATTCCTGACATGCTACTAAGATTTCAATTTTTTTCCATGATAACAAGGTACTCATTCTGTAAGACATTTTTATCTAATTTGATTAGATTAAGAAAGCTGGTTAAGTTAGTTAATATGACATGTATTTTCTAAAATACCCTAATTGTCTTCCTTAATTCTCTCATCCTATCTCCTCCTTGATTATTATTGAGGGAGCATTAATAGGATAAATTAGGAAAAAATTAATAAATATGAAAACTTTGTCTTATATTTAAAACGAATACCAACTCTCTAAATATGTCTTATATCAACGAACGACTGGAGAAGTAAAATGCAAGAAGAGTGAGTATGGCATACCATGTCCTAAATGCCATGCAAAAGTTTAACAGAAAAGTCTTAGTCTAAAGATTCTCTCTGAAATAAATGCTTCTAGGATTTTGAAACGAGCAAATCCAAGGTTCCAGCAGAATCAAAAAGGATGAGATCATTCGAACTGTATAACCATCCATTATTCCCATGGCTAACGTATTAACTATCAGGTAAAGTAACCAAAGCTGAGACAAAACCATAGGATCAAGACCTAATCTGCAGACGGATTAAACATGATAAAACAAAATCATCAAAAGCCAAAGAAAATTCCCACCTTGCTGATGACCAGGATCTTTCAGTATCTGAGCTGCCTCACCACTGGACACATTCTTCACCGAAAAAGACCTCCTCAGAGGCCGTGACTTCACAGTCCTTCCGAGCAGCAACAAACTCGATTTGGAGCATTTGGAGGTGAGACTGACAAGTCGGGAAATGGAATTGCAGCGAGGAAATGCCTCCGCTCTGGTTGGATTCACAGAGAACTGCAATGCCGCCATTGCTATTTCTCCCTTAGATCACAGAGACACACAGGAACGGTGAGTGTGAGAGAGTTCTCTTATCTTGTGAGACAGAGTTCTCTCTCCAATGAAGTTGGTGTTGAAAAATGGAAAAATCTTGAATCACAGAGTCCTCGCACTTCATTATTAAAGAAATCGCAAAAGCTTCCGTCCAAAGAAGATTTTGTTGCGTGATCTCACGTCTTCATGCAGCCCCTGTATCTGCCCCGCTGGTGATTTCTAGTGAATGCCACGTGACGTGTCACCGCTATGCCCTCCAATTCCTAGTATCGCGAGCCTGTAATCGAAGTGCGTGTTCGTCGGATTTGTTTCTTGAGAATGGTTTTTGTTATAGGGTGTGTTTGGGATAGCGGTAGAAAAAATGACTTATATAATTCGGGCTTATTAAAAATGACTTAATAAATAAGTCAATATTTGTAATGTGATTTATGTTTGGATGAGCGGTTGAATAAGTGATTTCTCATAAGTCAAAATGTGTTTGGATTAGCGAATGTATAAGTGCGTTTTTAAAAGTAAAAACTTGAAGGGCATTTGTATATTCTTCAAATTTTAGATAGATCATATATGCGATATCCAACAGTAACATATCATCTGACCCAGGAAGATATCTGAATAAGTGATTTTTTAATTTTTAAATTAAAAATTAGTGGAAAAATTGAAGTTAGAAAATGTGATGCCAAAATACATAATTTAACATAAAAATATTACATAACTAATTGGATCACATATCCCGTACAAATCGATCTCTAATCATGTCATAAGCCGATCACTTTTTTTTTTTTTTATATATATTTATATATTTAGATTTTGACAAATTACTATCATAAATATTTTGCGTCGGAAATAAAGAAAACCAAAAAATAAAAACCCAATAGTAGGTCTAAGTCTCCTTCATGCTTTTGTAGGAAATAAAGAAAACCAAAAAAAAAAAACCCAATAGGAGACATCGCGGTTTACAATGCCCATAATAAGGGTAATAAATGAGATGGCAGCTTTTAGACCAAAAAAAAAAAAAATACTGCAGCTTATTTTCAAAAATAAGCTCCAAGTTGGAGCTTATTCAATAAGTATGTAATTTGGGCTTATCATTTTTTTCAAAACGCAATCCCAAACATCACCAAAACGTAACCCATTTACATTTGGGCTTTTTGTGGCTAAAACAGGCTTATTTCACCAAAAAAGCAATCCCAAACACTCACATATACCACTCGGTTTATAAAAAAGTGCTTCTAAAACCATAGTTTCAGAGCTTGTCAAATAAGTTAGAAGGATAATTTATTTTTTATTTATAAGTGTTTGTAAGTACGTGTTTGGATTAGTTTTTGGAGAATAGCTTTTACGATTTATGATGAAAGCATGTGAGAGGAGTTTTATCTCCGCTTGAGGAAAAAGGCTTCTGAAACCATGATTTCAGGCTCACCAAACATACACTAAATTGTGATTTACGGTATACGGAGTAAGTATGTGAGAGGAGTTTTATCTCGACTTATGTGAAAAACACTTAATGAGTGTTTGGTTGGGCTTATTTTGCCTAAATAAGCACTTATTATGTAAGTCGAGATAAAACTCCTCTCACATACTTACCTCGTATACCGTAAATCACGATTTATAAACACTTATTGTCCAAAAATAAGCTATTCCAAACGAGCACTTAGCCTGTATTTGGCATCACTTATTTTTGGATAATAAATCCTTATTACGTAAGTCGAGATAAAACTCCTCTCACATACTTACCTTGTATACCGTAAATCACGATTTATAAGCACTTATAAGTCAAAAATAAACTATCCCAAATGAACACTCATATCCAAAAATAAGCTATGTGAGTGTTTGAAATGACTTAATTTTAGAAAATAAACACTTATTACATAAATCGAAACAAAACTTCTCTCACATACTTACCTCGTATACCGTGAATCACAAATTATAAACACTTATTACTCAAAAATAAACTATCACAAACTAACACTATATCAAACATGCATTAAATTCCTACATTAGCCCGGCCTTCGTGAACTTGTAAATTTTGGACTAGAGGAGTACTTCTTTACTTTTCAGTTTTCACTCAATTATTTAATTATCAGATGCTGTTTTAAAAAATAAAAACATTAAATATTGCATGATACATATTCCGAAATAATCCGAGATTGAATGGAATTTTGTTTTGGGAGATAGCTGGAAGTCAGAGAAACTGGTCTTTTAGATAGAATTATTTTGTTCATAAATCTAAAATTCAGATTTATTTTGTTCATAAAATAAGGCTCAATTCAATATTTTAAAGAGAATTATAATTTTTTCCTAAAACACCCTTATAGAAAATTAAATTTACCATATAATGCATTTTTCAGTGAAGCATTTAATTGAGGGCATAATTAGAAAGTCAATATTTACTCACCAATTTAGTTTTTTTTTTATTTGCATGTTGAGAAAAATTAGTGAGATAGTAATTTACATTTAAGGACAAATGAATTATATAGTATACTAGCAATTAAATGCATAATTAACATGATCAATATCATATCAGTATATATTTTGAAACTCTTTATTTTCATTATTTATTTTCACACGGGATACAAAGAAATGGAGGACACAAAATCCTAAACACATAGCTGGAAGTCAAATTATTAGCATGTTTTGTATCACTTATTTTTAAAAAATAAGTCCTTATTATGTAAGTTGAGATAAATCTCCTCTCACATACTTATCTCGTATATAATAAATCATGATTTATAAATATTTATAAATAAAAAATAAACTATTCCAAACGAGCATTATTCCGTTATACGCCAGGTTCTTGAACTCGGACCGGACCGGCCGATCCGGCTGGGAAACCGGTGAACCGGCCGATAAACCGGTCCGATTCCCGGTTTGGTCCGGGTTCATAATAAAAAAAAAATTAAATTTTTCCTTTAGAATTTCATACTATAAGTCTAAAATTTTCAATTTCTCACCGGTTTGGTTCCGGTCTGACCCACTGACCCTTAACCCAATACCCTAATCGGTTCAATACCCGATCCGAATTTTAATACTTTGGTTATTCGTGGCACTTGGTTTCATTATTGGTGACACACCATGACACCACCTTTATTCTAGGTTAAGAACGCATTGATAGTTGTAAGAAATCATTTTATTTTTCACAAGAGTAAAGTCAGTCTTAATCTCCAAATATATTATAATAAGTCATAGGCATTAATTAATTACTGTATTAGAATAGGGAGAATTTTAGTCATGTCAAGTGGTGAGTTTCCACTTTGCTTAATGCGGGCGATTTTAGCTCATCGTTTTTAGTCTGAGGAGAAGAATTTATAATTGCCAATCTATTTGAATGCTGCCAACTCATGCCAATGTGATTCATTGTTAAAAAAAAAAAAAAAAAAGTTGGCTATGGAATAATGGGTTAAGAATTTAAGATCAACGATCTTAACATCAACTATGAAATACTTGAATATATTATTTTTTTCTGATATTTAATATAAAGTATATTTATTTAATTTAATTATATTAAAAAAATTAGTTAAATTAATTTATATAACATGCATTTTATAAAACATTACAGTCATATTTTATAATTCCCTCTCTTTTTTTATTATTGTTAAGGGAGCATCAATAGATATAAATTAAGAAAAAACTAACAAATATGAAAAATATTTCTTATATTTAAAACTAAGTTCAAATCCTTAAATATATCGTATGTTAATCGCTAGAGGGAGTACTATATTGTAAAGTTTGCCAAGTGATGCGATTTTTATGGGACCAGCTACTATCCTCTACTTTTACCGTTCTTTTTCTGCCCTCTTCTCTTCCACTACTTATATCAATCTACATATTAGAATCTGAGCATTTCAGATTTAATGTTTTATAAAAATATTATTTTTAAATATGTTTTATTGCAGTTTTATGTTACCATACTAAAATATAGTAGTTTTTGAATTTATTTATTTATTTTTTAATAATTGATGTGTTATGAATATTTTTATAAAACGTTAAATTTAAACTGCTTAAATTATGACCTAAAAATTGAGATGAGTAGTAAAGGAAGAGAGGACCGAAAAATGATGGTAAAAACAAAACACGATAGCCAATTTCAATTTTTATATGTTGATCACAAAAGTGTTATTTAATGCACAACAGCGGGCTCTCTACTCCACTATCTAAAAGATACTGATTCCAGGAGATTCTTAATCCCTAATTATATAGGCAGATGAACGAGAAGGGGGATATCTATGCACTACTTTTGGCGGTATTTGAGAAGCACCGTTGGAGTCATTGTCGAGTCCTTCTCCAAGCTTTTAATTATTGGAAAATCGAAAATCATGCCTGCGGGAGCTGTGAGCGGGTTGATAATGATATTCGTCCTTCTCC
Source organism: Inga oerstediana (assembly GCA_963210345.1). Classification (NCBI taxonomy): domain Eukaryota; kingdom Viridiplantae; phylum Streptophyta; class Magnoliopsida; order Fabales; family Fabaceae; genus Inga; species Inga oerstediana. The sequence continues at coordinate 14,649,629 of OY723403.1, read as the reverse complement.
TCTGATTCTATTAACCGTCAGATAATTCCTTATTTTCATCATTCACATAATACACATATAATGTGACAAGCAGGGCATACTAATATTAAAAAAATTCATATTAATATAAATTATCAACAAATTAAATTAAATCCATCCCCGCTAAAGTTAGAAATACAATAAAATTCATTCTCCGTCTTATACAATATTACAAATAAAAATCTAATTGTGCGTGCATATTATAGCACATGACATTATATGGTTTCAATTCCAATTAATGTCTTGTGATTGCAAATTGCATGTCTTAATCACAATATTTTATACCATTAAATACATTTTCTTTTCTTTTTTTACCAGAATATTAAATACATTTTTCCTATAGATGCTTGTCCGCACCATATTCGGTTTCGCCATCAATTTCCTTGTCTATCTCAGGAGTTTGGCCAATTTGGGTCATCCAGACTTAAATTTTTTTATCTGATATTTTTTAAATAAAAAAATCATTTTTTGAAAAAAATATTATTTAATAAATTATCTTTATTTTATATTCTCTACCTATTAAAATAATTTTTTTAAAATAATAAAAAATAAAAAAATTAAATCTGAACCATCTAGACCTCATCTGAATGGCTCAGATGAACCAAGCTCCGCCTGCCTATCTTGGATAGAAGAGAAACTGGTTCCATTTTGTAAGAAAAATAGGAGGGGGAGAGAGAGAACTGGCATACCTGGGCGAATCCATGTTCGGATCTGGGTCAAAACTCTAATGTTCCATAATTGTGCCCACACAATTATTAGACTACTAGAGTCTAATTGTGATTTGCACAGCAGATCACCAGAACCAGAAAAATGGTAGGAGAGAAGAGATTGCTAGAAAGCTCAATGACGGGGTAAATTGCAATTAAGGAGGCACACCCTGTTTATAGTGGTTTATGGAGGCCACTAATTAGGAAACGTGTGCACTACTTCTTGCCCTTCAAGACAACAATTAAATTAATTGATTCTCAATTAATTTTCTAATTATGGTGATTTGTTCCTCAATTAACAATTCTATAATTATTACTGAATTATTCCTCAATCTGCAATTAATGCTGATTTTATTCTTATTTGATTAGGCTACTGTTCGCCGTTTAGCTTCCGCAAGCGCACGGGTCGCAAGTAATAAAGTGATAAGTCAAGATCGTTCCCACGAGGACTATGACAAAAGTGAGTTAACTAATTTAACCATGTTCTTAATTAGGTTGAATGGAATCATTTGAAATTGATCAAGTTAAATAAAGAAGTTTAATGAAAATAACAAAGGAAAACAGTGAAAATTGGGAAATTGGGTTTAACTTCAAGAGATATAAACTTAGGATTACTTCTTCCCCATTGTATTTCATGAAACTATGCAAATATTCACTTATGCTAGTTAAATGAGTCTATATGTTAGTCTAAGATCCTAAAATCATCAACCAAGCTCTCTCAAGTCAAGATTGATTTTTAATCTTCATTAAAAATATTCAATCTCTTGTTTACAATTAATGAAAATCATATTTCCAAAGCAAGCCTTCACATGACTATGCTAGGTTGTTAGATATATCTCTATTCTAACAACAAACCATCCATTTAATCCTTAAACTTCAAGTCTAGCATGATTTTTCTTAAGTTCTACAATCAAAATAGCTCTCTCAAGCATCTTCCAATTGAACAACTCTAATCATGTGGTGATCAAGCACAAGATAGCATTAAGCTCAAAGAAAAATCAACATATAATACTCATTAACCAACAAAAGCAAGATAATCCAATAGTTTCAATCCATACAATGGGTAAAAGTAATCCTAATTGATGATTCTAGCTACTCATAGTCTGTAAAAGCCAATATCTCAGCACATAATCATAATCCATATCAGCAAAATAGAGAAAAAGGAGAGAAGAATAAGAAAAACTCAAGAATTGAGGCTCCAAATCCTTTCTTAATCCAATCCCAAACTCCAAGCTCTCCAAAATGCCAAACCCTAGCAGCCACTATGTTCAAGAAGTCCAGTCTCCTCCCATTTTCGACCTAGCCCATGCCTTTATACTGGTTTTTCTGCTTCATTTTTCAAAACGCACAGCATCAGTTTCGCGCGTTCGCCGTGGGTTCGCTACAGCGAATGCCATAGCGAATTGTCATACAGAACCAGACAGAACCAATGCTTTTTCAGGTGATTTCGCTATGACTTTGGCTACAGCAGATTCCACAGCAAGTGCAGGCTTCTCCATAATGTCCATTTTCCTCTTCCTCTTACATTCTTCCCTTCATTTCACATCTTCCCATGATTTTTGTGAGCTTTTACAACTTGTCATCCTCCACCTACAAGAAGGAGGGATTCATGAGCTCTTTTAACTTTCACAAATAATTAAAACTATGTGCATTTAACTCATGATTCAACAAAAATTTGATTTATCTTTTGTCCTATCACATTTTCTTCTACAATCTCTTTATATGCACAATTTGAACCCAAAAATAAGTGAAAAGAGAAGAAAATGTGCTAAAATACTCTTGATTTCTATGAGTTAACAGCTACTTATATCATAATCAAATAGTCCGGCCCATCAAAGGCGGACTTGGACCCAAAGTCCAACACATTTGGTTTCTAGTAATTTTTTGTACAAGGAAAACAAGTTTCTTGTAATTTCTGTGACATGCATTATATAAATTGAGATTGCCAATCGTGGGGCTAATAAGTGAGTGTTTGGATGAGCGAATATATAGTGTTTAAGCTACTTTTAACATAAATCAAGATAAAACTCCTCTCACATACTTACCTTATATACCGTAAATCATGATTGAAAAGCTGTTTTTAAACATTCTCATCGCTGTTCCAAACACACACTAAGATGACCCATTTTTTATTTGTAGTGTGTTAGATTGTTTAAGAGGAATTTTTTATATTAGGTTAATGTAATATTTAGTCTCTTAAGTTTTTTCTTATTTTAGTTTTTATCCCTTAAACTTTAAATTATAGGTTTTGATATTTTAAATTTCATTTTGATTAAAATATTAATCCTTATAATTTAATAAAAACCTGGATCCTTTATCAATAGAAGGACTAAAACATATAACTTAAAATTTGAAAAATCAACCTCAAAATAAGGACAGATTTGAGAGATTAAATATTATATTCACATTTTGTATTCTCTTTTTTTTCCTTGGGTTGCCAAACAATTTTTTAAAAGTCTTCTTACTACACTGAATGAAGGATAATATCACTAAATACTTTTTGTTTGGGCTGCTGGTTTCAAATGAAAATGGATCCACGGGTTCTGGTCATCATGCCAAGCGAATGAATCCTACTCTCGGTCCAATTAGTCAATTACTAAGCATTATTATATATAAAGGAGAAGAAATCTTCGAGCAAAAAAAAAAAAGGAGAAGAAATCAAAGTTCCAGGTGCTTATTTTACTATGATCATTCCAATATAAGTTGGGAATTACAAGTGAATTTTGCTTTCATTGATCTCTTGTTTTAATGATTTTTCTTAATGAATCATTGATTTCTTTTCAATTATGTCATATAGAATATTTTTCATTCGTTTTTAATACTCGATTTCTAGTGAAAATCACAATGAGATTTCACATGAAGATTATAAATTGGGGGGAAATCTCAAAATGTACAAATAACTTTGAAGTTTCGTGAACTTTAATGGTAACTAAGTTTTAACGTTCAATTTAAAGACTCATGAGATTTCGGAATTATTTGTACGTTTTGCAAAACTTTTTTAAAAATTTAAATATTTCCACGAGATACCAATGTAACTTTCTCTTTTATTTATATTGTGTATTTGTTTTTTTATGACACAATGGCAAGTTAATACTTGAAAACTATAAAACAAATAAAGTCAAAAGCCAAAAAAAAAGGGAAAAAAGACAGAAAAATAATTTTGAGTTTACAAAATTCTAAATCAGGTATTTTCTAAAAAGTGGATTGTGAATTATTTATCAAGTTTTGTTATTCTCTTATCAACTTTTTATAATAAATCTGATTTAGGATATTATAATTTTAAATTTTTTTTCTGCTTTTTTTTTTTTATAAAAAAAATCCAATTGAACGAGATCATCTCTCATGCTATCACGACGGTTATAACGGGGTTCGTGCCTAATTGGGATGTCCTCGCTTAGTTGATAGTCTTCTACAGATAGAAAATTAGCATACTTAATAGCTTTCAAGCAATGCATATACAATTTCAATCTCTCTATCTGTGTGGATCATATTTCTTACTACCTCCGGTCTTTAATATAGAATAAAATTTATAATGCAAATTGCACTACAAATTTTATCTTATATTTAGAACCGGAGGGAGTATTTCGTTTATTTCTAATCTCATCGATAATAAGATGATTAGGCCCTTTATATATCATTCATTATCAAATGAAAGACTTTCAAAGAATCAGTATAAGCAAGGATCTTGTTAAACCCTTGCTCAGCAATCAGGAGAGCAAGTAACTCAACAAATGTTGCTGGGAGAAACCCTAGTTTCCTTTAGAATCCCATTATCCATTTGCGGTCCTAATCAAGCCGCCCCATGTAGCATACTGTTGAACTCCTGACCCCAGCACATGGATAGTGGGAATGAACCATGTGTTGGGAAACGTAGAATCTTGAAAAACTGGACGAAACCGACGGCTATGATGCCGTGTTGAGCTCCTGACCTCAACACATGGACAGAATACTTGAGAAAAACTAGATCTATATTTTACTAACTGATGAAAAAATATTTACATGAATAGGATAGTCATCACAATATATGTCCACGTATTTATAACTGTTTGTATACACAGTCCTCCTAATACACCAAAATACATTAAGTACAAATCATTATGCATATTCTACATTTACCAAAATACCCTCTAACTCTAATACATACATATCACTATTTACCGAACCATCAACATTTGAACGAGCAAAGGCTTCTAGCGGTGAAACCCATTTAGTTAAAAAATTACCATTACAACTAAAGCTCATGTGCTTTTAAAATCCGGGCCACTAATTGGTGGAACCATGTGCATTTGAACCAAAACATAATCTTCCAGCGATGAAAACCATATATACTTCCTCTTATACTTAATATAAAACACGTTAACTTAAGTTAATTAGATTAAAAAAATTGATTAAGTTAGTCAACATGACATGTATTTTTTAAAACGTGGTAGTCATATTTCTTAATTCTTTCATCATCTCTCCTCTTTGTTTATTGTTGAATGATTATCAATAAGGATAAATTAAAAAAAAAAAATTGATAGATATAAAAAAACGTCTTATATTTAGAATTAATATCAGCTCCATGAATATATCTTTGAGGAATGAAAATCTCACCATTATATCTAAAGATCCTTTGCATTTTAAATCCCCTAATTTGGTGGACTCCGTTAGCTGGTAAATACATCCATGGACTGTTTCATTTGATTGAGCTTTGTTGTCCTCCACAACACTCTTGTACACATTCTTCCAAAGCAGACGGCATATGAGATTCAACGCTTTAAACTATGGCCAACCATTGAATCTTGCATTCCTCGTGCCGTTATGTTTATCATGTTTTTGCCTCAATCATGCCGGGAAATCAGAATGGAAAAAACTAAATTAATTAGGGCTATCCATATTAATCCACAGATACCAAACAATCTCATAAGTCATTAACGACATACAAGGTATTTTCTTCTCAATGACACTTTCCTCACTAACTGTCGTTTCTCCTGAGCTTGTGGAAATTCCCCCGTGGAGAACTCGGCATGAGAAGAACTTGTAATGATATTACTCCCGCTACTTCGTTTTACAAGTAATTTTTATTCTTATTAAGTAAAACGAACTGACGGTTAATATAAGTTAAAAATAATAAATGTGTCAAAAATGTCACGTTTCTTTTAAATATATTTCTATTTATGAAAAGAGCATAGGAAAGAGAATGTGTAATAAATGTGAGAAAGTATAAGTATAAAATATGAGAGAGAGTATGTAATAAATGAGTAAATGAATTAGAAAATTAGTTGTGAATGAGAGATAATTAATATAAAGATGTGTATTTAATAGGGGTAGAAAAGGAAAAAAATAGTTTAAATTTTGAGATAAAGGAGAAAGTTACTTATAAAAAGGATCAACCATGAGAGAAAGAAAATTGTTTATAAAAAAGACTAGAGGATTTAAATAGAACATTCAGTTGACTGTTTTAAATATATTAAATAAGCCAATTAAATTACTTTAAAATATTTATATTTATATTTTTTCGCCAAACTAATTTGTTTGACTTATAAACTAATATATAATCAAATGATACACAACATATGAGTTGGCATCAGAAAAGCACATTCACGTAAGTTGAGAAAAAACTTCTTTCACGTACTTACTTCGTATACCTTAAATCACGTTGGAAAAGCAGCTTCTACCACTAACCCAAACATACACCTAATCTCTGAAAAAAAGTCAATTGGATCTCTTGTTTATGATCGAACAGAGTATTATTTTTTTGCCAATGAATATTTTTTAAGTTATAAGAGTAGACACTAATGACCCAGATTACAGGGGCAACCCGCTACCTCTTACTTATATATCATACTACGCTTCAAAGTCTTTAGTTGCCAACGGATATTTATCAGGGCCCTGAAACCCGGATCGGAAACTGGTGAACCGGACGATAAACAGGTCTGGTCCGATTATCAACCTGGTTCGGTTTTTTTTAATCGATTATTTTTAAATTTTTCTTTAGAATTTCATATTTATAACCCTAAAATTTTTAATTTTTCACTGGTTTAATCCCAAGTTAGCTCCAATTTGATTTTAGTCTGACCCACTAATTCTTAACCCAGTATACCAGTTGGGTTTCAGACCCTTGACATTTATCACCTTGGTCGTAGTATTACATACTTGTTGTCACATGGACATAACAGCCCTCCATTCCACATCGTGTTGTCGTAGAAGTAGACTCTGAGACTGTTTGGTTGAGCTTATTTAGGCATTTAGGCCAAACAAGCCAGATATCACCTGATAAGCCCGATATGAGAATGATCTCAAAATGTTGAGTGTTTAGCTAAGCTTATTTTGATTTGGCTTTGCCTGAATTTAATGCTTTATTCAAAAAGCCACAACAACCTACTTATTGCAACCAGGCTTATCATTTTTTATTGTAATTATGCAATTAATGTGTCTGCCACCAATAAATATTTTCTCTCTCCTCTCTTCTCTTCTTCATCATACCTGACCTCTCCCACCTAAGAGAGCACTGAACTCTAAACTTCCTCCCTCTCTCGTCGGCCACCAGAAAGTGCTGAAGCGGTGGTGTTTGTGAGGTTAAGGCCGTGTCTACTGTGGCAGTTAGTTATTACTAATGGTGACGTTGAAGTCCGATCTAAGGCTGATCATTGCTGGATTTGAAGTTCGACGGTGTCCTGCGGAGTCTGGTCGGCGGATTTTGACACTAATAGTGGCGGATGTGTTCATTTTTAGCAATTTGGGAGTGTGTAGTCTGTGTTCTGTGCTCTTTCTTCTCCGGTCGTGTGTTGATGTATCTGGTCAGCGACCTGATCTCCAAATTTGCCAGCATTTGCAAGGTAAGCTTCAAAACTTGCTCTACTCAAAAGACACAAGCGGATTTATGGTTTATGGTAGTGGGTCGGTGTCTCCTCCAGTTGTGTGTCGTTGTCTGTGGTGATGGCATTGATTTCTCTGCTTGGCGATTCCTCTATTTCTTTTTCCCTGTAACGTCCAGTTTACTAGCAACCAGAATCTGTGGAGTAGTAGTGTGAGTTTTTTTTTTCAATAACTATGGTCACTAGTTTTTTTTCCATGTTCCTCGGTTTGTCCTTAATACCTCAATGCCAGAGACACCTGCCATATTTGTGGTTGCTCTGGTTGAGATTTTATTTTTCACTCTGCTACTGTCATTGGTCGGCTTCAGGGGATATATGTATCTTTCTCTATTATTTTTGCCTGTGTTCTTGTTCTTGTTGCAGTGAATTTTGACTTCAGGGGATTTCAACTTGTTCTTGTTGCCATTGAATTTTTTGTTTATATTGATCCCAACACTAACAAGCACACTAGCTTCCCCGTTTTTTTTCCTTTAGTTATCTTTCTCTTCATAAAGCCACTTGTTCTCTTTCCCATGCCATATATATATGTTCATAAAAATCAGAGTCTGTCAACCCAGCATGGTGAGATAGATGATGAATTCAAAATTTCTTTAAAAACTCAAGAACTTTTTAAAAAAGTTTTGGAAGAAAACCTAAGAGCATTTAGTAATTGATTCAATTATAAAGCAAAAATTGAGTTGAATACTAGTACTCCAATTCGGGTAGAACATACCTTGTTAGGAAAAGAAAAATTCCAAAAAGAATTTATTTCTTTTGGTGTTCCCAACTAATTTAACCCATTTGGACTTCAAAGCTCTTTTTATTTACTACTTCCAATGAAAGTCTCATTGATGGCCTTACTTGTTTTTGTTATTATTAACAAATGTGACACCTACTATTATGTAGTAAGCCTATTAGGGTTTGTGTTGTTAATTTAGGGAATTTATTGATAAATGCTAAATGATATGTTGAACTTTTCCATAGAAAGATGAATGACAGAGCATTATAGGATGACGAGGCAACTAAAATATTTATCCACGCATGCCTTGAGCAAATTTATAAAAAAGAACGGTGAGGGTTGTCATTTTCAAAGCTTGGATGGGATAGTATTGTCTCTACATTCAATGAGAAGACTGGGAAATTGTATGAGAAGAAACAATTGAAGAATAAGTTCGATATGTTAATGAAGGACTTGAGATTCGTTAACAAAAGAGACTGGAGTGGGTCGAGACCCTGTAATAAATAATATCGTTGCTTCAAATGAGTGGTGGCAACAGAAATGTTAGATTAGTAATGACTACAGTTACTCATAACTTTGGTTAATACTGATTCAGTTGACTCAATGATCTTATTTTTTAATATAGCTAATGATTTGGTTACTTGTATGTATGCAGGAGAATACGACAGATACAAAGTTTTGCCCTTCAAGCCTTAAGCATGAAAGAGAATTGAGGATTATATTTAAGGATGTTATGGCAACAGGAGAGGATATGTTTGCACCATCTTTCACATAGACACAAACACAGATAGAGAAGGCAGGGCAGGAAGATGTCTACCAACTAACTTTGGATGAGGATGAAGGATCAGGGGATAGCTAAGATGACCTTTTCGGAGTTAACCCAGCAGCTAGCACAGGGTGACAGATGAGCTAGCGAGCATTGGATTATCAACCTAGACCCCACCCTTTGTTCCAATTGATTCCTGAAGCCAGGGAAAGAGGAAGAAAGTTGATCGGTCAGCGCAGAAGAAAAAGCAAAAGATGCTAACATCAAAGCAAATTGCAGATGCAGTTAGTGTTATAGTAGAAGCATCGAAGGATAGAGATGCAACCATAGGTGAAATTCAAGCAAGGAGTATTGATGTTGCTATGAATGACCTACTTGATATAGACGAAGTGGAACAGGATCAGGAATTTTGAGTCCGCTGTATCAGGCCGATTATGGATAAGACTAGTCGGTACACATTTTTCTCACTAGTTAAACTGAACAAGTATTACTTGATTGCGTGGTTGCGGTATATGGTTACAACCCTTGATTGAGTCACTGTGGTTTATGGTTCAAACCCTCTCGATATCGTCTCCCATGCACGACCTCATCATATCCTTGAACTTTATAGCAAAATAGTTTAGTGTTCATGTACTATTGTATGCATGCTGGTTTTTATGTTTGTTCGTTTATGTTATTACTAGATCAACATCACAACTTTGATTGAATTACCGTTATGTTATGTATGTTTTATGAAGTTCCTTTTATGACATATATGCTTGTGTTGACATATGTCTTTCAGTTGTTATTGGGATTTTTTTCTTCTTGCACCTGCATTTAAACCAACACACAGATTACAAAAGAAATGGCAAATTGGATGGAGGAAGAAGACGATGACTCTTGAGTACTATCTTTTATCTATGAAGAGTTAACAGAGTATGAACAATTGATTGTATTGCTGTGTCAATATTGGGTTCCTTTGGTATGCAAAGAACCGCGTAAAACTAGTAAACGCACCGATCATTTATGGGTTCAAGAAGTATTGGCAGAGCATCATACACGTTGTCATGACATGTTTAGAGTTGAAAAACATGTGTTTAACCGGTTGTGCAATAAATTGGTGGAACATGGGTTACGAAATTCTAAGAATGTTGGTGTCGAAGAAATGGTTGCGATGTTTTTGCTCATAGTTGGTCACAGAGTCGACAATAAGGTGGTGCAATAGCTGTTTCAGCATTCAGGGGAAACTGTCAGTTGGCTATTGCACAGGGTATTACATGTTTGCCTTAGTCTAGCGCGGGAAAATATCCAACCCTGCGATCTCAAATTCAATAGATGCTACCCAGAAAACTCAATGATCCTCGATATTATCCCTAAGTCAAGGATGTTATTGGAGCAATAGATGGAACTCACATAAAGTGTGTGATCAATGGTCCCAATTGGGGTTAATATATTAGGTGAAAGGGATATCCAACACATAATGTAATGGCTATATGTGATTGGGATATGTGCTTTACGTTTGTGTTAGCGAGTTGGGAAGGTACTGCACATGACGGTCGTGTGTTTCAATCTGCTGTCTCAAATCCAGCTATGAATTTCTCTTATCCACCTGCAGGTATATTTTCGGCCCATTCACTTGAATTACTTTTAGTTCACACTTTACTTAATCTCACACCTTTAAAATGATTTGAACATTTATTAGGCAAATATTATTTGGTCGACGCTGGCTATCATACACCAATTGGGTATCTTGGTCTCTACAGATGTGAGTATTATCACTTGCCAGAATTTCAGCGTTAACCTGCCTTTGCAAATGCTAAAGAGACCTTCAATTTTTATTATTCTAATTTGAGGTAAACTATTGAAAGGACTTTTTGAGCGTGGAAGAATATGTTCAAATTATTGCAAAAAATACCCAAATATAGCTATGAAATGCAAGTTCGCTTAGTTTCGCAACAATGACCATACATAACTTTATTAGGAGAAATTCTCAAAGTGATGTTAATTTCGGTGCAGTAGATATTGGCAATGTAGCTCATGAATATAATAATACTATAGAGGATGCGGCTTCCTCGACCACTGATGCTATGACATCTTCAACCTGTATGAATCGCATTCGTGACATAATTAGAAATCAACTTGTAACCCCCTTCCCACCTTAGGCTGAGATTAAGTTTTTAAACACGTGGTTAATGTGGAATTAGAGACCATATTTCAAATTGGGACTTATTAAGGTAATATTTTGCCCAAAATCGGATTCACAAAATTTTTTTCAAAACTTATTCACAATGGTCTCATATTCAGTTCACAATACAAAACAATAATGGCCTGTACAGGTGGATTCCATTTACAAATATCAGAGTACAAAGTAAATTCCTGACTCACTCGGGTTCCATTAATTAGTAAAGGGATTATATAAAGGCACAAAGCCAATAATTCCTTTCCCTTATCTTAGGGATTACACAAAATTACACTATACTTCCAAAATATACTATTATTTACCATAAAATATCCAATGAATTTTACATTGATAACCATTAAACAAAATAAACTCCTAACACGGAGCTCTACTCACTCTTTGTCACCTGCTTCCCTTTTGATCCTTTAGCCCTGTCTAAAATGTTTAATTTTGGGAGAGTGAGATTCTAAAGAATCCCCGTAGTAACAAATCACTCATAATATGCACCACATCAAAGCATGAAAGTAAATCATCCATACAACACACAGCAAATCCAACAACAGTTGCAACGGCCGGGGTAGGTATTATGGGCATCGCCCCCCTACGACGGCTCACGCTGAACTACTTGTTGTATTGCACATCCACATGAATATAACACATATATCACCACGGCTGGGATCCATATAAAATATTTCACAACACACAGCCCCACGGGCTGGATACTCAACACAACACGCAGCCCTACGGGCTGGATATTCAAATAGGAATCCACGATTCCATAACGCAGCCTCGGTACTTACAACGACAGATACAACGGCAGAGGTAGGTATCATGAGCATTGCCCCCTACGATGGCTCACGCTAAACTGCTCACGTTGTAATGCCCTATGGCCAATAACACATTCACAATGAGAAACATGCATACCAAGTATCATACACAACATGAGAGAAAAGTCACTACTGAGTCCTTCTGGGCGTTCCTTGGCACCGGTCTCTCCCGCGTCGGGCAAATATTGTATCATAGAATCATAATTAGGGACGAAGAGTTATTTCTCTATTCCAATTCTCAATGTCTTTTTAACACTTAATTGATTATCATTGTTGCTCTTTTAGTACTCAAGAATACCTCTAACCATAGCCCTAAGAGGTTGGAAGAACTATCCCAAAGATCCCCTTTTTGGAAACACAAACTGACATTTTCTACTGAGGCACTCGAGTGAAGATGGCCTCACTCGAGTGAGATTGTATGGATACTCGAGTGAAGGAGATCTCACTCGAGTGATGGTACGGTTTGCACTAGGGTACCAGAGAGTGAGAGACAGTGAGTGCATACCCGAGAGTACAAAGAAGTTTTTCAGAGACAGGATCACTCGAGCACACTGGACCTCACCCGAGTGAAAGCCAAATGCCTCACTCGAGCACCTGAGAGTGAAGTCCAGAAAGTGAGAACCCGAGAGCACAAGAGAAATGGCAATAGCCCAAATGGCTCATTGCACTTGAGCACAACACAGCTTACTAGAGCGGATACCCCATACCCGCGAGGGAGAAGGCACATTCTTCCATCATGCCTGCGAGTGACAACCCGAGAGGCAAGTCCTTGGTGCCAAATGCACCAGTCACTCGAGCACAAGGAGGCTCACTCGAGTGATATTCATCCCTTACTCGCGAGTGAGACTATGCACTCTTGGATTTTCCAGAAAGCAAAACAGAAAAACTGAAGAGAAACAGAAGATACGCACAGCACTCGAGCATTGTTCAACCCTACCCGAGTGATCATCATCCCTCACTCGAGTGAATCCCGAATCACTCGAGTGATTCTATCAGAACCAGAAGACGCATAAACAGACCAAACTTCCTAACACTTGCCCAATTGATCCATATGGACACAAAACTTTACCTAAAGCCATCCCTACAGAAAAACACTCAATAAACTCAATGGGATCATCAGAATCATCAAAATCCTACTTCATTATCATGCTTTAGGTTTTGGGCAACTAAATCAACAAAATACCAATCTCATCCAAACATCACATTTCAATCACCAATCAATCTATCTATCCTAAACTCATTCCAAGATACCATTCTCATGCCAAAAATATACCAAATGAACAGTGACTCTCATTTTCGGATTCAAGCCAAAATTTCCAGAAATTATAAACTATTTCAAATGGCATGAAACTTAGATAGATAGATTGGTTTCACATACCTCTTCAACTTCTTTAAAAACACTCTTTGATTCTTCAACAGCCAGATTTTAGTGTGATCACAAACCACACCCAATGGATAAGTTACAACCACCAAAATGAAGCTTATCACTCATGGAACAACTTTAATGAAGAGAACTTGAGCAATAGAGGTCATTTGATTACCTTAATCACAAGCTCTTCTTCCTCCTTCTTGAGCAACAATGGCCGAACCAAGAGAGAGAAAATGAGAGAGAGAGAGATGGAGAGATAGAGTGTGAGAGTTGAAAAAAAATGATGATGATACCCCTCCCTCCATGTCCAGCGAAAATGAGGGAAGAGAGGAGAGAGAAACTATTATATTGTCCCATTTGACTTACACACACATGCACTCTCTCCCATACTCTCTTTGCCACATGTCTTACTCCTATTGGCTCTCACACAATAAGTCACCAATTAACTTATCTAATCCCTCCATTAACCATTTAATCACACTTCTCATTTTTCCTCTTAGTAATTAATTTCTCCCTTAGTTACTAACTCATGACCAAAAATTCCATTCTTCCAATTTTTCACTAATTACGACATATTAATTAATATTGCCATAAAACACATAATAATTCCAATTAAATTCATAATTATCCACAATAATCATGATTAACCCTTAATCAAAAATTGGGATATTACACAACTTGCATGGGACATGTGATCCAATTAATTATGTAATATATTTTTTTTGTGAAATTATAAATTTTGGTGTCACATTTTTTAACTTCAATTTTTTCACTTATTTTCTTATAATTAATACAAAAGCACTCATGAAATCACAAATTCAAATAAGTTTTGACTTTTAAAAATGCACTTATGCAAACGTCAATTCAAACAAGTTTGACTTATGTAAAAGCACTTATTTAATCACCCATCCAAACATAAATCATATTATAAAAACTAATTTTTCTATTTGTGTTTGTTTGGGATAGCTTATTTTTAGGTAATAAGTGCTTATAAATCGTGATTTACGGTATACGAGGTAAGTATGTGAGAGGAGTTTTATCTCAATTTATGTGATAAGTGCTTATTCTTAAAAATAAACTAATCCTAACATGTTAAAAATCATTTTTTATAAATCAGATTCAAAATAAATCATTTTTTTTACCGCTATCACAAACCCACGTTCCAACTTTTTACATCGCCCCCATCGTATCCGACGTGTCGTCGACGCCTATTTTCGCCCGTAATCAGTGGACCCACACCCACTGAACCAATTCCACCCGAAAATCCTCCTCCTCCGCTCTCTACGCTGTTCGTCCCGTGATCCCCACTGTTCCGACGGCAGACAGAATGGCCTCTCGCTGCCCAAACCACCACTCACATCCCTGCCATCACCAATCTCCGCCGCTCCCGACAGCCGCCGCCCACTGCTGCTGTAACCCTTATCCCAATTGTTGCCCTCCACCTCCACCTCCACCTCCACCTCCACCTCCACCATCAACAGACCAGTTGCTCCAAGCCATTGCTTCACTTCTTGGTCAGTGTGATCCTCTGCCGCCACATCTTTACACTCAATGCGACCAATCTGAGGCCTACAGGTTTCTTAATCAGAACCAGTACCATAAATATTCCTCTAAAAATCGCCTGCGCCAACACGAACAACAATCCCTCTCCGCTATCGCCTCCCTTCTCTGCCGAATTGAAGCCCTTGAATCTTGTCTCCCCTATTTTTCTTCTTCTCTGCGTGGCTATCATCCGTCTCCGAGTTATTCCCTACGGGACACGGCAGCTCGTGTTATTCAAACACACTTCCGCGCCTTCCTTGTTCGCAGATCGAGAACCCTCAGGCAGCTTAAGGAGCTAGGCTCTATCAAGTCGAGATTTAATGCTCTCAAATCGCTGCTCTCCAACGATTGCCACATTGATTATGCAGCTCTCACCCGTGAGGCCATGAAGTTGCTTCTCCAGCTTGATTCTATCGAAGTAATCTAGTCACTGGAACTTTTTTAATCTTAGCTCTCCCTTTTTCATTTTTTCAGTTTCTGTTTTTCTTTTTCCAACATTTTTCTGTGATGTTTCCAGTGCTGCGATTCGATGACCAGGGATGGGAAGAAGTCCATTAGCAGAGATTTAGGGCAATTTTTGGACTCCATTGAAGGGTTTGCTGTGAAAAAGCATTTGCGTGTAGTCAAAGCAACGAAGAATGTGAGGCTTGGTCAAAACAGTGACAAATCCAGAGTTTTACACTCTAAACATGGGGATTTAGGTGATGATCAGAGAAAACTGTTGGAGAACCTCTGGGGAAGAGTTGAGAGGATTAGCCGATTATGTAAGCATTCCGCAAATGAGGAGGACGACGTAAAATCTGAGGGCATTCTTCATTTCATGGATGACAATGATGATGATGATCCAGATCCCAGTATAGTAATTAGAAGAAGAAAGGGAGTAGCCCCGACTAACAATGGGGTTTTTGTTCACAGGCAAGAGGTTCAGCATCAACCTAAAGTGAAGAAAAGTGTAAGCTTTGCAGAGAGTGGAAATGTCTCTAAGATCTACAGCAACACTTATGAACCAGCTCTGAGTGAAGATGCGATTTGTTTGGATGGAAGTTCGTCTAGCGATGAACAGGAAGAGATTTTGGAGAATATTAGAAATGAAGTTGAAGATGTTTTGGATTTTTCTCGTGGTGCTGAAGTTGATGAGGAAGCCATACTGGACAATGAGGGATCAGCACAGAGCACTGATGGTGAAAGAAATTCCAAAAGGCATCTCAAGAATGATTGTAGAAATGAAGGGAAGGTTATATTTTCTGCCCCGTTGCCTTTAAAGATGGAAACTAGAGATGATCTGGCGAAGAGTAAGGGTGGAAGAATTTTGATTTGATAGACGGTAAAACTGTAGGCTTCTGTCTGTAATTTTGTAGCAGTCCATTGACTTTAGACTGTGTTTGCACAGTTGGATTGTAACTTGTAAGCTGTATTTTTAAGGATTTCAGATTGACAGAGCTCCCTTCCTTCTCTAGGGAATCATGGTTCTGCAAGTCGATTTTGATTGTATCACTTAACTTGTTACTCGAACTCACCTCCTGTTTGAATCTAAGTCATTTGTTTTCATTCAGTTATTGCTAATGGTGCAAAATTCTTGGTGTGGCAATTTCACTGAACATTGTTCGCTCTCAGTGACTAGTCTAGAAGAGAACATTCTGAAACATGTGCATGCTAATGCGCATTAAAATTTGTTGGTCGAATGTCAAAATTAACCGTGTGTCGTGATTATTGGCTTGTACAATGCTGTGTTTGCTACTATAGGCGTGATGGAAAGAAGAACAGCATGCGCTTTATCTTGTACTTGCCAAAATGGTGGTGAACAACCAACCAGCTTGAAACACCCTTTCAGCTATCATCAGTTATTGAATTCTTGGGGCGGTAAACGTTACTTTTCAAGGTCCCTGTTTAACAAATCTGGATCATCTCCTTTTCCCTTTCGGATTGCTCTCGTCGTTTTCTTTCAAAATGTACTACTTTAGTGTAAAATAAATAAGCTCCTCACATTTTTTTTAAAAAATAACATTGATTATTCTGAAATATTTTTTTAGTAGCAGTTAGTTCCTTAAAATATTTTTTTAAGATCCTAAAAAATTAGTTTAGGATGATATTGAAAAAAATATTATAGAGTACTGACTGGTATTCAAAAAATACTTTAGGATGATTAATATTATTTTTAAAAAAAAAAATGAGGAATTTATGTATTTTATACAAAAACAGTGTATTTTGAGAAAAAATGAAGAGAGTGAACGGGGAAAAGGAAAGGATGCAAATCCCTGTTTAACACATATGGCTTCCACTTCTATGAGTCCGTTAATAGCTTTTTTGCTTCATCCGATTTTGGTCTTCTTTCCTACTCTTCCTCCCAGCTTGGCTCAATTATAGCCACGACCTATGCACGATGCAATCATGCCTCATTGCGCACCATCTGTTTGCTAAATTGCCCCATCAAAGCTTGTTCTCATATACTGTAATTGTCAAGATGCATTGTGTGAATGGTGGCACTCAAACTGTTTGTTGTCATGCTTGCTTCAGCCAGCTCGACACCTTTACGTATCCATTTGCCATCAAGACGCGTGGTGACGTGTCGTTGATTGACACATGGGTATTGGAGTTCATGGGTGGACTTTGAAAACTGTCTTTGATTTGGACATGTTTGTCCAGAACAATCTGATGTTAATGCAATTTAATTGTGGGGAGAGAAAAAGCGGCACAACTGGTTTTTTACTCAATGCAGGAACTGACTGGGGTGTTTTGGAAGGGTTCGCATTCCCTGCTCATCAGGACATCTTCATCACCTTAAAATAATTTTGGAGTGGATCCATTTTTTTTTAAATAAATTTTTATTTATTTAGATTAAATTGTATGCTGCACTTTAAAATATTTTTATTACTCAGTATTTTAAATTAATTAATTTCTAATTCTGCATTCAAAAATATTTTTCCTATAACACCATGATCCTAAAATATTTTTTCAATAACAATCAATATTTAAAATATTTTTTTTAACACCCAGTATTTTAAACTAATTAATTTTTAATATATGAAGTATTTTTTCAAAAAAAAAATAAAACACAAAACCCTTACTCGTCTTTTTGATGAGTAAGGAATGTGAATCCGTCTTGGAATGTCATGATTAATGGGTATTTTCGCAATTCCTGTGTAGATGAGGCTTTGATGGTTTTATAACAAGAAGATGGAGGATGGTACAATTTATAAATTGAAACACCAAGCTCTCTAAAAGCGAGCTAAGGAGCAGCTTATGCAGGTTTAAGATGCGAGGAAATTTTTGTTTTCAGCCACATAGAAACCAAGTGATTTCAAAATACCAGAAACAGAAAGAGAATCGATATCTCATACCATCAGTTTAGATATAACTTTTTAACACTCATGCCAATTTTAGGACTTAAGCTGATCAAGCCCACTTGATTTTTTATGGTATAGTTCGATCGTCTTAGGGGGTGTTTGTGATAGCGTTTTGAACAGTCAAAACGCACTTATTACGCAAGCCGAGAAAAAACTCTTCTCACATACTTACCTCGTATACCGTAAATCACGAATTATAAGCACGTTTTGGACAAAAATAAGCTCTTCCAAACGAGCACTTAAATGCTACCATTCCTTCGTGGTATGTATGTATAACACTGCTAGTTTCAAATGGCACCGAACAAGATCCTTCTATAGTATTATTTATAAGAGTATTTATTTTAAAAATAACATTCTATCTTTTCACCCTTCACATCTTACCAAACCTTTTCCCACCATTGCCTCTTCCCACCTTATTACTCAGCCTCACACTAATCACAAAAGATAAAAAGAGTTAAATTAAAATTAACCACAACTTGCTTTTATCCGTATGCTGCTTTAAAGACTTGCCCATAACCATTGGAAGTCTCGACATTAGTAAATTTAGCGTCAAAATCACCTCTTCCTTCCTAGCCGCAAGGTCAAACACAAACCTGTGATCTGCACGCATTTCTTTTGACTCCTTGAAGCTTATTATTATTATTATTTTTAATTTTATAATTTTCCTGGAAAACGGAAAATATAGGTTGGACCAATTAGAAAGTTCCGCATTAACCACGGAAGATTATTGTTTCACAAAAACAACCAACAGTCTCGATTTTTCTCTCTCCTCGATTCCCCGTCCCTGGCATTCTCTGCGCTTCCCCCTCTTGATCCACGGGAGAGGAACTTCATTGTAAGCCAGAAATTGGAAGTATTTGATTGATTCTGCGATACCGGTTTGCTACACGCCAAATGCGGTCTTTCAAAAGGCCACATAAAGGCACGTATTGGAGCGTAACTCAGATTAATAGATCTAAATTTTACTTGCAATCCCGGACTCAATCGCAGGGGCATTGCCAGTGGTTTGTTGGGGCATGTGGAATTGGATCTGATGGTTTGTGTGTTGATACTATGGCTGGCAATAGATATAGCAAGTTGCGGCGACTCTGCTAGGGTTGTTGTGGACGGCAACGACCTGGGGCTGCATACACGACGATGCAGCTTCGCTTCTCGCCTAGCATGCGAAGCATCACGATATCGAGCACCAATGGCTTTATTGACTTGATGAAGGTCAAGGTCGCAGCTCGCCACATTTCTTATCGAACCCTCTTCCACACCATCCTCATCCTTGCTTTCTTGTTGCCGTTTGTTTTCATTCTCACTGCAGTTGTTACCCTTGAAGGTGTCAACAAGTGCTCCTCATTTGGTACTCTAATATGAACTTATCATTTTGGCCTTTAAATTCTTAGTATTCTGATCCTGTTCATACTGTCTATCAGTTCATTGATTTTTGACATAGATCTTAGCTTCAGCATTGGGTTAATTTTGTCATGTCCACGCTTCTCTGATTTTATTTTCTCTTTCCTCACCCCTTTTAACAAATATGATCCTGAATTTAGAGGAATTATAAATCTACATTGATATTTTTTTCTGGCAATTTAGGTGATTTCGTTTGCATATTTTAATTTGATAATATAAGTTTTATTCCTAGCGTGAATATTCATATCAGGATCCGAAGTGGCTGGATTGTTTAACTGCCTAATTTGCATAATATGATTGCGCTTGAACTCAAAATTAGTCATCAAGAGGTTCCTCTCACATGGAAACAAGCATTGCTCTACTGGGCTCGCTGTTCATTATTTCATGTTACAAATCAATGTGTTTTATAATGGGAACTATCTTCACTTATCATTTGATTATAAATTGTTGGGTGATAAATATTGTTTTTTAAGGTCCCTGTTTAAATATAGATGGCTTCTGCTGCTATGTGTCAGTTAATACAATTTTTGCTTTACCTGATTTTATCACTTTTTTAAATTTATCTTGTTGCAGCCAGTTGCTTTCTGTATGTTAGTTAGGTTGGATCCTGAAACATCATTGTTTCTTTCATGCCTTGATTCTTTTTAGATCCTTGACTGCGTATTTTTATTTATTTTGGTGCTCCAGGCTGTTTGGGCAGGCGGTTAGGACCCAGGCTTCTTGGTAGGGCTGATGACTCGGGGGTAAATATTGCTTTATTTCATTTTTCTGTCAGCTTCAAATAGATATCAGTCAAAATTTTTGGATTATTAATTTTTATCTGAACCCTTGTGATGATAATTATGATGCAGGAGAAATTGGTTAGAGATTTTTATAAGATCCTTAAGGAAGTCAGGAGTGGGGAAATCCCAAATGGTCTAAAGCTGCCTGATTCATTTGAACAACTGGTTTCTGATATGAAGAATAACCAATATGAAGCTAAGACGTTTGCATTTTTGTTAAGAGGAATGGTAAGTTGCTTGTGAGATTTATTTGAATTGTTATTCGCTTCTTGGTTAATTGAGGTTGAATAGGGAAATGGTTTTCTGAAACTGAAGTCAGCTGTCGTTTGTTGTTCTTTTGTCTAATGACTTGCATGAACACACATATTAGTTTTCAGATAGTATATTCAAAATTAGTTGAGATTGTTTTGTACTTTTACGAATCAATGAAAATTCCTTAAAAACCTTTGCATTCGAGAGTTGGCATCTACAAAAAAATCCAGAGTTTTATACTTTTCTCACTTTCCTCCAATATATTAGCGCGCTCAGTTCTATGTTTTTTCTTTTTTAATGATTTGTATTCTTCTCTTCAGTGGTGTATCTTGGTTCGAAGCATCTTTCCCTTTCATCAATTTATCATCACAGCTACTTAACCCTAAATGTCTATTTATTAGATTCTTAGCTAGATTCTTTTAGAAAGAAATACATTGTCAGGATTAAATTACCCTCACCATTATCTTCACCTTCAATTTGCCTCAACACTGATATATCATTGTCATATGTTTATCATATCTTATAGGAGTTTGAGAATATGTTGTGTTTATGTAATCTAATATGTGGAAAACTGAACTGTATTTTAATGTATGATGTGGAATCTGACATCGCATGCTTTTTAATGATTATTTATTAATCATTCATATCTTTTGTATTTGTTAAAGTAATTCCTTTTAGCAGTTTGTGGTTCCTTGTGTCCTTCCCTCTTCATTCTACTATTCCGCGGCTCAAGTATAGCAACTTGTTCTTTGGCCCAGATAATCTTCATTCACAAAATGAATATGCATTCACGAGGAGATAGAGAGAGAAAAAGTGGATTAATGTTATATGAGATGTGGGCGCCATACATAACAACATGTCCTTGTGCTACTCTCTCTGAATACATGAATGCGTGAATGTAGAGGGTTCAAAGGCCATTGTCTTCTGCTCTTGGAGATCTACTCTGGGTAGTTGCTTATGACTGTTATCACCTGATTATAGAAATTTCTTCTCTGATACCTTACAGAATTCCAATTTTCTCAAACGGAGGCCTTTAGACCAAACTTTTCTAAGATCATTTAGTTGAAAGCTTTGTCTAATGACCTAATACGACAAGAATAACTTTGTTTGGGGATACTGCATAATATACAAGATTTACTTGTTCTTTTATGGCTTCATTTAAGAGCACAACATTACTTTACTGTACTTTTTCCCCATTTCCAGCTCCCTTTCTTGTTATAGAGTTATTTTTTTAAGAGATATTTACTTTCTTCATGATTTAGGTAGTGTGGATGAATTTGCCTGCCTTTCATATAACTGATCTGCCCTTAAACGCCTTGATTGCATTTGCTCATCCCAACCCCAGGCAATATTTTGTGTTAAAAAAGGTGTATTTGTTTGTCTTTGTTATGATGTGATGCTTCTTTATGCAGATGGAGAAATTTGAAAGAGATATCAGAGAGTCCAAGTTTGCAGAGCTGATGAACAAACACATTGCAGCAAGTTCAATCCCTAAAGGGATTCATTGTCTATCTTTGCGTTTGACTGATGAATATTCCTCAAATGCTCATGCACGCAAGCAACTGCCACCTCCAGAGTTACTTCCTCTCCTGTCTGACAACTCCTACCACCATTTTATTGTGTCAACCGATAACATTTTAGCTGCCTCAGTAGTTGTTACTTCTACTGTCCAGTCATCAGTGAACCCTGACAAGATAGTCTTCCATGTCATAACAGACAAAAAAACTTATGCAGGCATGCACTCATGGTTTGCGCTTAATCCTTCCTACCCTGCTATAGTTGAAGTCAAAGGTATTCACCAGTTTGACTGGTTGACTAGAGAAAATGTTCCAGTACTTGAAGCTGTGGAAAATCAAAACGGGATCAGAAATTACTACCATGGGAATCATGTTGCAGGAGCCAATCTCAGTGATACAACTCCACGCACTTTTGCTTCAAAATTGATGTCTAGAAGTCCAAAGTACATATCATTACTCAACCATCTCCGAATATACTTACCAGAGGCAAGTTAGATTTGTCAACTCCTCTCATCTTGGATTTTCTCGTAGACAAGTTGCTTATGCCCCTATCTTTTTGTCCTTCTCTCTCTTCCCACTCGTGAATCTTATATTTATGGGAAGGAATCTAAAAGTAGTAAAACAATCAACCTTAGAACGTGACCAATATTCTGGGTCATCATAAGATGATTATATATCTGTAAAATTGTGCTTCATAAAGCTGTCAAAGTTTATTGAACTGAAATTTTAGTAGCAGATACAGCTCAGGGTATTGAAAAGAATTTCTTTCATATCATAGTAATTGAACAGATAAGAGATATCGTACAATTATTTGTCATAAAATGGCATCATCAACTTACATAGATTGATTATATCAAATCTGTGGGTTATATTTATAAGAATACAAAGGAGCAAAACTTGTTCCTATGGCAAGACATGAAAAGGCTGAGAGATTTTTTTTTGTTTTTTTTTGTGGGGGGGGGGGGGGGGATGTATCAATGTTATTGATGTTGAGATTGCCATTTTATTACCAAAAACTCTCTGTTCCATTTTTTTTATAACTTCTTCCGCACTTTTTCTTTCTCTTGTTGAAGAAGTAAAATGGGTGGTGATGAAACAATTTTTGCTGATTAAATTTTCATTGTGTGCGCCAAACAGCTTTTCCCAAACCTTGACAAGGTTGTCTTTCTAGATGATGATGTGGTAATTCAGCGGGACCTGTCTCAACTTTTGGAAATTGATCTAGAAGGAAAAGTTAATGGAGCTGTGGAAACTTGCAGAGGTGAAGATGAATGGGTTATGTCTAAGCGTTTTAGAAATTACTTTAATTTTTCCCACCCTCTTATTGCAAAGCATTTGGACCCCAATGAGTGTGCATGGGCTTATGGGATGAATATCTTTGATCTGCGCGCATGGAGAAAAACAGACATAAAAGAGACATACCATTCCTGGCTTAAAGAGGTAAAAATTCAAGTAGAATATAACCTAACAATATTCTAATTTTTTTTTAATTACTGAGTAAATTTATCTTGCTTGTTAATTTGGTCCTATTTTACAACAACGGATTGAGTGGCTAAAACCTTTTCTTTTCTTTTTGAACAATTGGCTAAAACCTTTTCACATGTTAATTTATAAGGCAGTGGTGTGGGAAGACTCGTGGACTTAAGTTTACTATCCATTTTTGTGTCCTAATTTCCCTCTTTCTGAAAGAGGATAATGTTGACGACTCCTCTGTTGCAGAATCTGAAGTCTAACCTGACAATGTGGAAGCTTGGAACCTTACCGCCTGCTTTAATTGCATTCAAAGGTCATGTTCACCCAATTGATCCCTCCTGGCACATGCTTGGCTTGGGATATCAGAATAAAACAAATATTGAGAGTGTAAAGAAGGCTGCAGTTATCCACTACAATGGGCAGTCGAAACCCTGGTTGGAAATTGGCTTTGAACATCTTCGGCCATTTTGGACCAAGTATGTCAATTATTCAAATGATTTTGTCAGGAACTGTCATATCCTGGAACCATAGTCAGTTTACAAGAAAGTGTTGGTTTGAACAACCGCATACACCAACTGACCAAAGAGACAAGTTAAAAAGGTTTCATCTAAATTTTTTTCGGCTTGAGATTTTCTTCAAGATGAATTTGAGAAGTCAAATAAAGGTTTGGTTGACAGGGCAAAACGATATAAAACTGTGGGTGGATTTGCTGCCATCCCCATATTTTTGCAAATTTGTAGCATCCTGGAATGGCCTTAAGAATCACTTTTCAGTCTTGTGACAGAAAAACTGATCCTGTATTTGTGCTTGATGAAAGGATGAAATAGTTTTGGTCTTCACTTCGGGCGCCTGTATTGAGGATTGCTTAGTGAAGAACTTCAGAAAATAAACTAAACGCTGAAGATGGAAGATACACGCCAAGTCGTCATTTTAGTTGGGGCAAGGATCAGAATTGAGACAGTTATACTATGAAAATTCGCCACTGGTACAGCGATTTCCCCCTCATTTTTTAGTTGTTTTATTTTTATTAGTACCACATTTTTACACCCCATCCTTTAAATTTTGATATGATATGATAAATTGTAGGTGTAGTTCTTGAGATTGATTTGGCACAGATGCATTGAGTTTGGTAACTGTTAGTAGGATATATATTGGTATTCGTTTTGTACCATTACGACCCATTGGAAATGTGCGACATACATATAGGACCACTAAATATGAAAAATTTATAATGATTTCATGAAATGATCTAATCCCTAAAAGTTTTTTAGAGGCTATTTTGAAACTTAACTTTTCGCTGAAATTATCTAATTGTTTTCATGAGGGGGGGAAAACTCCTTCACCCTTGGTCGAATGTGCGGCAAATTAAAATTTGAGGCAGTATTTCTCGTGTATAAATTGAGATGAGAGTTTTGATTCCTCACTTGCATCGTTAATTTATAATGAACTTTGTTGGAAACTTGGGCTCCTTTACATTGATGAATGACTACGAGAGGAAGTTATTTGTATAACACTATAATTTCCTATTATTACCCATATTTCCATGGCTTTGCAGTTATGCATAATGTATTGCTTATTAAATATGGTGGAAAAACAAGTTGTCATTTTCTTTTATTTTAAAAAATTTCATATGCCAGTGGCATTGGCCCAAAAAAGTTGAAGATATTAGCAAAAAAAAGTTTGACTCCAAAGGAGCAGCCGTATATTGTTATCGCATGTGATCTGCTGAAGAAGTTCATGAGAAATTAACGGAGCCTGATCACTGTTCACTGATCGGTTGTTGAACTTGTATTTGGGCAAGTAGAGACCTTGTGTTGCTCAGCCCATGGGTATATTATATATTTCAATGTTTAATTAAGAGCGCATGCACCAAAGGTATGAAATTATAAGTGGAATCGAACATGCAACATCTCACTTACTAAAGAGTTTTCATGCCAAGCTGCACCTCAAACTGTTGAACTTTTGCAATGTTCCTAAGAAACGTTGACATGTTTCCATCCACATTCATCCATGAACAATCTTAGTGGCAAGTCTCTATTTTTAACTGTTCTTTACAAGCCCCAAGTTGGAATAGAATCCTTTTCTTCCATTACTACTCCATTTTTTAACACCAGTGAATGCTATATAATGGTTCATGTGTCTACATTATGGCTATGTTATGGGGCTGTTCACGCATTGCCTGAAATGAATCCTACTAGTTATCTCTTAGATGGGGAAAAGAATTATACTAGCCATAACGAGTCATGATTTGTAAATAATACGATCTCCTATAAATTAACGTCGATACCATCAATATATAAAATTTATAAGTTTATAAAAATTATAGAAAATCATATTATTGATTATTCATAAATAATATCACTCATTCTAAACCGTAGCAAAATGCATGACCCCAAACTGGGTATAAATTTATAGACTTTATATTAATTCATTGATAGGTAATTAGGTACAGTGCACCGTTGACAGGAAAAGCATTGGACTCCAGCAATATAAAAATTCCCTGCCAAGAAAAAAAAAAGAATTATATATATATTGTTATGAATAATATATTGAAATATATTAAATGGATGTTAATCTCCCTAATATTTCTCCCATCTTCCTATTATCTCTCCCCATTGATTTTCCTACGATTATGTAATCTCAGTTTTCTAGATTATAGAGTTATGCCTATAAATAGGAAGCATATATGATGTATTGTGTAATAACCCAATTTGGGATTAAGGGCTAATTATATTAACAGTGATGTAATTATTGCTAAATTCAATGTGAATGTGTTTTAATCAATGCCTAAGCCCTATATTTGTGTTTATGTGTGGATTAATGTTTAAATGAGTTGAAATATAGGGGAGGGCGCATAGAGTTGTTATTGGAATGATATAAATGAGTTTGGAAGTGATTTGAGTGAAATTATCATAATCAAGGGCAAAATGGTAAAATTGGAAAGTTACCGACCAATTGGTCAGTTACCGGAGAGAAAAACTCATAGGTAATTGAAATCAATGATTAGTATTGAATGAGTAAGAGGCGGAATCCTATGTTTATAAGCCTATGTGAGCTCATGGAAAGGGAAATAAGATGATGATACATGGCAATTTGAGAATCATAGGCTTGGTTAACTTGTCAAACCTTTTCCCTCTCTCTTCCCTCTTCCAAAAGTCAGCCAAGAGGCCTCCCAACCCTAAAAATCTGACCTCCTTCATCATCATCCTCACCAACTCATCTCATCTCTCTTCTCTCCTCCATTGTCGACCAAGCTAAGCAAGACAGAGAAAGAAAGAACTTGATTTTTAGGTGAGAAATTGTCCTTAAATGCTTAACTCATCTTCATTAATATTGTTCATGGTGACAAGAGCTTTATTCTTATGGTTTCAGATTTTTGAATAGTGATATTTGAGAACTTGAGAAAAACTGAAAGTTGGGGAAACAAAGAACTAGCTTTGGGAAGAAGTTGAGGTGAGTATTTGAAACATTTTGGTGTATTCATTGTGACCATTGGTTGAGTCTTGGGAATTTGTGATTTTGCCATGATTTTTGGTAAATTTTGAAATGTATGGATAGGCTAGTGTATTGTAGTAAAATTGATGTCATAGTGTGTCTTTATGCCATTGAAATTGATTTGGAATTTTAGTTTGGAAAGGTTTGCAATATGGTGACTTGATTGTGTTTTGGTGTGACATGTTGTGGTCATTGAGTAACATGTCAATGGGAATAGAATTTGGTTGTTTTGATGGTTTCAATGGATTCCTTGTGCAAAATTGTATAGGAATGGTGTTTAGTTTGAAATTTGGAACCATTGGAAGCCAATTGGAAAATTGGTTAAGTCTGGAAATTTGCTAAGTTTAAAATGTTGTGTAGGGACCTGACTTTACATGGCCTTTTGATTTAGCAAATGGTGTCTAAATGATTTGAAATTTTTCAGGATTGTAGTTCACATTGCAAGCTTTCCATCCATAGTATGAGTCATTCTGAGTTTTGTGCATAAGTTATGAGGGTTTGAAAATCAGCCAGGAGTCAGGGTCACAGATTGGCCGTGGCCTAAAACCTTCTGTCTATCTGCTAGCTGTGGCCCAAAACTTACTGACCTGCTCTTGGCCGCGGGCCAAAAATTTATGACTTGACTCTAGCCGCAGCTCAAGATGGCTGGCCGCGACCCAAAATTTTCTATGCATCTTTTGGCCAAAGCCCAAGGGTGGGCTGGCCGCGGCCAACTCTTTGAAAAAATGACTTTTTGAGTTTTGAAAAACGGTCTTCGAGCAATCTTTCCCTAATCTTTTAGGCATGTATCTAAGCCTCTAATAGCCACCTAAGGAGTTCAAATGATAACAAACTTTAAGTGTTTGGAAGTTAGAAATTGGAATAGAGTTTTAATCCACCGCTCTTGACATTGATTTATAGGATTTGACATTTGCTATACCCGCGAGCCCACTGTGTCGGAGAACGTCAGGAAAGGACAAGGTAGTGATTCTTTCTCTTATACTATGTGTAAAGCATTGTATGTATGTTTGTCATGCATTGTGATACATTGTGACATATTGTGATGCTTTGAGATTACAGCGAAAGCTGGTACAGTGATTACAGCGTAAGCTGTTGCATTCAGATGGCAGCAGAAGCTGACACATAGTATTTACAGCCATGAGTGCTGTCGTATGTGGCGTGAGCCATATATCATTGCGATGCTGCTTAACATGATCGTATATGCTATATGTTTATGCATTATATGAGTGACTTATTACTATTGGGATTCTCTTGAATCTCATTCTTTCTATTGACTAATATTTCAAACAGGACAAGTGGCTCCAAGGAAAAGCGAACGACTAGGAGCGGTTAGGATCTTGTAGGGATATTCAAACTTGGAAATGTTGGTTAATCATTTTGAGTAGGGATATTGTATATATTTTTGGGAATGTAAATAGTTTCTGGAATATGATTGTGTAATTCCCTAAATGGGAATTTGATACCTTTAATATAGATATTTAAACCCGGGGGTTGCCGGAAATTTTGCTGTACACTCTGATATGTATAAATGTGATATAACTGCACAGATAATTACATTCGATATTTGAACTTGAGACCAAGATAGGGAAGAAATGTTGAAAGATTTTGTGAAGACCCTACCGTAAGGGAGGGAGTTGAAATGAGTTTTCAACTATCCGACGGTCTCTAAACCAATTTATTCTACGACATCGAATCTTAATTACACTTATTAAGGCAGGGGGTTACATATTGTACATACCTTGAGAAGTAAAAAAGAATTACTCTCCTTCTCCTCCTCTTCTCATATTCTCTCTTTAGTTATAACACGTTATCATCACGAAACTTTCGTCAAGAATAACTCTTAGTGATGCCAATCATGAAGATTTATGTCTCGTTGATAGTGCAATAACACACACCATACTTAAAAACGATAAATATTTCTCTTCTTTAGTAATGCGAGAAGTGATTAACTCTGTCATGTGAGTTTTATCAAAATACTAGAACACTAAATATGCAATATAGTAGTGCAACCTAGGTCGATTCTCTTGAGGAGCTAGAAATCCTTAAATCTCAATTGTGAGAGCTCTAAACAAATTAGATGAACAAATTTGGCTTGCTGGAATCATTATCCTATTATCTATTATTTATGGATTTTTTCAGAGTTAAGAAACGAAAATGACAGAAAACAGAGCAGTACGATTGTGGAAGAAATCAAGTTGCAAATGGTCTTCCCTAAGAGCTTCACCTAGCCTTCAAATTATTTGAGTTTAACCAAAGAAGCGATTCTGATTATGCATCCAAAAATTCAAGGAATGTATCAAGCTTAAACTCCTTGATGAATATGAAACCATACTCATTAAAAATCAATCAAACTAGTAATAAAATCTGATTCAAACGAGCCAAAAATTATCACTAATTCTACTCTGAAACAGGTAGCATTATACTCCTAAGCTCATTACAATCAATGAATCTTGGTTTAACAACCATAAAGAACACAAAATCAGAGAATAGCATAGATCAAATTCAAGTTCCTAAACAGTAACAATGAATCCAAATCTACAAGAATAGATCGATTAAACTCCCTCTCTGACTTTGAAACTCAGGCATCGGCTTCTCTCTTAGGGAAGTGAAGATGTTCAGCCGCTCATGGTGTTGCAGAAATCTTCAGCAATCTGAAAATGTTCTTCGGCCATAGCTGGATCTTCAAGAAATTTGCTTAGAAAAATGAAGGTGACGAGATGCGAAAAATGTCCAAAAGGCGAAGTCTGCAAAGCTCAGAGATAAAAATGAATGATTCCCCTCGATTTCTCCTTTAATCCTCACGTTCTGTACGTCTTTTCTTCTTTTTCTCAAAAACAAAACCCCATGCCGGGCCCCACCCAGAATTTTTACTCTTTTCACCAAGTTAGCATATCCAGCGAAAGTCCATCTTTTAGAAAGGCTCCCTTTTTTATTTCCATTGAGTTTTTGAATGCTTTCCTTTAAAATTAATTCAGCCCTCTTTCTGTCCCTTTTGACCAATTTTCAACTCTTGATATTTCCTTCATTTTATCCCTGCATTTTAGCAAAAATATCAAGCAGCATCCATGTTCTCATATTATGACAAATTATATATTTTTAGCTCATGAAAATACTCTAATCAACAATAAGATCCATAGAAAGTGTGATAATAAAATGAGCTTATCAAATTCCCCCACACTAGAGCATTTGCACTCCTGGGCAAATAAATCTCAATCCATAATCCAATTCTCAATAATCATTTTAGTAGCAAACTCTAACTAAAATATGAGCTTCTTAATATGACCACTTTCATCTTTACAATCAATAAAGAAACTTGCAATTATCCAGACAAAATAACCATTTTAATGCACAATTTTGTAACTGGTAATAGGCATCAAGGACTCACAGGAATTAGTGTTTCTCTCCTCTCTCATATAGGGTTCTTTCTCTCCTCTCTCCTAGGCTAGCCTCTACCATAGGCTTGTCAAAACTCTAATATCTCCACCACTCAAATTCATGGGAATTAATGTATCAAGAGGGCTTTCTCTAGGCTGTAATGTTGGAAAGGCTGTGATGGATATGGAAGATTAAGCATTGACCACTTAAGCAAAAATGCATATTCAAGAAGCATGCAAAACTACAACCAACTTCCTAACCTTTTTTTTTTCCTTGTACATGTGTTTAATACATCAATCAAAGCTGAAACTCACATGAAGTCAATCCTAATCATCTATGCAAATAGTTTATCAACTGCTACACAAAAATCACCATACATGCTTTATTGATCTCTCTTCTTCTTGTTTTTTTTTTCAACCCTTTTTTTTTCGTTTTTTTCTTCTTCATGCTTTCTTTCTTTCTTTTTTTTTTTCGTCATCGTTTGCTCTCTTTTTTTTTCTTTTTTTTTTCGTTTTTTTTCAATTTTTTTTTTCAACTTGCCTCTTTGTTTTTTTTTTTCAGAGATCAAATCGGCAAGCACAGAACTTCACAGCTGATTACTTCCACCTACTTTCATTAACATTGAATTCAACACCACTAAATAATTCCTTTCAAGTATGTCACTAGACACTATTACCACTTAAGAAGCTAGATCATGTTTTGCAGAAATAATCATGCATTCTACTCAACTGGTCAATGATGTAAAGAAAAGAAAAGGAAGGGCTCAAAGTGGTTTGCAAAGGGTCAATTGTTTAAAGTTTGTGTTTAGGTCTATATAAGGTTTAGAACAAATGCCTCTATCATTTATACCTCTTCCCATGCATAAATGTAGCCTTGACAAAGAGCTAGGACAAGTTCTAGAGAGAACTAACTCTAGGGAGTATGCTCTCGATGTTTAGAAATGAAATAAGGCTCAAAAACCTTCCATCAAGGATTAATTCCTCTAGCCCATTAACAAAGACAAAATTATACACTAAATTGATCCTAATGCCATGAATAAGTGCTCATTCCTATACCAATCATGCAGAATCAGATAGCCAAATCAAAGTTCTCATATCTCAATCAAGCTTACTTCTACAACAACCAATGAAAACTGGATTTCATTTTTCTGCCCAGGTGTAAAGAAACTCAAGTGTGCAGCAACTTAATAACAGCAATGAAATGTTCACAGAGACAACATCAATGACACTTGTACAGCAGCAACTGACATCTAAACCTCCCCCACACTTGAATTTTGTATTGTCCTCAATGCAAACAGCCTCAAAATGGGCTAAGAGAGGTCAATACAGGGGTATAGCAAAACAAGGGCATAGTGAAACCATTTGGGTGCATGTGTCCAACCAGCAAGCAAATCATCAAATACGTCCAAATCCATCTTCCCTCCAACTAAACTGGCAAAACAGTGGAGTTCAACATTTATTTTTACCTTTTCTACTAGTTTGGTCCCTCCCCCACACTTATTTCAAGCAATCAATGTCACAAAGAAATGAAGCAATTCAAAACAGAAAATGTAAGTGAGGGAAAGAAACAACCTTAGGACGAAATCTCTTCAAGCTCTTGTAGCAAAAATTCTCATCACATATTTGAACCATAAAGCACTCCAAAACAAGCTCCACTGAGTGGTAATTCGTCCTTGGTGGTGGTTCTGGGTCAATTGGTAAGGGTTCCAAGATATATGGTATGTCTTGACTTCCTTGGAGTCTTTTGCCTCTAATTTCCAGCAAGAGAGAACTAGAACCAGCAGCATAATATATAACAGAATTCAAGTGGTTCAAGTGATTACAAACATGGGTGAGTAAATCTGGGGTCAAATCACAAGAAAGGACTTCATGAGTAAAAGTGTGACCAAGCTTAGCAAGAAGAGGAGTAGCAAGAGCCAAGGCATATTCAAAGAAGACAGATTTCATCATGTTTTGTTCAAGAAAAGAAATGGCAGCAACATCATTCTCACAATTACCTAAGTCTGGAGGTAAGTCACAAGAAAGCATCTCATGAATAGATAGATGATCATGCTTTAAACTCCAAATTATGTTACAGCCATGTTCAGTTCTAAAATCATTAGTAAAGTGAAAAGAATCATACTCTACATCACACAATTCTACTATGTCAGGTGCAAGGTCATAAGAAAGAGATGGATGAAGTGAGTCATGTACATGAGATTTCTCATGATGCTCAAACATGACATACTCAAATTCAGGTTCAAACAATTCATGATTAGTTGCACACATTAAACTCTTGATGTTACGTGAATCTGAAATGAGTAAATCATCAACAACTAGCACACTAGAATCATCATGCTCACTTAGCTTTATATCTGGACTAAAATCACAAGAGAGAATTTCATCTAAAGATTCACTAGCATGTCTAGCACATGTGTCAGCAGCACACAAGGAACAACCAACATCTATAAACCTCAAGCAATTATATGGCAAAGCAAGGGGTAAAAATTTCAGGATAAAGAGAGGGGAATGAGTAACAAGTGAACTGCCTAGTTGGAATTCAACGATCCCTATAATTTGTACAGCAGCACTAGGAGCAAAATGGCACTGTGCAGTGGCAGAGATAAAATCAGTTTGCTCCAACTTCCTTGTATCACATTGTTGGTTGCCCCAATCATGATGATGAAGACAGAACTGATCTAGATAGCTTTCAAATTCAGCTCCTAGCAATTGGAGTGGTGATGCAGAATTGGCTCTCTTACTTATGCTACGAAATCCAAGATTGATGTGCAGCACAGACTTGAAAGAGTGATCCAGCAACAAGGTTATGCCAACAACTTCCCTTAATTTATACTCAATAGAAGCAAATGGTAAGTTTTTAAGAATTGAGGAAGGTAAGAAAATACTTACATTGCTTTCCAAGTGTGCAAGAGATGTAAAGGATTCTTCTTCAAACATTTGCAGCAACAATTCGTCAGGTACATCCCCATTAAAATGTAATGCAGAAGCCAAATTAAAGTTTTTAGATGGTTGCCCCAATTTTCGGAATTGTTGATCATCTATTATGATTGGAAGAATCTTCTCCAATGCACAAGTTTCTAAAGAGTGCTCCTGGGCAATAGCTAATTCATGAGGTTCAGTGTGCAAAACCAGCTGTTGAGTCATAATTTCTTCTTGATCCAGCATGAGATTCTGAACTACTTCAATTTCAGCATATACTTCAGAAACAGAGTTTCCAATTTCAGCTCCTTCAAAACTTTGTAATTCATGAGTTTCAATTCTGTTTCCGTCAGGATTTGTATCATCTCCAATTTCTGCATATGAGCTGCGCTGGAGTTCTTGAATATCATCTCCTACTTGTTCCTTAAATGGCTCTTGAGTAGCTTGTGACATTATGCACATAAGATAGTTGTAATATTGATTTAACCATAGCTTGATCTCCTTTTCCTCCTTCTCCAATTTATCTGAATTCCCACACAACTCTAATTGTCGGTTCAATACTTTTAACCTTTCTAATTTCTGCCCAGAGATTTGGCTTAGAGCCATGATCTCACTCATGTCACTATCCATCTGCGAAACTAAGTCAATTAAGTTCACAATTTGCAACCTAAGAATTAAGCACCAGAATGCAGTAATTTTCAGCAATGCTAAGTGAGGAATTCAACTTTAGGTTCCAAGAAGGCAACAATTTCAGGGAAATCACGGTTAAAATGACAGGGCAGTAGTGAGCAACTTCCAATAAGTCAAGAGGCAAAAATTTCAGCAATGCCACATCAGATACATATTACAAAATCTGATCCAAAAGAGCTACTGAAACCTCATTATGACAGCAATTAATTTCCAAAATTTCACAGTTTACTTCCTTCAAAGTCAAAACCAGTCTTACAATTATCTAGTAAATACAGTAGCAAGAGTTAAGAAACTCTGACAATCCAGATTAGCAGCAAAGAATTCTGTTGCAGTAGAACATGTCCCAGAAAGAGTGCAAGAGTTAACTCAGCAATTCAGGTCAGAAATCAGGTTTTTAATACCAATGCATAGCAGTTAGCAAGGTTGAACAAACTGAATATAATCTGGATCATACAATAGATTATCCCCTTTTCTGGTCATAAAACTCAGCAACACAGGGCTAACTCAAAACAAATTAACTAGCACCCAAACAACTGAAATCCAAGGAAATTAAGCTCCCCGGCAACGGCGCCAATTTGATTAACTCTGTCGTGTGAGTTTTATCAAAATACTAGAACACTAAATATGCAATATAGTAGTGCAACCTAGGTCGATTCTCTTGAGGAGCTAGAAATCCTTAAATCTCAATTGTGAGAGCTCTAAACAAATTAGATGAACAAATTTGGCTTGCTGGAATCATTATCCTATTATCTATTATTTATGGATTTTTTCAGAGTTAAGAAACGAAAATGACAGAAAACAGAGCAGTACGATTGTGGAAGAAATCAAGTTGCAAATGGTCTTCCCTAAGAGCTTCACCTAGCCTTCAAATTATTTGAGTTTAACCAAAGAAGCGATTCTGATTATGCATCCAAAAATTCAAGGAATGTATCAAGCTTAAACTCCTTGATGAATATGAAACCATACTCATTAAAAATCAATCAAACTAGTAATAAAATCTGATTCAAACGAGCCAAAAATTATCACTAATTCTACTCTGAAACAGGTAGCATTATACTCCTAAGCTCATTACAATCAATGAATCTTGGTTTAACAACCATAAAGAACACAAAATCAGAGAATAGCATAGATCAAATTCAAGTTCCTAAACAGTAACAATGAATCCAAATCTACAAGAATAGATCGATTAAACTCCCTCTCTGACTTTGAAACTCAGGCATCGGCTTCTCTCTTAGGGAAGTGAAGATGTTCAGCCGCTCATG
The DNA here is from genome assembly GCA_963210345.1 of Inga oerstediana. NCBI lineage: Eukaryota > Viridiplantae > Streptophyta > Magnoliopsida > Fabales > Fabaceae > Inga > Inga oerstediana. Next base: position 14,614,158 of record OY723403.1, on the reverse strand, counting down.
GTGTTGCAGAAATCTTCAGCAATCTGAAAATGTTCTTCGGCCATAGCTGGATCTTCAAGAAATTTGCTTAGAAAAATGAAGGTGACGAGATGCGAAAAATGTCCAAAAGGCGAAGTCTGCAAAGCTCAGAGATAAAAATGAATGATTCCCCTCGATTTCTCCTTTAATCCTCACGTTCTGTACGTCTTTTCTTCTTTTTCTCAAAAACAAAACCCCATGCCGGGCCCCACCCAGAATTTTTACTCTTTTCACCAAGTTAGCATATCCAGCGAAAGTCCATCTTTTAGAAAGGCTCCCTTTTTTATTTCCATTGAGTTTTTGAATGCTTTCCTTTAAAATTAATTCAGCCCTCTTTCTGTCCCTTTTGACCAATTTTCAACTCTTGATATTTCCTTCATTTTATCCCTGCATTTTAGCAAAAATATCAAGCAGCATCCATGTTCTCATATTATGACAAATTATATATTTTTAGCTCATGAAAATGCTCTAATCAACAATAAGATCCATAGAAAGTGTGGTAATAAAATGAGCTTATCAAGAAGCCAATGTTCAGACTATATCCGGAAGTATAAATATGATCGAAGGCTTTGAAAGAGCTAATATTTTGTTTCCTGAATGAACAAAATTATGTATTGATAATGCATTTTATTTTATCAAGTCTAAAAGAAACTTGTTGAGTTTCAAAGATATCTGCAGAAATGGATATCACATAGAAACAACAATTAAAAATAATCAGGAATGTCTTGCTATCACAAATATAATTTTTGATAGAAAATATATATTGGAAAGTTTTCCTGTCTTTTCTTCTGACTTGTATTATACATTTATAAGTATAATTGAAACATATGTTATTGAAAACCAAAAGTTCATTAATGCAAACCAGAAGTCTACCATTGCAAACCAACAGTTTGCAAATATAAACCAGAAGTTTACTAATCAATATAATGTTTGGCATGATCGGTTAGGTCATCCCGGGTCAATCATGATGCAACAAATAATTGAGAATTCATGTTGATATACCCTGAAATGTAAACAAATACCATAATCCCATGATATCTCATGTGTTGCATGTTCCAAGGGAAAATTAATTATTCGGCCTTCATCAAGTAAAGTAGAAAGTGAGTCACTTATATTTCTAAAACGGATACGGGGAGATATCTGTGGACTGATATACCCACCATGCAGACCACTTATGTATTATATGGTTTTAATTGATGCATTAACTAAATGGTCACATATTTGCTTATTATCTTCTCCTAACTTGACATTTGCAAGACTACTTGTTTTATTGATTAGATTAAGAGCTCATTATCCTGATGATCCTATCATGAAAATATGTTTCGATAATGCTGGTAAATTTACTTCACAAGCGTTTAATGAATATAGGATGTCCCTCGGAATTGATGTTGAACATCCTGTAGCTCATGTTCATACACAAAATGGACTTGCAGAATCATTAATTAAACGTTTACAATTAATTGTAAGACCATTACTTATGGGATCAAATCTCCCAATTTCTGCTTGGGGACATACAATTTTGCATGCAGCAACTTTGATTTGTACTAGGCTAACAAGTTATTTAAAAATATCCCTTTTACAAATGATTTTTGGTCAGGAACCTAATATTTCTTAACTACGGATTTTTGGATGTGTTGTATATACTTCAATTACTCTATCACAACATTTCAAGATGGGTCTTCAAAGAAGGATATGAATATATGTTAAATATGAATCTCCTTCAATAATAAATATCCAGAACCATCTACCGAAGATATGTTTACGGTTCAATTTGCTGATTGTCATTTTGACAAAGTATCTTTTTCAACATTAGGGGGAGAAAATAAGCAGTTGGGAAAAGATATTAGTTGGAATGTTATCATTATCTCACCTTGATCCTTGTACAAAAGAATGTGAACTAGAAGTTTAAAAGATAGTTCATTTACAAAGTTTGGCTAATCAATTGCTTGACTCATTTACTGACCCAAATAAAGTAACAAAATCACATGTTCTAGCTGCTAACGCTCCTATCAAAATAGATGTCCCTGTTAGACAACCTATTGTAAATGAATCTAAAGCACGCATGAAGCATGGTAGGCCCATCAGTTCTAAAGATAAAAATCCTCGAAAGAAAAAAGGGGCTATAAGTATAGATGATCAAAGTTGAGAACAATCAAGGAAGGTTAGTTGCTCCAAAAGAGCCATTAGACAACACCAATATCCTAATTCTAAAAGATACCCAGGTATCTGAAATACGTGAAAATAATGATATCTTAATAAATTATATTATGAATGGAATACGATAGGACCGAAATGAAGTCAATGTTGATAATATTTTTGCCTACAATGTAGCACTTGATGTAATAAATGATAATGAGGATTACGAGTCAAATTCAATTAGTGACTACAAACAAAGAAAGGATTGGTCAAGATGGAAAGACGCAGTTGAGACAGAGTTAAAATTATTGAAAAAACGAAAAGTTTTTGGACCCGTAATTCTTAAACCTGAAGATGTAAAACCGGTTGGATATAAATGGGTTTTTGTGAGAAAGAGAAATGAAAAAGGTGAAATCACAATATATAAGGCACGTTTTGTTGCCCAAGGGTTTGCACAAAGACTTGGTATTGATTTTGAAAAAACATACTCACCGATAGTGGATGCAACTACGTTTAGATATTTGATTAGCCTAGCAGTAAGTAAATGGCTTAATTTGCATCTAATGGATGTCATTACAGCCTATTTATATGGCTCACTTGACAATGACATTTATATGAAACTCCCTGGAGGACTTAAATTGCCATATGCATACAATTCAAGTTATCGAGAACGGTACTCAATAAAGTTAAATAAGTCCTTGTATAAATTGAAGCAATCTGGACATATGTGGTATAATCGACTTAGTGAATATTTATTAAAGGAATGATATAAAAACAATCCAATAGCCCCAAGCATCTTTATGAAAAGATCTGAAAATGAGTTTGTTATAATTATCATTATGTTGATGATATAAATGTCATTAGAACTCCTGAAGAGTTTGAAAAGGCAATTAATTGCTTGAAAAATGATTGCAAATTGAGTATTTGAAAAATATAATCTTTGTATATCGAAAAACTTACACAAGAAAAGTCCTAAAGCGTTTTTATATGGATAAATCACATCCATTATGTCCTCCGATGGTAGTAAGATCTTTGGAAGTTGATAAAGACCCTTTTAGACATCGAGAAATTAGCAAAGAAGGTGATAAAGAACTACTTGATCCATAAGTACTATATCTTAGTGCAATTGGAGCACTAATGTATCTTGCTAATTACACTCGACCCGACATATCATTTGCCGTCAATTTATTAGCAAGATATGATTCTTTACCAACACGAAGACATTGGAATGAAGTTAAACACGTTTTTCATTATCTTAGAGGCATAATGTATATGGGGTCATTCTACTCAAGTGTACCTAATCATGAACTTTTTGGCTATGCAGATGTTGGTTTTTTATCTAATCCACATGATGGTAAATCACAAATAGAGTATTTATTCACAAGTGGTGGCACAATCATTTCATGGAGATCTATGAAATAAACTATGTCAGTCATATCATCTAATTATGCAAAAATTCTAGCAATGCTTGAAGCGAATCGAGAATGTGTATGGTTAAGATCAATAATACGTCAAATAAGAACCACTTGTGGTTTATCTCCTAGTAAAATGACCTCAATAATCATATATGAGGATAATACTACATGTATTACCCAACTAAAAGAAGGATACATTAAGGGAGATAGAACAAAACATATTTCACCAAAATTCTTCTTCACTCATGATCTTCAAAAGGGAGGTGAAATTGATATCTAGCAAATTCGTTCCCGTGAAAATCTAGCAGATTCATTTACCAAGTCGCTTCCTGGTACAACATTTGAAAAGCTCGTTCGTGGCATCGGACTTCGTAGACTCAAAAATATCAACTGATGTTGTCAAGAGGGAGAGTTGATACACACTGTACTCTTTTTTCCTTGTCTATGGTTTTTCCTAACAAGGTTTTTAATGAGGCAGCACTATTAAGTGTTTCCATGGCAAAAAAAAAAAAAAGCACGTGTCACTAAACAATGTACTTTTTTTCTTCTACTAAATTTTTGTCTCACTAGGTTTTTCTTAATTGGAGTTTTTTTTAGGCACATGTTTAGTCATGAATATTCAAGGAGAATATTATAAATAATGTATTAAAATATATTACATGAATGTCCATCTCTCTAATATTTCTCCCATATTTCTATTATCTCTCTCCAATTATTTTTTCATGATGATATAATATCAGTTTTCTAGATTATACATACCTTAAAAAATAAATAAGAATTACCCTCCCCACCTCCTCTCTTCGTATTCTCTCTTTATTTATAATATATATATATATATTGCCTAGTGAAGCCAACGTCGCCGCGCCTATCATATCTCTAAACCGGCCCACGTGTATGAACCTGGTGGAAGCGGCACATCGGGCATTGGGCGTGCCCAAACAACTTGTGAAGGTTTCTACCAGCTCTTGGAACCTGCCCGAATTCTCTACACTCACAAGTCACAACTCTTTTTATTTTTAGCCTTTTCCCCATTCCCACGCAAAGTCGCAATCTTCATTTCTGAACCTCGCTCGTTTCCCAATTGTTGAGCAGATAAGCTCACTGGAGTTTCTGGGGTCTAGGCATGTCCTCTACGACGGCGTTTTCTGGGCTCAGCGCTCATCATTCAGTTTCTATTTGCTGTAATAGAAACGATGCTCGATTTGCTCAACCACAGCTCTCCCTAAGTTTTCCTTCGAAGTCGAAACACGCGTCTCTTAAAGCCTTAAAATCCCTGCCATTGAATAGAACGGCTTATTTGACTAATGGATTTCCAAGAATTCGAAGAAACTCTAAACAGTTCTCTGTCCGTTGTGATGCTTCAAGTGGAAGGGTACCGTGGATTCTGCGAATTACTTTTGATTTCTTTTCAAGCTTCGGTAGTGAGCATGGCAACTAGTAAAACGTTCTGTGGAAATTCAATCTTGCTTCAATGTCAAACTCGCTCTAAACAGTTGTCAATTTAATATATTTGGTTTTAGCTCATTTATAGTTTATTATTGGTTTAGTTTGGTGCTTTGGAGATGGAGTGGTTGACGCTGAATTTTGATGGACTAGCAGATTACGCAGCAAGAGTTCACAGAAATGGCGTGGCAAGCGATTGTTGCATCGCCGGAAGTTGCAAAAGAGAACAAGCATCAGATTGTGGAGACGGAGCACTTGATGAAAGCTTTGCTGGAGCAGAAGAATGGGCTCGCTCGCCGGATCTTTTCCAAGGTTGGGGTTGATAATACTCGGTTACTAGAGGCCACTGATAAGTACATCCAACGGCAACCCAAGGTGAGTAATCTGTTCTAACTAGTTTGGGATTTTATTAGTGTTAGTTTAAAGTTTAATTCTTTTTCTGTTGGAATCCATTTTGGGGCCATTACATTTTCCTCGTTCCTAAATTGATAAAGGGCGAGACTGCATATTGATGGTGGAAGTGAAATTGAAAAGGCATTAATCAAAATGAAGCTTGAAAAAATTATATCAATATGATTGATAAAAAATGACACTAACTGATATCTTGCTTATGTTCGGTCGTACTAGGTTCTGGGGGAATCAGCTGGTTCAATGTTAGGGCGTGATTTGGAAGCATTGATTCAGAGATCCAGGGATTTCAAGAAAGAATATGGAGATTCATTTGTGTCAGTTGAACACTTGGTTCTTGGTTTCACCCAAGACCAACGATTTGGAAAGCAGTTGTTTAAAGATTTTCAAATTTCTCTGCAAGCTCTAAAATCTGCGATAGAGTCCATAAGGGGGCGTCAGTCAGTTATTGACCAAGGTAATGACATTTCCATTTGAATTCTTTTTATAAATATAGTTACCTGTGCTGTCCTCTTTTTCCCCTTCCATCTTGGGTAGAATTAGTTAGAGTAGTTTATGTTCCATTAAGCGGTCAATGATCTTGCTACTTCTAGATTGTGTTAGACCAATGGTTTTAGGTTGCCCTTCACTTGGTTATGACTGTTAGGAGCTGAACTTTATTTGTTCTATGTTAAATATATTGTAGATCCTGAAGGAAAGTACGAAGCCTTGGAAAAATATGGGAAGGATTTGACAGCAATGGCCAAAGCTGGCAAACTTGACCCAGTCATTGGAAGAGATGATGAAATACGTAGATGCATTCAGATTCTCTCTAGAAGAACAAAGAATAATCCTGTGCTAATTGGTGAGCCTGGTGTTGGAAAGACTGCAATTTCTGAAGGGTAAGCACTAAGGTCTTTTTCCTAGTCTTGGTTTATTATTTTTGAACTTTTACTCTATCTGAAATATATTCACGCGCGGAATTCAGCTTGCTGCTAGCAATATCTGTGGGCCCTAATTCCTTGTGCAACTTATTCTACAAATTTTCTGATGGCACAGAAGTAATTCAACAATGTGTTCGTTCTTAATATGTGATGATATTTCATAAGTTTGTGAGGAAAAATAGCTGATCAAATCATCATATAATTTGGTCTTGCTTGTACCTTATTTGTCTCATTTCATTCTTGTTCATTACTATGCCTTTGTATACTAACCTTACTCTTCCTATTAAACAGACTTGCACAGAGAATTGTTCAAGGAGATGTTCCTCAAGCTTTAATGAATCGTAAGGTACGTTCTTTATTCAAATATATAGGCTACACTTGATAGGGCTGATTATGGAAGGAAAAGGGGGCAAGAATGGGCTCATGGAGTGAAAAAACATTTGGGGTATGTGTCAGCTCAATGCTAGAGAACTGATCTGGCTTGCTTTTTGCTTTACAGCTTATATCTCTTGACATGGGTGCACTTATTGCTGGAGCAAAGTATCGTGGAGAATTTGAGGATAGATTGAAAGCTGTTCTTAAAGAAGTGACAGAATCTGAAGGCCAGACTATCCTTTTCATTGATGAGATTCATACCGTTGTTGGGGCAGGTATCAAGTTTCAAAACTATCCAGTTTTAGGCAAATGATCTTCTAAACTCTAGTTAAAGGGTTGTGCAGTCATTCTTTGTTTCTTTTCCGTGCTCTCTCCCATGATACAAAGAACAATGGCGATTTTTCTTATAGAGGATGATTTGCTTATGGAATAAGATTATATATTTTGATGGATATCTTTTTCCACTTAAAAATAGCTGGCAACCTATTTGCCTGAAAATGTTGAATATAAATTGAAGTGAGAATGTTATATTTGATTGCAACCTAATCTCTATTATATTTAGGTGCTACGAATGGTGCTATGGATGCTGGTAATCTCTTAAAGCCTATGCTTGGTCGGGGTGAGTTGCGATGTATTGGTGCAACAACATTGGATGAGTATCGGAAATATATCGAAAAGGACCCAGCACTAGAGCGTCGCTTTCAGCAAGTTTATGTTGACCAACCTTCAGTTGAAGATACTGTTTCTATACTAAGAGGACTGCGGGAAAGATATGAGCTGCATCATGGAGTTCGCATTTCTGACAGTGCACTTGTGGAAGCTGCAATTCTTTCAGATCGTTACATCAGTGGGCGATTTTTGCCTGACAAAGGTAATAATAAATGTGGCAATATCCTAGAAGATGATTTGCTTATGGAAGATTCAGGCATAAATGTGTGATGCTAAGAACTTTTGACTTATATTCTTGCAACCAATATGAGGAAGCAATCTGATTTCTATTAATGAACATCTTCTATCTGCCTTAAGCTTGTTTTTCGGAAATGTAGACGCTTCAGTTTAGTCAAGGGCTAATGGGTGGTAGTTAAGGTTATTATGTTAAGAAAGAATTCAGTTGCAGTTGATCCTAAAACCATTAGAATGCTAATCCTAAGAGAATAGTATGTCATCTTTGAGGTGGAAATGATACTGCATCAATTGATACTGATTTGTAAATATCTTCAAAGCTGTAGCACTTGTGAGCTTTTGATAACATAGTTGTGATAAGTGTTTTCTGCATTTCCCTGGATCGGTCTGGCATAAAAAGAAATATGGTTCTAACTAGTGTTTTACTTCCTACTGATTTTATTTCCCTTTTTGGGCTAGAAACAGTGATTTTCTTTAAGCACTAACTGTTTACTACTATTAAATTGCAGCCATTGATCTGGTTGATGAGGCAGCTGCTAAACTGAAAATGGAAATTACTTCTAAACCAACTGCACTTGATGAGATCAATCGATCAGTCTTGAAACTAGAGATGGAGAGACTTTCTCTCACAAATGATACCGACAGAGCTTCCAGAGATAGACTAAATCGTCTTGAGGCTGAGCTCTCTCTTCTAAAAGAGAAACAAGCTGAGCTGACTGAGCAGTGGGAACATGAGAAGTCTGTAATGACTCGTATCCAGTCAATTAAAGAAGAGGTATGCCGTTGGATTCTTATTATTACGGTTAATGGTTCTATTTCTGTTTTATTCAAATTAAGAAACCTTAAAAGAATTACATGTTCTTTTTTTTTTTTGGGGGGGGGGGGTTTAAAAGATTGCAAGAAGATATCTTTTTTTTTAAAAAAAAAAAAATTTAATGCGGAGTAACCATCATAAGTAACTTGCATCCCATATGCAGTTGATTTAGTACTTTATTTGTGAAATTAGAAATCTGCTCAACAAGATGGCATAATAATAATCAGAAGATGAAAATCAGATTTCACCACTTTTGCATTTATATGTGCAGATTGACAGAGTAAATCTTGAGATCCAACAAGCTGAGCGGGAGTATGATCTTAATCGTGCTGCTGAGCTGAAGTATGGCAGTCTAAATTCATTGCAGCGGCAACTTGAAAATGCTGAGAAGGAGTTAGATGAATATATGAAATCTGGGAAGTCTATGCTGAGGGAAGAAGTTACAGGAAGTGATATTGCTGAGATTGTAAGCAAGTGGACTGGTATCCCTGTTTCAAAGCTTCAGCAGACAGAAAGGGAAAAGTTGTTGCATTTAGAGGAAGAGCTCCATAAGCGTGTTGTGGGTCAAGATCCTGCTGTTCGGGCAGTAGCTGAGGCTATCCAACGTTCAAGAGCAGGCCTTTCAGATCCTCACCGCCCAATTGCAAGTTTCATGTTTATGGGACCTACTGGTGTTGGCAAGACAGAGCTAGCAAAGGCCCTGGCTTCCTACTTGTTTAATACTGAAGAAGCACTTGTACGAATTGATATGAGTGAGTATATGGAAAAGCATGCAGTTTCAAGATTGATTGGAGCTCCACCTGGATATGTAGGGTATGAAGAGGGAGGGCAACTAACTGAGACAGTCCGCCGCAGACCTTATGCAGTTATCTTGTTTGATGAAATCGAGAAGGCACACTCAGATGTTTTCAATGTTTTCCTTCAGATTTTGGATGATGGTAGAGTGACAGACTCACAGGGTCGAACGGTGAGTTTTACCAACACTGTTATTATTATGACGTCAAATGTAGGATCGCAGTACATCCTCAATGTTGATGAAGACACTCCAAAAGAGCTAGCTTATGATTCCATAAAGCAGCGGGTGATGGATGCTGCAAGGTCCATCTTTCGCCCTGAATTCATGAATAGAGTTGATGAATATATTGTGTTCCAGCCTCTAGACCGTGACCAAATCAGCAGCATTGTCAGGTTACAGGTAACGTACTTCTCCCCCCACCCCCCATTACATTCAACAGTGCAGGTATTGGTCTGAAAGGGCATGGGTTCGAACCCCATTCTTGACAATAGCTAGCATTTCCCCACTATTTGAAACGCATGGGCCAACTTGTATTTGTTAGAAACCAATGTAAAATTTTGTGCCTCCTGCTCTGACTAGTAGTTAGTTGCTATTGGTAAGAAATTTGTCAATGTCAAGGCATTTTAAACCGCTCGTCTCACAGCATGTTTGTGTGTTATAGTTGGAGCGTGTGCAGAAGAGAATCGCCGATCGGAAGATGAGAATCCAGGTGACAGATGCTGCTGTCCAACTTCTTGGAAGTTTGGGGTATGACCCCAACTACGGTGCTAGACCGGTGAAGCGAGTGATTCAACAGCATGTGGAGAATGAACTCGCCAAGGGTATCTTAAGAGGAGAATTTAAGGAGGAGGACTCGATTTTAGTAGACACAGAAGTCACAGCATTTGCTAATGGTCAGCTTCCCCAGCAAAAGTTGGTCTTTAAAAGACTTGAAGCTGATTCAGAATCAACTACTGATGACAGCCGAGAAGCCTTCCCCCAGCCTTTCTGATGGCCTTTTCACTCAATTTTTTGAAAATTCATGACCCTCCTATGCCGTTTTCTGTGTATAGCTTGCGTCTAATCCCCAAGTAAATTATTCAAATGTCATTGAGTGGCCTAGACGATTATAAATGATAATGTACCACAGGCCTCTTTTGAAAATTGGTATAAGATCGTTTTTTATTTATCATTACTCGATTTGTTTTGCTCAAACCAAGAACATGACCATAATTGTTCTTGCAATAATGCTCATATAACAGGTAACATGATTGCTTGATCCAAGTATTGATTTCCACGGGCAACAATCATATTGCTCGCTGTTCTGTGGTGAATCTTGAGTTAAATTACAGGTTGAGTGACTTTGTTATCCTCGGAGATAAGTAGTATTTGAAGTTATTGGTGTAAAGTAATCCCTCCCATCAGAGTTAACGAGCTTCGGTGTTCAATATAAAATATATTTGAAGAGTTGATATTGATTATAATTATAAGATAAAGTTTTCATATTTGTTGGTTTTTTTTCTCATTTACTCTTATTGATGTTTCTTCAACAACAATTAAATAGGAGAGAGAATGGCGGAATTTAGGAAGATGACTATGGTGTTTTAAAAAATATGTCATAGGAGTATTAACTAACTTCCTTAAATTAATCAAATTAAGTAAATATGTCTTATATTAAGAACAAGAGGAAATACTTTGGAACAAGGTACTGAAAACCGGACTAGACACTGGATTGGTTGAGGTACTGGGTTAAGGGTCAGTGGGTTAAACAGGGACTAGACTGGTAAGAAAGTAAATATTTCAGGTTTATTTATATGAAATTCTGTGTAAAATTAATAAAAAATGATTTAAATTATTATTTTTTTTAAATTTGAAAAATGTTGAACCAGTTTGTACGGTTCAACCACCGGACCGAATCGGTTGGACTCCCGATTCACCGGTCAAACCGGCCGATCTGATCCGAGTTTGCAAACAATAGAATTTCCTCCTTCGTATCCTTGACTGTGCAGGAATCTTATTTGAAAGGCTTGCTTATCTAGTCTTATTACATGTATAGACATTGATACAACTTGAAATTTTCCTAGTAATTTAAAATGCCGTGTCTTATCCAACAGAAATGCTATAAACATATAAAAAGATGTTTTATAAGAATCAGTTTTCATGTCTTATAAGGTTCTTATTTTTTAAAAAAAGCGTTTAAATATTGATAGAGAACTTGCTTGGTCTAATAAAAGAAAATGAATTTTTGGGAGCTTAATTAAGTGTTAAATACTTCACCTAGAGCGATGAGAGCCGACTTTATCGTCAGGGGTTTAACAATCTCGAGGTTGACGGATCGGTTCTAGATACAGGCCAAAGTGGATGTAGAGGGATGCTTACAACATATGATGGAGGTTGGATATGTGATTACATGTGCAAACTCACTTCAGTGCCACCAGCTATTGCAGAGATTGTTGCAATTGTTTAGGATGTGCAAACTCACTTCAGTGCCACCAGCTATTGCAGAGATTGTTGCAATTGTTTAGGGCTTACAATTACGTTGGAATAGAGACTATAGAAAAATTATTACTTTTAATGATTGTGTTGAGGCTATTATTAATTTAGTGATGTGAGGTTGTGATGATAATCACCCCTTTCGCGACATTATATAGGACGCCCGGTTATGGATGTCTAAAAACTAGCAGGTTCTATTGAGTATATGTCTAGGGAACAGAACACTGAAACCAATTCCTTAACTAAGTCTGTTCATAGCATGGTAGAGAGTGTTATTATCCTTGATCACCCACCACTTTTGTAGTAAAATTTTAACCATCAAACATTGGTTTTGGCGAAAAGATTCTGTTTGCTTAAAAATGAAACAACTGTTCGAATTTTTCACTAGATATCAGATACTTTTGTGTGTATGAGTAAACTTTTGACCTATTTTTTAATTAAATAACTACAGAGAAACTGAAGATGGCAAAACGACAACCTGAAGGCGAAAACGTAAACGACCGTGTTTCTCAAAACGACGCTAGGAAGGGGAGGAACAGGTGGAAGCCCAGAAGGAACTGAATCCTTGGAAGAAGCGAAGGATGTGTTGCCTAATGCCTATATATCTTTTGTAATGGGAACATCCGCAATCTGTGAGTCAATCGATGAATGCCACTGAATCAACACCATAGAAATATCAAACTTCGGAAATTTTTCTTCAACATTTTTTTCTGCTTCTTCTCCTAGAAAATTTTATTGCAGAGACACAGGAGGTGTCGACGACAGGGAAGGTGGAGGAGATGATGGAAGGAATAGCATCAATAGCATTGTTACCAGAAGGTTCTATCTCAGGACACTTCATCAAGCTTCCCGATTCTGTTTGCTATGGTCTTCATGGCTCTGGTAATTCTTATACGATTGGCACTTTCATAAGACATGGAAGCAGACTTGCAACAAATCGTTCAGGATTGCTAGGTTTTAAAATGCGGGTTTTTTTGGCATTACTTGTTTGGGGAGTCCTGTTCACTGTGAAAGTTTCTCTCCCATCATATTATTGGGGTAATAATTGCTTCCTAGTTAAAATTCAACATTCCTCTGAATAAGGTTCACTCAATGTGTCATGTTACAGATTTACACCACAAAGTTCAATTAACAGGAGTTTTATTTTTTCAGAGTGCTCTGGTTGCTTGTTTTAGAGATTCTCTCACAGATGATGAGTTCAAAGTTTAAGAGCTTTAGCTATTGCGATTTAGTTTTATAAATACTTATGGTTCCAGAAGAAACTTGCAATTTTATAATTTGGTTGAAGTATATATGCAGTCACAAATTTTAGTTGTCTTTCGGCAAAGGACCATAGCTTTCAGTTGCAGCTTACAAGTATAGGCTCTAACCACCATTGCATCTGTTCATATGTAATTGACTTATCTTTGTGTTGAGCATTCCTGAGTTAGCCAATTTTATAATTTGGTTGAAGTATATATGCAGTCACAAATTTTAGTTGTCTTTCGGCAAAGGACCATAGCTTTCAGTTGCAGCTTACAAGTATAGGCTCTAACCACCATTGCATCTGTTCATATGTAATTGACTTATCTTTGTGTTGAGCATTCCTGAGTTAGCCAATTCTTATATGGAAATCTTCGTTTGTTGTTGAAAGTTTAAGAGCTTTAGCTATTGCGATTTAGTTTTATAAATACTTATGGTTCCAGAAGAAACTTGCAATTTTTATAATTTGGTTTAAGTATATATGCAGCCACAAATTTTAGTTGTCTTTCAGCAAGGGACCATAGCTTTCAGTTGCAGCTTGCAAGTATAGGCTCTAACCACCATTGCATCTGTTCATATCTAATTGACTTATCTTTGTGTTGAGCATTCCTGTGTTAGCCAATTCTTATATGGAAATCTTCGTTTGTTGTTGAAAGCTTTTTTATATCCACGAAATAGTACTTATGATTTGCCTTCTAAAATTCTTCTTTCATGGTTAAAGAGTTGGCATGTGAAAGGGAGTGCAGTAGGGGAGAGGACTACCGTCTTATCAAACTGACAATTACAGATTTCAGTGTAGGAACTGAATTACTTTTAGGTTAATTCTCTTTTGCTTGCATCATTTTTTCCTTATGCGTCATTGCCTCATTGATTTTATACTTTGATGTAAAAGAGGAGGAAAGAACGAGCTGTTGTTGTAGAGTGCAGAGGCCACGATGCTGCTCGGTTTCATAGCATTGAACATGCTCATGGGTAAGGCTAGTGACTTAGAAATTTTATTTTTGGAATCTAGATCTTGGTATTTAGTGGGATAAACACGTAAGTACGTAACTAAAAAGAAAAAGTCAAATTGCGTATTGTCATGAACAGTATAAATTTTAATTATTTTAACCAAAGGTTAAAGGTTAAAACCGCCTAACGAGGGGAGTAACCAAGTGATTCAAATGTTTACTTATGTACACTCACATGTACATCACTTTTAGTTTTTGAAATTAATTATAGATCATCCTAGTGGCTAAAAAATGTTGGCACTGTCATTAGATTCTCTTGCAGCCATTAATTGGAAATACTCCAACTTGAATTGTTGCAATTTAGCATCCTAACAGAGGAGGCAACCTAAAGAAAGATAAGAAAAATCCATGGGCCTACTGATTATTTAGCATTATTCACATGTTATTTATTTTTAGCGATGTTCTTTATTAAACATATGTTGGGTATGCTGCCTCTAGAAAAGCTCATATTTTAGTCTCTTATTTCATCTCAGAGACATCTCTCCTTTTAGATTGAACTGCTAATATCATCTACACTACTCACCTTGGTGATGACCATGGCACAGATGATAGTTCACATTTCTTATTAACATTTAATTGCAATAGCTGGGAGGAAGATGTCATGGGAATGGTCGAACAAAAGGATGCAAAGAGCAAAATATTGGTTACATTTGAGTGTGAGACGCTGAAAGCTGATAAAGAAGCAGAAGACCACATCAGGCGGTTCATGCCAAAATTGGCTGGGCTGAATGCTGTTGGTATGTGGGACCACTTAGCCCAAAAAAATGTTCCTGTTCACATTAAATTTGATCATGTGATTCCCAGGCAAAGTTTTCTTTTCTGACTTCATAAAAGAAGTCACTTGTGTTTAATAGAGAAAAATATTGTAATTCATTTACTTACAACCAAATGCATATGCTTATTATGAAACTTGATGGGGGATTTACATGCAAGTATGCTTGATTTCTAGCTATTTTGTAAAACTTTGCCATGCACATAAACTCACAAACACTTCCTGATTTTTTTTATTCTTCTCGTTAATATGACCATGGTTTGTCTGAACCTTTATGTTCTTCTACTATTACTATTTCCTACTGACAAGTTTATATTTTGGAAAACTTTGTTCACTGGTGACTGCTTTGCGCTTAGCTTCTATTTTACTTGCGCGAGGTACATATGATTGCATTATCAGAAGCAAGAGATAAACACGCTAAATTGTTAACTCTTATACAAGTTAAATTATGTATTTCTTTTTTCGGTCTAAAAGTTAAATTATGTATTTCATTATCTGCATTTTAGACCTGTTCCGTAAGTGCCTGATGTTACAGTTTTGATGATATGATCAAATTGCTTCTCTTTACTTTTTGCAACTCTTATTGATGATTTTTTATGTTGTAGTTAACATTGGACGGATGACGATCTCCGGATTAGACTATGGAGCAGAGGATTCAGAAACTGAGTAGGGAGTTTTTTATGTTGTTTATATTTTAATTTGGACACATTTTGGTGGTTCGCAACGGTAGTAGTTTTTTGCAGCCTTTTTTTAAACAGTATTTTTAAGAATGTAAATGAGTTAAATTGTGCATCATCATTTAAGAGATGGACAAGGATTGGTCTTCGAAAACGGTGCGTATGCTTGGTTACGGTTACCTAGAGGCTTGAAAACAGTTTGCCCACCTAGTTTGAATTAACGGTAAAAGTTGTTTTTTTATGTGATTTACGGTAAACAAAGTAAGTTTGTGAAAGGAGTTTTGTCTTGATTTCCGTACTTTTCCTCCATTTTCTCAAACAAGCCCCTAGATGTAACCCCAAACCGTGGCTGCATTATCATCTTAGTCCTTATTTGCGATAGCTTATATTTGACTTATAAGTGCTTATAAATCGTGATTTACGGTATATGAAGTAAATAAGTGAGAAGAATTTTATTTCTACTTATGTAATAAGCACTTATTTTCCAAAAAAAAAAAAAAAAAGTTATTCCAAACATAGCTTTAAAAGTGTTTACTTCATTTGTGATAAGATGAAATTAGTTTTTACCAACATATTATGAACCTTATAAAAAATTAGCAAAATCCTACATGGTGAAAATTATTTATCAAAATATTCCGCTTAAAAATTATTTGGGCAAAAAAACGAGTTTAAAATTGTGGGAAACCCTTTGAAGATAAGTCACACTATTTTATCCTATCTGATATTTATATTTTTTTTAATAAAAGAAGTAAAATGGTTCGCCCTTGCGTACTCTACAACCTGATATATTATCTCTCCTCTCCTCTTTTCTCATTTTCGCCTTCGTTTTCTTCAAATCCATTTCACTATCATCACTTGATTTCCTAGCCCACCAAAAGTCTTGTACAAAGTCTAGAAATATTAGCGAACGAAGAAGATTGAAGATGATGAAGGTATGATACAAAAAATTGGATCGGGCCGGCCGGTTGAACCGATAACCGTTTAGTGGTCCGGTCTGATTCAGTCATCAGACCGTGAACCAGTTAGAAACTGGTTGAACTGGTCAAAACTGGTGGTTTACTAGTTGGACTGATTTTCTTTTTCCAACTATTATCTTGAGCTATTTTTTAGGGAAAAATGAAAAGTTGAAGACCAAGATGAAAAGAAAAATAGATAAAGAAATAATACATCTAAAAAAAAGAAAATGATGATGAAAAAAATTATTTAAAAAGATATAATAATCATAGGAAATGAGATATCATTATATAAGTATATGCATCATAACTAATACTAATAGATTTTAAACATTTTTTCTACTTCATTTTTATCTATAGAAGTTTAAAAATATATTAATATATATATTGCTACTAATAAATTGTAACATTTTAATATGATCGGTTCGATCACCAATTAGACTCCAATTAACCTATTAACCTTTAAATCTGTGCCGTGACTGATTCATTGCCTGAACCAGTTTTTAATTCCTTGGAGCTGAAGAATGAGAAAGGAGACTAGGGAAGGAGGGAGAGAATATATTAGGTTGTGGAGGACACAAGGTGAAATTTTTGCTTTTTTGTTAAAATATATAAATGTCATATGGGATAAAGTGATGTGACTGGAGAGAGATTACAGTAGTTTTATTTTTTGGGAGAATTATATTTAGGTCCCAAAAAAAAATGAAAAAATGGTTCCTATAGATTGCAAAATGAAAAAATGGTTCCATTAACAACTCCAGGAGTCTGTATTGACAACTCGTTAACAACTTTAGGAGCCTGTATTGACAACTTCTTGGAACCATTTTTTTATTTTACAATCTATAGGGACCATTTCTTCATTTTTTTTTTCTTTGGGATCGAGTGTAATTCTCCTTTTTTTTTTTTTTTGCCGAAGATTAAAGTCGTTCTTAACCTGAACGAGTTTCTCCCAATTTTAAACTTGTTTTGGCCTGAACAATCCATGTGTGATATTTTGATAAATACCTTTCTCCATGTAGAATTTGGTATTTTTTTTTTAGTGCTCATAGGATGTTGATAAAAAAGCCAAGGGAATTGACTTCGCTCCTTTGAACATCATTTCAAAATAAGAGACTGAATTTAAATTTCTTCTAAAACGCTTTACATCAATGTACAACATTTATAGCTCAGATTTCACAAATTCTTAGGCATCCGTTTCCACAAAAATGCTTATCACTAGGGAAAAAAAATTTAGGTCCTTGTCATAAATCCACGTAAAGAATAATTTATAGTAGTGTTACAATTACACCTTTTAAATGTAATGAAAAAATGAGTTAATTCATGTTGGAAATAAAGAAAAATGAGAGAGAGGGTTGAGAATATCATTCATAAATGAGGGTAAAATTAAAAAAAAAAAATGTATCAATTTAAGACATATTTAATCAGTCAACTAAATTTTATTGATATGTAAGAATTTAGTAAACTGGATTTATAAAAAACAATAGAGTGGTATGAGTTTATAAATTTATTTGTCATGCTCATTAATCCCGTAAGGTGCTTAACTGTTAATAGTATTTCGTTTATCATTTTCAATTATTCTTTCAAGTTTTAAACTCAATACTTAAACACTTTGTATCAACACAGTACTTAAAGTTCGAATTGGAATGAGGAGAGAGGAAGAAAATTGAATAGAAGGAAAAAAATTTAGAGTAGGATTTTAAAAAATTAGAAAAGTAAGATTTTATAGTTTTTAATTAGTTCTCTTGTACCATACACAGGCCATACAAGATAATATTAAAATGTTTCAAATTTAAAGATTAATTTAAAATTATAAACAATGTACCTTTTGTTTTTGGACCAAAGCCGAACCTTACTTTAACTAAAGCAACTTATTCCCACCAAAGGGACCACCATTTCCACCCAGTTCTCCAAACATGTAGAATGTAGCAGTAGGTCGAGTGACTTGTTTCCCTCATCCATTGCAGAGTTGCCAATTGTAGAATTTTACGCCTCAGAATTTTGGATGGATTTAGTGAACAAAAAGGAAAGTACTCTTCAAACCAGAAAAAATAAACAGAGAAAATGAAATCAGGTCTCTTCGTCCAGCAGAATAGGATGGATAAGAGATACTAAACATCTTTTGGAGATAATGAGAAATGCAAACGAGTCTGACCGATATTGAATGGAATATTCAACTACCGATCTGTCACCAATGCCATATATCAGCACATTGATATACAAGTTATCAGTTAGTTCACTGTATCAACCTCACGTATAATAGTTCTCTGTTTGGCCAATTAACCTTACTTGTAAGTAATAGTTCAATAAGAAAAATGCAGTTGCATTTTCTATCCTTAACCGACTGGCACGGATCAAAACAGCAGCATCAACTTGAACTGCTTGTGTAGAGTACTCGTGCTGCTGCTAAACAGAAAAGATACGCAGGAGCTTACCAGCAAAGTGTTTATTCATATACCATCCAGAAACTGGCTGCAATCTGCCCCAGGAAAAGAAAGTCATGTTATTAAAAGCTCAAAACACAGTAGTTAAGGCATAAACCTTCAGCCTTAACTAAATTGAGTTTCTCCTTGGAATATAGAATTAGCTTTGGTCAAATATCAAACAATCATCATAATGAACGGCAAATCTTTGATCAAGATACTACACAGGTCGCAGGGCATGCCATTGCCACCAATCATCCCATAGATTTTCATACAGAGCATGACATTTGACACAATAAGTATCCATCTCATATTTAAATCCCATAAGAAAGCATGAAAAGAGACAGAAAGTAATGGTTTCCAGATGTGGGCATGTACCTGAGAATCATTTAGGCATCAGTTCGATCTCAGATGTCTCTTCTGAATCAGACAATGGTAACAGGGTACAAATCCCCAGCATGTGACCATTGAGGCACACATAGTACTCAACACAATCTTCATAGGAACCCAACCTGCAGCTAGCACTTTGTGGAATCATTTTGGCCTGCAGCATGCTCCACAACTTTGCCTTGCAGTAAGGGCAAACTTCTGTAGGATGGAGCTTGGCACCTCTGCTAATGAGCATCTTCTTGACTTTTGATGTAGAGAATGATTTGAAAATTCCGCGGAAGAATCCTATATCCCCTTCTTCTCCTTGGTGAAGATGCTCACAAGGATCAGACACATATAAAACATCAGTTCTACATGGTGGCAAAAGAAAGCTCTTTCCTGATGTTCTAGAAAACCGAGTTCTATAAACAAAGTGCCCAGGGATCTGAATGTTATTAAACAAGCCACCTTTATTGCATCCTGAACAGTAAATAAGCAGCTTCCCTAGAGCTCTCCAGTTCCCATCAACACTGTGGCTCCCACTAGATTGCAGATCAGTCATCATTTTTTGAGCTCTTGTTCGGCAAAACTCCTTCCATAGTACCCGCTTGGCAAAATCATCAAACCATTTACAAACACATGAAAGAGTTGCAATTAGCTTGGGATTCCAATTTAAATAGTGAAACAGTAAGAATATCACGTCTTCACTTAAGTGGCCCTTAGTGCACTGACAGGTGGATGAGTGTATGCATCGGTACTGCTTCGTTATAATCATTTTCTTCACCTGACACAATAAGGAAAAAAACCATTATTTTATCCCAATTCTTTGCTGACATACCTCCACGTTTGGTAGCAGAGAATTGTGGCAAGAGAAGTGGAAGTGGAAGTGAATTACACACCTTGAGTTGTTTGGTTGGTGGGAATGCACTTCCACATGGAAGTCACTTCCATCAAAAGTGGTGGAAGTGAGTTCCATGGGCTAACCCAAGGAAGTCATCTCACTTCTTTGGAAGTGGAATATTTTGGACATTATTGCCCTTAGTTATGAAATATCTGGAGTTGGGTTTTTTCTTTCTGAAAAATTTCATGGGTATTTTGGTCTTTTTATAATATAAATATATAAATAAAATATAATTAATACATCAATTCCATCACCATACCAAACACACTTTAAAGTCCACTTCCATCTTCAGTTCCAATTCCATTTCCACTTCTAGTTCCACTTCCAATTCCATAAAAAACTCTTCCACTATACCAAACGAGGCATATCAATACATTCAACAAATGTCTAATATGGTAGGTACAGCATCAGTACATTGTAAGCATGAAACACCAAGCAACAACCAAAACCAATAGACAATGTCATGGACACATAAACTTCATACTGATTTGTAAATTTTTTACGATTTCAACTTTGTAGTTTCTATAAAACTATCATTTAGCAAGACACAAGTACTCAGAAGTTGGCTTAAAAGGGGGAAAAGGGATATTTTCTTCTATTTGATAAATTGGCATGTACTAGATTTTCCTTGAACTGTTACTTCAGTAGTCTTATAATCCTAAGTAAACAGGCAAGGATTCAATTACAAACAGGCTTCAAATTATGCGTCTCTTCGGCTCCTAACTGGCAACAAACCAACACTGATGAATCCTTTTACAAACAAAATGAGGCAGGATACTTCCTTTAATAAAACAAAATTCTTGATCGCAGATACTCGAATGTTGGCAGATCCAAAGAGGATAGCATAAGAATAGGAACTAATTTAATTAAGCTATAAAGCGATACTTAATTGATTGTTTTACACCTTACTCCCAGTTTTCCCAGTTAAATATACTTAAATACCTAAGCATTGAAATCAAGACTTGGTTTTTTTTTTTTTTTCAAGGAAAAAATCATATCCAAGCATATACAAGTCCGAACTCCTCAAAAGAATCGAATCATTTTAAATGTGGCCAGCTCTATGTCACACAAGCATGACATTACCAAAATAAAATTGTTAGACATAGTAAAAAGACAATAATAAATAAATAAAAATACACCATCCAGAAGTATGGGCGATTTGCAGCACCACCAGCTTCCTAGTGCATGTCAACCACTACCAAAGTTTCAGATGGACAAGGCGCAGACGAACTTCTTAGGCACTATCATCAGCAAATGCACAGTAGGTTAACATATTCACTTGATAAAGAGAGAAACCCAAATTGACACATTACTTCACTAAACAAACCCTCGCCTCAGACAGAGAAACCAACCAAATAGCTAAGAACCTGGAAGTGGAATGTATCCCAAAGACCAGAAATCAGAAAATCCGATATCCCCCTCAGCTAGCGAATCCCAGTTTCCGCATAGTCGGAAAAACCCTATAGAAAGCCCCACTCTGCATCCAACAGAGAAGCACAAATAAAGACTCCGCAAAGACGAAATCAATAAGAAAACCAAAATTAAAAAAAAATGAAAAGAAAAGAAAAAGCACTTCATGCAAGCAATCTCGGTAAATTCACCTCTGGATAGGATCGATTCCTCTGAGAAGAAATAGAAAACATTCAAAGCAGCAGCAGCAGCAGCAGCCGTGAATGCCGAAGAGAGGGAGGAGGAGGAGGAAGGATGATAAATTGGGAGGCAAGCCTAGAGTAACATGAGGTCAAATCAGATATATCACTGTCAAATAAAATCACAACAAATGTCAAACATGTCTAGCTGGCATCGCAGAGAAGGATTAGTGGGTGAGCTGTCTCTGACGTGGCATGATTTAATGAAGGTCATTTTCGTAAAATGACGCAATCGATGGTCCTTAGCTGTCGCCAATCGCTTTTATCATTCCTACAAAACTCAAAAATGAAAAATCTCCCTGTCGCGTCGGAATCTCAAAAGCTCCTTTCGTCACTTCATGCGGGATTGGATATGACTCCATTCTCCATATGATTAAAATCAATAGGCCTGCTGTTGGCCCAAAACAAAAAAATGAAAAGGACTGTCTAACGTCTGGAGGGAATTTTAGACTTAAGCACAGTAGTAGTAATAATGTGTTTGGATTAGTTTTTGGAGATTAATTTTTGAAGAAAAAATGAAGAATAGCTTTTGGAGAATAGATTTTAAGCATAATAGCTTCTGGAGAATATATTCTG
This sequence comes from Inga oerstediana, assembly GCA_963210345.1. Lineage (NCBI taxonomy): Eukaryota > Viridiplantae > Streptophyta > Magnoliopsida > Fabales > Fabaceae > Inga > Inga oerstediana. Next base: position 14,591,886 of record OY723403.1, on the reverse strand, counting down.
AGCAGAATAGATTATGAGAAAAAAGTGATTTTGATAAAATGAGAGTGTTTAGGTATTGTGGTTAGAATAGTTTTTTTAATGGTCAAATTACTAAAAATGACATTAACTTTTGTGATAATTACATAATGAATAAGATTATATTTTATATATTATTTAATGATTAAGGTTCAAATTTAACATCAAAGTCTTTCCTGAGGGGCGTCTGGTACAAATAAGTTATGAAAGATGCAAAAATAACAATGAATAATTAAAAAGGATGTAAATTTAATAAAACCGTTAAATTTGACCTTACGGCGTTAAATTATAATTAAAAATGAAATAAATTTGTCTATATGTAATGTAAGCCCATTATATGTAATGAAACTCCTAACGGTATTAAAAATGATGCATCTTAATCCATTATTTAACATTAAATTTCATAATTAATACCAAAAATGAAATACATTTGTCTATATGTAATGTTAATTAACTTAATTAATTTTTCTAATATAATCAAATTAGATAAATAGGTCTTATATTAAAGATAAAAGGGAGTATTAAAATTTTAAAATTCTTTAAAAAAAAAAGGATTGACAAAAAACGGTAAAATTCAAGGAGAGTGTGTGTGTGGTGTGGGCCCCACATTAATGAAAAAGGACTAAAGGAGAGATGATGAGGGTCCATATAGGGAAAAAAGCAAAAAAAAAAAATTGGATTTTCCTAAATCCATGATTTTGAGATCAAAATCTTGGGTTTAACAAAATTTAGGGTGTTTGGATGCTTTTTTTGCAAAACTATGATTTAAGATCAAAACCATAATTTAGTAAAAAATTGGGTGTTTGGATGATTTTTTACAAAATCCTGGTTTTGTCTTCAAACCATGATTTTGTTTCATCATCCAAACACACTCGACAAACTAGTATTTTGCAGTAATATTAATATTGATGATGATAATAATGATTAAATGATGGTTAAAAAAGAGCTTTATAAAATTAACATAAAACAATATGTGTGTAATTACTTGGCACTCCATAAATTCAAATTATCTGAATTCTCTAACGTTGTATCCTTTTGTTTTGGAATTCAATACCCGAATCTATTCCTTTAGTCTGCTCATTTCATCACATTATGAACTTGCATCACGGGACTTATTTCAATGACAGTTTTGGTGAGCACTCTTCTGGATGTCAGGGTTGCCCTTTTTTTCTTTTTTTCTTTTTTTTTTTTGGTTGGGAAAGGCAAAATCATAATCATAATATGGAATAAAGGTGAAAACACAAATGGAGCATTAAAAAAAAAGGTCATTTGGAGGAAGCAACGCATCTTCTCCAGAAACGTATATGATGCAGATTAAAATGAGCTGCAAATAAATCATCTTTATATTTAGAGCTTCTATACAAAACCAAAGGCACACATCACTGGCAAAAGCCGTCAAATGTGCCAACACAAGCTCAGGTTTATTTTCCTTTCACTTCTTTACATAACAGATGATGAGTTAGAAATTGTTTATGACAATCAATTGATAACCTTTACAGCAGGTTTTCTCTCTTGAAGAGAGATTATAGTTTCAAAGGCACCAACCAACGCTTTAACCTTGCTCTGCCGAATTTCTGCCAGCTTATTTGCTGTCTCTTCAATCACATTATTGAACAATCCATGCCCATCTCGCTTGCCGTGTGAACCTTGACGTCTCAAAAGAACCTTCTCTGGACCAGTTGGAGTGCACACACTGTCAATACCACTCTCGTGTCTTCTTTTAAAACTTCTCCTTAGGCCTTCCACCTTGACCATTGGATTCTCCCCAAATCCTGTTGCCCTCCGAAATTTAAGCCTCCTAGGAGTAGTTGTCTCAGATTGAAGTTCAACCAAATTTCCCCTTCTAATATTTAGTGTTGGCATTTGGCTAGTCTTGTCCTCAGAAGATACAATCCCAACCATTCGGCGATCAAAAATATCCTTCACTTCCAAAGCCTCTCCATTTTTCATGAGTTCACCTTCAAGGTTTAGTGAGAAAGAATCCTCCTTGCCTTCACTGGTTGTACATTCAGATTCCTCTCTACCTTCTTGGGATAAGGATGAAAATTTTGCGAGTGATGATGATTGAGGGGAAAATTCAACATCACGATCAGTCTGAAAACTTTTGTTTCCACTTTCCACCTTGATGACGTACAAAGTCTTTTCCTCAACCGCATCATTGCCAGGTTCCTTATGTTCATATTTTCTGGTCTTCAATTGATTCTTGAGATGAGATGCAATTTTGAGGCTCTTGTGCTTTCTGTCATTAACACTTACAACTCCATTATTATTAAGAGAGGATTTGGAGGGCAATGAAGCCCTTGAAGGAGTCATCAATTTTCTTGCAGCTACTTTCAAGGAGGCTGCCCGTTTTTCCATCTTGAGCTTACTATTGCTTTGGCCATTTGAACCTTCTGAAGAATTCATAGAAGATATGGAATTCACTGTGAAAGAGTTTGACTTCAAAGGAGCCACATGCTTTCCAGATGATTTCAGTAGTTTGGATTTTAGAGGGGTTGGTTTAGATGAAGTTCGTACCATAGAATTTGAAGTTGATGAATCTTCAACATTCTTAACAGTTGATTTTGGTGAAATCACAACCTTCTTGACAACTGATTTTGATGAAATTCCCACCTTAGCAGTTGATTTCGTTGACGTTACCACCTTCTTAGCAGTTGATTTCATTGACATTACCTCCTCCTTATCAGCTAATTTTGGTGTAGTTTCCACCTTCTTAGCGGTTATTTTTTTCTCAGCGGGTGATTTTGATGTAGTTTCCAACTTCTTAGCAGATGATTTTGATGAAGTTTCTACATTCTGAGCGGTTGACTTAGATGAAGCTCGCCCCTTTGGAGTAGTTGACTTTGGTGAAGCTTCCACCTTCTTGGTGGGTAACTTTGGTGAAGCTTCCACCTTCTTGGTGGGTAACTTTGGTGAAGCTTCCACCTTCTTTGGAGTTGATCTTGACAAAGCTCCCGCCTTCTTAACAGTTGATTTTGATGAAACATCCTCCTTCTTAGCAATTGATTTCGACAAAGCTTCCACTGGCTCTGCAGTTGGTTTTGATGCAGCCTCTGCACACTCCTCACATGATTTTAATGAACTTCCAACCATCTTCTCAATCGATATTGATGAAGTTCCCACTGGATCCATAATTGATTCTGATGAAGTCACCACTGGCTCCACTGTTAACATTGATGAGGTTTCCGCCGGCTGTGGAGTTGATTTTGATGAACACTCCACTGGCTCCACCGTTGATATTGATGGAATTCCCACTGGATCCATAATTGAATCTGATGAATCTCTCACCGACACCAAAGCTGGCTTTGATGAAGTTCCCACCAACTTTGGAGTTGGTTTTAATGAAGTTCCCACCATCTTTGCAGAAATTGATGAGTTTCCTTGTCTAACAATTTTGGGAAGAGCAGCTGTATTGGATTTTTTATGAATTGTTTTCAACTTGACCACTGATGTTTTCTTCTTTGTTACTGGAACTTCACTCCGTCCTTGTTTCGTGCTGTCAGCTAATTTTGTTGGCATTTCCTTCTCACTGGTATTGGAAATCTGGGGCCTAGAGTTAACTGATTCTCTGAGCTTGGCCATTGATGCCTGCCTTGGTGGCTTGGAGCCCGTCGATGCTCTACGGTTCGCCACATGAGCCTTTACCCCATTGATATCCGCTTCAGAAATTTTACTGAGTGAACTAATTTGAATTCTGCTGGCCACAGAATGTTTTCCCTTCACTTGAAAAGCATGCTTCGCGCCATATTTACAAAAATCATGACAAGAACCAATTGAAGCTCTGCGATAATGAGGAACAACTACATCTTCAATATTTCCAGAGCTTGCTTTAGACATGGAGTTCCTTCTTAATTTAACCGAAGACGAATTCATTACTTCTGGAGCTACTGGTAAATCAATACTCTCCTCAGCCATCAGATGGAGGGAAAAGATTTAGGACAGACAATCCTGAAACTCACAAAACAGAGCTAATTTTTAGATGAATCCAAGGAATGATACAGGATACAAAATTAGGTAATGAGGGATTCAAACAGTAAAGGCCAAACAATTCCGAATATTGAAAATAATAATCAATTTTCTTCACTCCTGGTTTGAGTCTTAAGATTGGCGCCTCCTAATAGAAAAGCTCAAACACTTCAATAGCACAAAATGTGGAGACAATGACTATAGGAAGCTCCAAAGGGCCTTCATTTATATGAAATATGACCTCATAAGAATTTCTTCCATTTCCTAACTGGTATTATCATTCGCATATGAAAGCATTGATGCGACAGGAACAGGTAATAGGACCACAAAAATAGACAAGGAATGATATCATGGAACATCCAAAGGAACAATATAGAACGCCCCATCCGGTAAATTATCTAGTTTCGCATTCATAGATTTTGCTTTGCAGACGTCTGCATTACCAGAATATGCATCATGATTGTTCTTTCTAATCTTTTTAACCAACCGTTGATATAAAGGCACAAAGAATCCAAAAGATAAGGTAATAAATAATTAGATGGAATCAATGAAGAAGAAATGTGACAAAATTTGACTTACAACATGAAAATTAGAGGAAACAGGGGAGTAGAAAAAACTCATTACATCAGGATGAACCCAGACGAATTAAGTACCATGCCATCATAAGAAAATCAATAATGGAAATTCGTATTCCGAACAAAAGATCGCTTGAAATCTATCGTTCAGCACAAAACCCCATTACAATAAAAGCTACAAGCGCTAATAATCAAGTACTAACCATTTCAGAAGACAACTTCAATCCAAGAAAAAACAAACAAACAAACGGAATAGAAATGAAACTCAAGGAGTATGATGATAACCAGGAAACACGCTCAACAAACCATACCGGTACAACAGAAACGAAACTCAAATGAATATGACAGCCTAATCGGCAAAATCGGACCACCCAACGAAAAGGAGAAGATAGGTAAAACTACAGTTTACCGTCAAACCATTTAAATATCGCAGGAAATAATTTTAGAGAAAATGGTTTTCATAGTTGTTAATTTCGGTTGTCGACGAGTAAAAATAGCATACCTTATAATAGCCACAGTTCATAGAAAGCCTGTATAATCAGAAAGCGAAGAAGAAACAGAACAACACAACTTTTAACCCCTTGGTTTTCTGTGAAATGATTGGGTCTCACAGAAGACAAAGTGAAAGCCTGTAAGCAACTGTTTCTAGTTTCTTCTTCTTTCGTTTTTTGGCTTTCTTTTTTTTTTTTTTTTTTGCCCTCGGCTTCCCTTTCAAATCAAACTCCGTGTTTTGTCAGTTTTCCCCCCCTTTTTCGGTGTGTATGGAGTGAATTCGAACTCTGCCCTCTGTGACAGAATCCATGCGGAGAGGCGAAGAGAGAGAAGACGTTGTTTTTTCTTCTTTTTTTTTGGCGCACAGAAGCGAGTGGCGCCACCGCCAATGGAAGATTTTTGGGAGAATGACGCCAAATTTCTTATTAAAAAAATAATATTAAGAAAATCTCATGATTTATTAATGATAACTCTTTAACTTATTATTGATAAATTATGAGATTTTGTTGATATTATTTTTTTTATTTGGGACCTTAGTAACATTTTCTCATGATTTTTTTAGAAAAGACATAGTGAAGTATAGTTTATAATTTATTGTGCAAATTACTAACTTTATTTTCTTGTCAGGAAAAATTGATTATTTTGGTCATCTGAGAGCCTGTTTAGGATCACGGTAGCACACCCAAATTGCGCAATCAACCCCTAGAAGCGCAGTGGCAATGAACAAGGCTGTTTGGGTTGACGATGAGCTCCACTGGGCTTTTTCGCCAAACGTGGCTTCTAAAATAAGCCCAAATTAGGAGCTTTTTGCCACGGTGACAGCTTCATGGTGAGAGACGAGAGAGCTCAGAATCAACCATGCAGCATCTTCTATTATTCACCATCACGATAAACGACTGTCGGCTTCTCTCTCACCAAAGAGGGCCGCGACATTGAAGCAGAGTTGGGACCATGGAGGTGCTGTGACATGGGAGAACTAAACTTGGTGCCATTTCTGGGAGTTTGAGGAAGAGATGGAACTTCACTCACCACTCTGCCATTACGTCCATCTTCTTCCTTCTTTATCTTTGCCGAAGTCACATTCATCATTGCAATAGACCACCAGCGACCGTATGAATAGCTTATGTTCATCCGCTGCTCTCTTCCGCTGGTGCATATCCGAGCTATGCTCTATTTTGCTGGTTCGTTTTGCTGCAGGTCTCTGTTCCAAGTAAGAAGAAGATGCTTTGGTCAAATTAGGATTTAACCAGGGACTTCCTTGCAAGCTTTAAAAGCTCTAAAGGAGGGATTAAAGTGTAAATTTTTGAAATATTTGTGGGCTGTGAATGCAATTTATAAAACATTTGGGTATTTTTCTGTGATTTCCTCGGTCCTTTTCTTCATGCACTTGTAATTTTCATAAATTCTAGGGTCATTTTCTGTAATTTTCTCTAATCCTCAAAATATTAATTCGACCCTCCAAAATCTCCAATTTCTTATTAAGAACCTACAATGCAAGATTAAGCACAAGGTAGTATTAAAAGTTCAAGAGATCATTTGTATGAATAATTAACAAATTTTGACCATTTTTCCCTTTATTATAATTAATTCAATATGAGTGTCCCTGACTAAAATTAGTACTTAATCATATAATAATGTCCCAAAAAAATGCATTAATCTGACTTTTTGTATTTTATCAAATTTTAATTTTAATTTTTCACTTCAATTATCACAATATATACAAATAATATGTGTGTGTGTGTGTGTGTGTGATTTATGCCCTTTTCAGTCATTTCCCATCTAAACGAGCTTTTCAAATACTAATCCAAACAAATTTAAGGTTAGAAAAAAAGTTACTTCTGCTACCGTCAATCCAAACACAAATCACATCTACAATATGACTTTTTTCTATTTAACTTTTCCAAAAGCCCATCTGCCAAAAAAGTTCCTTCCCCACCGCTAATCCAAAGAGGCACTGAGTCTGGACAAGTGGAAGGTGGGGTTGGACCACCGGGGGATGGATGAAAATCATTTTCCTAGAACATAATTAATTTACAATAAGAAAAAAAAATATTATCATAAAATTTTCTTCTGATAATTAAAACTAATTATCTATATTTATTTGTTCTTGTGGTTCAGTTTATGTAGAATGAAAAATAATAAATTTCAAATTATATTTTTTCAGTCTTTAAAAGTAATTTAATCCTATTTATAAAATATATTTAAGAAATTATCCTGCATGAATTTTTGAGGAAGAAGATGAGGGAGAATAAGAAATAAAGTTGTGGTAGTATATTAATGTAAGCGGCAGCAGGTGCCAATAAGTGTGTGTTTGGATTAGCTTTTGAGATTAGCTTTTACGATTTAGTGCGTGTTTGGAATGGCTTATTTTTGTCCAAAACGTGCTTATAATTCGTGATTCACGGTATACGAGGTAAGTATGTGAGAGGAGTTTTTTCTCGGCTTACGTAATAAGTGCGTTTTTTCTGTACAAAACGCTGAAACAAACACAGCTTATAAGATAAATGTATGAGAGGAGTTTTATCTCAGATTGCGCAAACCTAGATTTGGGAGAAACCGAAACACTCACTTAATATTAATGAGGCAGACTCAGATTGGGTCGGTCACGTGAGGATGTGCTATTAATTTTTTTGGATTATCTTAGTTAACGGTTTTTTTATTGATTGTTAGATCTAACTTCCTTTTATCTTTTGGCTTTCGCATAAACCAACCTCGAAATCAGTCACAATATAGGAATTCTAGATTCCAGGTTATTTTTGGCATAATAATAATAATAATTTCACATTTTTATGGGACAGCCAATAAAAGTCTCAACATGTGTTTGACACTTTTAAGAAGATGTTGAGCAAAAAAAAAACTTTGGAGCATACATACTTCTTTATAAATGCTTCTAACATAGAAACAAACTTGAACACTTAACAAAGCCTTTAAAATAACATTTTTCTTTAGAATGCTCTTGAGGTCCAAAAAAAAAAGAAGAAAGGAATTGATGCTCTTTTCAATATTGTAGGGTTTTTAATATGAAAAAAACAGAGGGCCGGTGTGGAAATTTGATAAAGGTGCATGATGTAAGTGGAAAATGACAATTATGAAATAGGCGAAATTAGGGAACATGCGTTGGTGGTGGGAGCACATGGTCAAGGAGGGTGGCGATCCAACAATGGTCAAGGAGGGTGGCGATCCAACAATGGAAAATTGCTTGTCAGCATCTAAGAAAAGAAGATGAATCAGCCCTAATGGGAAGTATTTTTGGGATTCAGAATTCAAACAATAAAATGATTCCGCAGGATAAAGGGCAGCAACTTCACAATTCAAAGAAACAATGGGAGTTGGTTTAAGTGGTAAGCGGTTTGATTCTGCTTAAGTAAGGTCCCAGATTCAAATCTTGTGTATGTAAAAAATTCTTATTGGGAGACTCTCCCACCATAGTCAGGTGTGCGACACGGGTCGGATCCGAATATAGTTGGGATAAAACTCCGGTGAACTGGGTGGACAACAAAAAAAATTCACAATTCAAAGAGGGAAGTGAAACAATCACAACTAGTGTTTCGATGCAACAAGGTCAGCGTTCCCATATTCAAACCATGTAATAAGTGGAAAGCGAAATGTGTGTTTGAATTCTTCTCCTCCTCCTCCTTACTTCATCTGATTTTAAATGTATAATAGAGTTGATTTTTTCAGAGAGATTAAGGAAACTAATTAAATTATTTTAGAATTTTTTTATTTTTTATTTTTTTCTCCAAACTAATTAGTTTGACTAATAAATTAATATATAATATAAGGATATACAATATATGATATAATTTTAACTTATTTAATCTCTCTAAAAAAAATCAACTTTATCTTATATTTAAAACGGAGGAAGTATTTTCTTTTTTGGGCAGCCCACTGAAGGAGACCACTCCCCCTCAACAGTGGTATTCTCTTTCCGGAAATTCCTGCGCATCAGAATGTGCGCCATTCAACTAGATTCCAACAATTGAATCCATTCGTTGTGGGAGTGTTTGGTTCATTGGATGGAAGATTAGGTGAAGTTCATTAGAATTAGGTAAAAAGAAAGTATAAACTTTGTTGAGTTCAAAAAGATGGGAGGAAATGTTTGATTTGTTGTTTTATTCAGGAAAGTAGGTGAGAAGAGTTAATCATAAGTTGATAAATATGTTATTATCTATTTATTTATACATTTTCCTCCTCTTTATAATATTTATATGGGAGAATTACATTTAGATTGTATGGAAGAAAAAAAATGAAGAAATAATTCATGTAGATAGTAAAATGAAAAAATGGTCTCATTAACAACTCCATGAGCCTGTATTGACAACTCATTAACAACTCCAGGAGCTTGTATTGACAACTCCATGAGACCATTTTTTTTATTTTGCAATCTATAGGGACCATTTTTTCATTTATCTTCTTTCTTAGGACCTGAATGTAATTCTCCCTATTTATATCAGAATTATTATTTTCTAATCTCAAAAAGCCTATTACCTCATCTATATATGATAAAAAAAATTTATACACATTTTAAAGCATGATTTTATTGATTTATACATGTTATTTCATTAATTTTAATATGATAAAATATTTTTAACATGCTTTTGATAACTCCCATTTGGTAAATTAAAGATATGTTTTAGCATATTCGGGGATTCATTAATGCTAAAATAAAGGGGTTTATTAAGATCTTGATAGGATATAAATTTGGGGCATTATTTAAGGGATTTGATTGCAAATATCTTAGTTTTAAATTAAATTAGATATAGTTAAATGGGTAAAAGAATGAATAAATAATGATAGTTTAATGTTAATAAAAAAACAGAGAGAGTTTCAGGTGGTGGTGGTGGGTTGTTTTTTTGTTTATTTTATTGTTCACTACTTATTCCCTTTTCTGCACAGCCGACGTTGTTTGTTAGACCTGGGCCCGGGGGGGTTTACTTATCAATGAAGTGTTAACTAAGGGGTATCAGGCGTAATCATATTTTTAACTTTTTAAAATAGTTAAAAATCAAATAGTTAAAAATATATATAAAAAATTAAAAATAGAATATCTATCATAAAACTGTTAAATTTGACCTAACATCATATCATATAAGAGAAGAAAACCCCTAACACCTTTTATTAAATTTAACATTTTTATGATGGATGCTCCACTTTTAATTCCTTATATGTATTTTTACCCTTATAAAGTATAATTGTTCCTGACCCCTTTATTTAAAACTTCATTCCTAAATCCGCCCTTACAAAAAAAAAAAAATGACGAGTTCAGGGAGGCAGGGAGCCAACGGACTTCTACACTGTTCATCTTCTTCTTCGTCAGATCCAATGAGCAAAACGGAGAAGGGGTTGTTGATTGAACAAAAGGACACGCATGGGGTTAAAAGAAGAAAGCCATTAGGATTAGCCATCATCATCTTCATCACCGAGGAGAGAGGGAGCAAGCTATTCCTCATTCAACTTCTTCACGGTGAACATTTCTCTTCTTTGCCGAAATCATCCCCGTTGAGTCAACCTCGCCGGAGCATCGGCTCCCACATTCAACATGACTAGAAACTTGATCTATGGTGGATATCGATCCTGCTTCTTGAGGCAAATCTTGTTCATTGAACATCCTTTTTTTAATCAGTTGAACTCAGTGATTCACTTTCCAGAACAGAACTCAATTTTGAATCCCACTTTGTTGCATATGGAATGACGAATAGCTTGTTCCCTTGAAGCCATTTGCTCCGACACAATGCAACGGAAGAGAGCGTGCTGCTACGAGGAAGAACGGGAAAAGGCGTTTTAAACCGGAGGGGCAAGTTTGGAATATTTAAAAATAGGTACGGGTATTTCTGTCAGATGTGACACAATGTTTCTCTCTCCTCCAAAAACCTCTAATTTTAGAGGGTAGAGAGAGAAGGTGAAGGAAGTAAAAAAAGACAACATTTTTAACCTCTCCTCCCCACCCCTGCTTCTAACCAAACATGATTGTATCCCCTGCTACCCTCACATATTCAAACCTCGCCTGTAAAAGCCTCCGACCAAACAAACCTATGTGAGTGAAGGAAATTTGCTTCAAAGAAATTAGGTTCCACTAACTATTCAGCTGAGTTAAAACCATTACATTGTAACCCTTTGTAGAGTGGATATAATTTTATAGGAAGTCAATCAGCAATATAGCTCGTCATTAATTACACTTGTTTTTTACCATTTTCATTTAATCAAAAATCATTTGAAAAAATATTCTCTCTTGCATTTGCATCAGATATCTTTTTGATATCAGTTTTCTTTCATTTTTTATTCCCTTAAAAGCATATCGTTTACCTCACATAACACCTTATGGTTTCTGATTACTTGTCCATTACAATTTGTCTTTTCCACCCGAAGTTGGGAATATGTTATCAAGCTACCCAATAAAATATAAGCATCACATAATCGGATCTTTTGCAATAATTTGTGGACATATCATTTTTATCTGAAAATGAGAAATACTTACATATTCAAAATAAACCATGTCAAATCAATTCTTTCCAATGAAAACATAATAACTCAAACTATTTTAATCTTAATTAGCTAAAGACTCATTTAAAAAAATTCAAATTTTATCTTATTTTTAATAAAAATATTAGTTGATCATTTTGTTTAAAATTTTTTTTCCAAATTAATATTTTTTTCTTAAAAAAATATTAATTTGAAATTTTTTAAATGAATCATCAGCCAATTAGAATTAAAATTGTCTGAGTTTTTATATTTTCATTGGATAAAATTCAGATAATGATATGCTATATTTAGAGTATGCAAGTATTTCTCTTTTAGAAAAATTTATAACAAAACAACATCAAGTAAACCAATTAGTTCTATATAACTATAGTCCAAAAAGGGTACATATAACAGGATATTCATAAAAAAAAAATTGACAAAGCACAACACTTACAGCCAGGAAAAGGTCCAATCAATCAATTATCTATTCATCCCCATAATCCCTCGAGGGCCTTGAATTAACATCAATACTTCTAAGGCCGCAAAGGGGATAGACGACACCCAGTGAAGCTCCACAAGAGCTGTGAGAAAGTCACCTGAAATTGAGTGGGGTCTATACAGAGAAATGAAGCAGATTGATAAACGTAAAGTCGGCTAATTACAAAGCAGAAGATCCAGGATAAAGACGGGAATCAGGCGAGGCAGACTTCTATTCATGACCATTTGCAGATATGTCACCTCGTTATCTCACGTGAAGATTTCCCTGACAAGCCAATCCAAACTAGGATATGCGAAGTACAGGATGAGAAATGATGGAAGAGCAAACAGAATGGTAACAAGTATATACAGAGCCAAAATGGCTGCACTGGCTGGTATTGCATACAAGACAATAATAAGAAATATAACAATCAGCGGGAACTTAGCGGTCAAGTGTACAAAGAAAATCAGTGACTTCCGAAGAGAAGTGTGCAGCCTTTCCAAACTGAGAAAACTACCAGCATTATTTTGATGTCGATTAGAACCTGACGGCTCTGGATGGCGAACAAGTTGTCCCCTCCGAGGATTCCCATTGCTTAGTTGTCCTGATGTTACATGATCTTTAACTGGCCAGAGTGATTGATGATCCCCAGAGAAAGTTGAATGTGACTTCATTCTATCGCCATTCATGCTCTCAACCATCCAAAGAAGGAAGTAGTTCTTGCGAGGAAATTTGAGATTTCCCCGGTAAACCAAACGGAAAGATAAAAGGTTGCACCATGGGCATGAGATAAAAAGGGGAAGCTGAATGGGCAGCGTTGGAAACTTCACAACAGCCCATTGCAATCCTAGGATGCAGTTTTTACAAAGGGTGTGGCCACACCATAAAACATAGGGCACGTTTTCAACAATATTAAAAGATTCCCAGCATATTGGGCATTCAAGCCCTTCCTCTCTGCTCACAACAGAAGAAGTCTCATCATCAGAACATTCTGAAACAGAGTGAGTTGGCTTTAGAGAATCATTTTTCAGTTTCACACTCCCAGCAATACAACTTGATGCGATGTTCCACATTCTGAATCACAGAAGGTAAAAGAAGAAAGCAGACAGCATTATTCAGACCTCAACCCCATCATTGATGATAGGCAACAGAGGTCCCAAAGCATCAAGCCTGAAACATTTGCAACAGGGACAGATGCACAATAAGTTACACATGAAATCAAAGAGTGACGGCATTCACCAAAACAATAGCTTCTTCATACCGTTATGTAATGCATTGTATAGACAGAATTGTTTATGGTTCCACCACGGGGGGAAAAGGAAAAAGCTTACAGTATTTTATGTGAAACTTCTGATAATGAAGCCCGATGCATCATAATTAACTATGAAACACGGCTGACAGATAATTATGGGCTTGCAGATATACAGTATACACATTTAAATAGGATAACATCATATCCCTAGCATCAACTCTGTACGCAAACAAAAGTAGTTGGATCCCGGAAACAAAAACTAGAATTCAGGAATCATTTAATGTGATGATATAAAATTTAAAGACAATCTAGGAAACGGTTGGACTGTGTGTGAGGTAGTCCCTAAATCAAGATTAAAAGCAAGATGTCGACTATGAAGCATGCATGACACAAGAAGTTCCTATGTCTCAATTAGGTTAGCAAAGAGAATTATGAATTATGAATAAAATTCGATTCTATTAGTTGTCTTATCTAGCCTTGTGGCGCATCAAACAAAGCATAATAGATGAAAAGAACAAAGTAGAAGAGGTTCAAACTTGAACTCCCACCCCTCGACCCCAGGGAAGAAATAAATAAACAAATAGAGAACATTTTTCCTTCGAGGATCAACTAACATCGCAACCGCTGCTTCTAAAATTTTGTCAAATATTAGGTTCGCAAACATAACAAACATCCATCACTTGAATTCTACAATCGAGTTGGATCCAAATAAAAAATGAAGACAATTCTAAACGTAAAGATCATAACAGTCGAACGACAGGGAGAGATCAAAGATAAAACCACAACAATCCCTCTCGAGAATCCAAATCCGCAGAAATGAACAAGATTCTCAGAATCGATGAATCACAGAATGGAAAAAAAAAAAAGAAGCGGGCAATCAAAGCAGAAGAAGAACAAGCATTACCTAACAATGGAAGCGATTAAGCACCGTTTGAGAGAAAAATCGCTAAGGAAACCCCCGACATGTAGCCATCTGGCACTGCGAGTCGCGAGCTTCGGAGGGTGGATGAAAGGTGGGTCAGCGAGTGAAGCGAAGAGCAAAAACAGAAACACGAGGGCATATGATTGCAGGGATAGGGCTCGGCTTACTTTGGTTTGGGTTTCGGCATTTGTACTGAACGTGGTGGCCCAGATCCAGCGCTAGGAAATGGCGGCCACAGCCTGCTTCGTTCGATTTTACGCGCTCGATAACGATGTCGTCTTTTCCAATGCTCAGATATTTTCGGGCCAGGAAGGCCAACAATGCCCCGATTTATTCAACTGCTCCACACTTCACTAGAATTCGTTTTACTATCACATGGCCTGAAAATTTGGTGCTTCTTTCTTTTGTTGGATACTTTTACATTATCAAAAATCTTGTCTTGTCCAGGAAAGAAAGAAATGGACGAGGAAAGGAAAAACGTCCTGTCCTGTCCATCTCTTTTCTCTGATCTTTATTTATTTTTTGTGATTATCCTGATTTTTTTTATTTGTTGAGGATTTGCCACCATCAATGAAGTTATAGATAGAAATCATTTAGTCAATGATCTATCTAAAATCTGTTTTTTTGACAAAGTACAATAATGTCAGTGCAATCCATGCATATGTCTTACTATTAGAAGCAATCTTATTCGAGATACTGTCGGGCACTAAATGTGGACACCTCTCCAACAGGGTTCAAATCTTGGTTTGTCATGTGTTGAGGGATTAGCCCCTTCTGCTAGACTCAAATCACCCAACCGATTAAATTCTTTCTCTGATTTTAATTGAGGTGTGGGCACAAAGTTTAATTCGAGTTCAGGCTTGGACTTCGTTCAAGAATATGAAATAAAATTGGGCTGGGCTCAGTTTAATTTAGTCCTTATGCCAAAAATTAAAAAAGAAAATATAAGTGACCAAATTCATATTACGTCTATGGCTTTTTTGGGCCACACAATCAAGTCTATACCCAGTTTAAGAGAGTTTTTATTATTATTATTCTAGATATTTTTCCCATCCGTGGCTGGTTGTGTTTTAGTGAATGCTGAATCATTCGCAAACATTTGGAGTTCTACTTAATTTGTAGATGTTAAAAACTTGTAATTAAATTCGAGAATGAGTTGTTATTATTATGAGTGTGTTTAAATCATTTGGAGTTCTACTTAATTTGTAAATGTTAAAAACTTGTAATTAAATTCGAGAATGAGTTGTTATTGTTATTATGAGTGTGTTTAATTATACGCTATATGAATGCTTTATAAAAATACTCAAGATTCAGTAGGCAAAAAAAAAAAAAAAAGTGCTCAAGATTTAAGAAGGGACGCTGTGTAATATAGGCAGCACATGTGGGTTTGTCGGTGGTGTATGAATACGAAACAGAACATGGATGCGATATTCATAATCAGGGAGACATATGAACTAACATGCAGGTTACACGTGGATGGTCTATTAATAATATACGTAGACGGTATATATATAATTACACACACACACACACACACCATGATTGAAGTCACTGTGGGGCCGTTGAAGCAGTTATTGTAAACAAAAAATGGGTAGCTGGGCATACATTATCGTATGTATTATAAGATGTTTCTTAGCCTTCTTCTGGTTGTCCCCTTCATCAATTTAGTATCTTTCTTATCCCTTTTGTCTAGAAACCCTCCATTAATCACATGGATGATGCATTAATGGTTATGGAGTAGGGTCTCCGTGCATTCCAATGTTACTATGTTTGGTCGCTAAAAACAAATTAATTTAGCTATTTTAAGAAAATGAGATAAATTGCTCAATTTTGAACAAACATGACATGTTATCCTTCAAAATGTTAAAATATCTATGCCTAATATTATACTATATATCAATTTATAATTAATTAAATTGCACAAAAATAATAAATATATGAGATAAAATAAGTTTAGATCTTGTATTTTGGATTAAATCTAACCCATAATTAGCTCCTATACTATGACCAGAAGTAATATTACATAAAGATCAATCAATACGTATGTGAGGTAATATCTTTAATAGGGAAAGGGGAAAATCCCAACTCGCGGTCCTGGCGTTTTCTCTCTCCCTTTGTGGAGTTTCTGCCATTCCAATCTTCGGCGTGTAGGCACCTTCAAGTGGTGGTTTCCGGTGTCTCTTCCTTCGGCTTTGGCCGGAGGGGAGGTCTTCCGGCTTGGGGCTTGTCTCCTTTAAGGTTAGGGTTTTTTGTTTTTCTTCCTTTGATGCCAATTGACTGGTTTTGTGCAGCTTCAGGGGTCTTGCAATGCTGTGGAGGAAGGGAAAGCTCGGGCAAAGTGCTGAATCGAAGATTTCTTCGCCTTTTCTTGACTTCTTTAAGCTAGGTTGGTCAATGGGATCGAGTTGGATGGCGGAGATTTAGGGGATGACTGAATTTGAGCAAGTTGCAAATCTTCAAAGGGCATCATGTCCTTCCGTTCTTCTCCACTCGGTACATTTCTTTACTCCATTTTTTGATCTGCTTTGGCTTGGCAGGAGCAAGTCCTTGGGGTTTCTGCTCAGAGCTAGTGGACTTAGGTTGGGGATTGATCAGTGGCGATGGTTGGGGTCTCTTGAGGCTTATGAGTTGTCTTTGTCGGCAACTACTATTTTCTCTACGCGACTGGTGTTGCATGGTGATGGTAAATATGCTCTTCTAGTAGCAGACGAAATTTTATGATGGCCTAGTCAAGGTGGTTCTTGGAACTCCCATCCCTTATTTCCGGTATCGTTCCCAGATGTTCTTCCTCCTTCAAGCGGCGGTGGCGCGACAACTCATGTGCTTATCTGACTCTGACCTAGGGTTAGGATTTCTGATGGTGGTGTTGTTTGGGCTTAGAGTTATTATTGTTGGGCTTTGGCCTTTTGTCTGTTATATGTTTGGTTTGGACTTTATTTCTTGTAATACTTAGTTTATTTCAATACAATTTTATTTCTAGCAAAAGAAATATGTATGTGATGTATAATTTTTCTAATCAACCACTTTTGACTATGCAATGTAAATATTTATTAGTATTACTTTTTCTTAGCAGGTTGCTTGCCTTCATGTTACTACAATAAGGATTTTAATAAATCAAATGTGTGTATTCCTTATTTAAATATTAATTAATTGATTAAGCACGGACACATTCCTTGTTGAACTATGTCTATAATACATGTTGGGTACAGATACAATCATTACTATCCATTATATTATATATATAGTGCCCACATCCCACATCCAGCCAAATTTTAAAAAAAAAGACAGAAAAATAATTTTGAAATTGTAAATCCCAAATCAAATTTTTTTATCAAAAATTATAAAAGAATAATGAAAACTTGATAATCACTTTATAACTCATTTTTTAGAAATACTAGATTTAGAATTTTATAAATTCAAAATTCTTTTTCTGTCTTTTTCTCATGTTTTTTTGTTTATTATTTATTTCTTTTTTGGTCATTGGATTGTATAAGGTGCCTGCATAGTATATTTGGTAGATGGTGGAGGGCCAGAATCCCTTGAATCCGTCTCTACTTTGCATCATAAATAGTTTGAAAAATAATTCTTAAGAAAGAGCGGGGGGTAGGGAGCGGGGAGAGAGGGGCCTTATTACTTCCATTTTATTTTCTCTTAAGTTATATAATTACATGGAATATTTAAATATAGAAATTACAAATTACAAGCTAACTAAACTAAATCTCCCAACATTTAAAGGACTACCGAGACATCCTCTGACTGCGGATACCTTGCTCGATTCTTATCACAACTTGATATTTTATCAAATACAAGAAGCAAGCTAATAATAACCCTGTAACCCAGTGATATAGATGCAAGTAAGAAATCATGGATTTGATCCCGTCTATAACCTCAAATAATTAGTACATATCCTTCTAATTTATAAAAAATAAAGGATGATCATCCCTCAATATTAGGGTGAAATCTTGACTCCTCTTAAATGAGTTACTACAAACACAGGATAGAATTTGAAGTCTCAATCATTTGCTTAAGTAGTTGCAAGAGTTCCTATCACTCACGGCAATTTACATCAATCATAGTTTGATATTTTTTTTCCAAACCAAAGTTCATTTAAAATAATATAAATATGGAAAAATAAATAGTTTACGTCGAAGCGAGGGGGTAGTAGTAAGTTGGAGTTTGTACAGCGGCGGGGAATTGACAGTTTGGTGCCATTGTGAGAATCACACAGTGGGTGAGGGGACAAGCCGACAAGGCACACACATACATACAGATACCTACCGTACGCGGTTAAGTTGCTGGAAATTCACTCCAAAGTGAATGGGAGAGGAAAAGCAGTGTACGGAAGGGGGAAAGCGACTGTACGAACGAATCCCAGGGACCCACAAAAGATAAGGGCGTTGGTGTCTTTCAATTATTGGGATCTTATTTAAAAAAAAAAAAAAAGAGTTGGCCGCTCTTGTCGGCTTTTCGCTTGTCCTTTTGTCTCTACTTGCATGTGGCTCCTAATCCTAACCTCCTCAATCATTCACTCCCCCACATATATTCTTCATTATCACATAATCTATGCCCTTTTTAAATTAGGTTTTTCTCAAGTTTACTTTCAACTCTCATCATCTCATGTGATTAAAGTCGTGCGTAATAATAAATAACATAAATTGTTATTCCCTAAAGTCTGGCTCAATTATCAATTTAGTGTCTTGTTAATTTAATATTTTAATTTTAACCAAATACAACACAATCCTTGTAAATTATTGCCTTCAAAAATTATACAGACAAATGGTATTTAGCCAAAAAATTATCAGAATTGATCGTAGGAGGTGCACTTCTCCCCGTGAGCACCGTAATAAATAATAAATTTTTTTATTATTATTTTATGTAATTGTTTCCTTGAATTCGGTCAATTAAAATCCACAATAATTTATAATATGAATAGGAAAAAAGTAAACCAAATCAGAATGAAATAATACATAATTAATTCATAAAATCAGTAATAGATATATATAATTACAATTAATGTAATTGTACAACTAATTTTAAGAGCTAGAATAAATAACACGAGAATAGACAAAGAAACAACCTAATGTATGTGCCTAAATATTAACTAATTGTCTAGCTATATATTCACACTATTCCTCAATGATTTCATCCACTTGTTGGTCAGTCAATTGGGCACAATATTGATCTTTATAATGCTACATAAAAATCATACATAGAACTAATTAAACTAAGTATTATTATATTTGTAAGCTTAAAAATTAAAAAACTTATAATGTACGTATGGGAAGTTCAAGAAGACAGAATTGACACTTCAAATAAATATATGGAAAAAAAATTATGGGCACACATATAAGATCATGACATATTTTAACTCAAAAAGAAAACATAAACCAAATATTGAGGGGAAAAAACACTTCTAAGCTAGGAAGATTCTGAAGGAGGCTGAAACAAGAAAAAAAAACATTTAGGAGAGGAAGTTTTGTACTACAATGGAGTTCTGGGCAATGGGGGAGCTAGAGGAAACGTAGCAAGATGAAAATGAAAACAGCAGAAAGTGAAAATTAAATAGCATATTGTACAGAAGCTATGACGCTTTTTGTTAAAGTACCGTAACTTCCTAATTTTTTTTAAAAAAATACCTACAAAAATAACCTTAAATATATTCAACGCACCACATGTAGAGAGTGTTTGGTATCACGTTTTGGGAACAATAAGCCTGTTTTTTCCACAAAAAAAAAAAAGCCTAAATGAGTTGGGTTTACTTTTTTTTATGTTTGATTCAGCTTTTTCTATTTGCATCACGGGTAGAATAAGTTACTTATTAAAGAAGTTCTTCACTGCAGTTTTTCTATTAAGTCACTTATTACGTAAGTTGAGATAAAACTCCTCTCACATACTTACCTCGTATACCGTAAATCACGATTTATAAGCACTTATTGTCAATCGCTCATCCAAATATAAATCACATTACAAAAATTGACTTTTCTATTAAGTCATTTTTAATAAGTCAGAATCATAATAAATTATTTTTCCTACCGTTATCCCAAACACACACACACATAACTTTGTATATTTCAAGACACCATGTGGTGTCCATGGCACCACGTGGGTGCCTTGTATTATATTCAAGATAGCCTTGAATATTCAAAGCCACCTTAAATATATATTGCCTTATCAAGCCCTGGCTGAGGCAATATACATTCAACGTGCCTTTGTCGACGCTTGATAATCAAGCGCCGGCTAAGGCAGCCTCCAACGACGCTTGGTTGGGCAATAAGGGTCTTAACCGGCGCTTGATCATCAAATACCGGTCAAGGCTTTGTTTTTTTAAACTTAATAATGAAATAAGTGATTTCTTTTTTTACTTACCACAACTTATTAAGCGCTGGCTAAGGTTTTTTTTTTGGAATTCAAAAATGAAGCAAGTGATTTCTTTTTTCACTTACTATAATACGAGATTCTGAACAATAATATCCTTTTGACTTACTCCTACTTTATTCGGCATTTTATTTTTAAGCGCCATATAAGGTTTTTTTCAAATAAAAAATGCTAAAAAATTATTCTAGCTACGACGCTTTCTTGATAAGTGTCGTAGCTTGGACTTTCGTTTTTTTATTTTAAATAAATGTTTTGTATGGCGTTTATTTAGGAAAGTGCCGTACAAGCGTAACATTAAGCTGTGGCGCTTATATGAGGAAGCGTCGTAGCTTTTGAACTTTTTTTTTAAAAAAAAAACCATTATCTATGGCGTTTCTTCAAAGAAGCGTAATAAAAAAGATGTCGTTAAATCCCTCTTTTATAGTAGTGAGTTGTTTTGAATAAAAAATATAGAGTACTATATTATTTCATTATTTTTCTTTTCAATTATTGTCGGCCCATACATTTATGTGTGTAGTGTGAGTGGAATGGTTCCAATTATTATTATGGGTTAAGGTGTAAAAATACCCATGAATTTTTTTTTCAAAAGTGTATTCAACACCATAAACTTTTTTTAGGTGCAAAAATACCCATAAAGTTCTCAAAATAGGGCAAAAATGGCCATACCGTTTATTCGCACAAATATCCGTTTGTGGGACCCACATTATTATTTTTTAAGGTGTAAAAATACCAATGAACTTTTCTCAAAAGTGCACCCAACACCATAAACTTTTTTTTGGATGCAAAAGTGCCCATGAACTTTTCAAAAGTTTATGGTGTTCGGTGCACTTTTGAGAAAAATTTATGGGTATTTTTGCACCTCAAAAAATAATAAGTGGGTCTCACAAAACAGACGTTTGTGCCAATTAACGGTGTGGGCATTTTTGCCCTATTTTGATAAGTTCATGGGTATTTTTGCACATAAAAAATATTTATGGTGTTGGACGTACTTTTGAGAAAAGTTCATATGGATTTTTGACCCTTAACCCTATTATTATTATTATTATTATTATTATTATTATTATTATTATTATGCTTTTGCTACTTATTGGACAATATCCAATAATGACCTCATATGAAAGGAAACCTGTTTTATATTTTTTTTTATTTACTAACGTGCTAAATGCCGATGAATTGTACGTGTTTCTAATCATATGCATCCTTTGAGTGCACGCATCAACATCAAATAATTAATATCACCCCCGATTTTTCTTTTGATTTAGTGGAATTTTATATTATTTCTGCTTGCGGACGAAAAACCATTGAAGATAATGCTTGGTTTTTCAATTTCCTTTGATTTTGACCGCTTAATTATTATGCATGGCTTGAGATTGAAGCAACGAGCACTTAGCCACTATTAGCTTTATGAATTAAAGACCAAGTCCATAAAAGCGATAGATATTGTCAATAATTCACCTTTAATACGAACGTATAACGATGAATTATTTGTTCGGGCAAAAACAAAACACACACATTTTGAAAGTTTAGTTGATAAAACGTATACACACATACACAACCGATGAAACCATGTAATTAATTAAGTTCACCTATGATTAGCGTCAATCGCAATCAAACACTAACAGACAACAATTAAGCTTTGATTTAGATTCAACTATGTGTTGTTTTTCTTTTCGTGACCACAATTTAAAAGCAATGACTTTTGTGTTTTGCTATGAGTTATGCATGTTTCTCTTTCATTACTTCGATTTCAAATGATAGATATGGCGATGTTTGATAGATATGAGGAAAAATAAGTTAAATAAGGGAGAAAAGATAAGAAAATATCATTTGAATTTTAAAATCATAAATCAATTTGGTTGCTTGCAAGAATATAGTAAATGATAACTAATTTTAGTAGCAAATAAGTGATTTTTGATTTTTGATTTTGAAGTTTAAGTGATATTTCTTATCTTTTTACCTTAAATAAATGTTTGAATATTATGTTTAAATGCAAAAACAATTGTTTGAAAATAGTTTTTGAATTGTCGATGGTGATCAGTGAAGATCAATGGCGATCGAGTAGATGGACAATGGCCAACAGTGATTATTAGCAGTCATTAATGGTGGTTCTCGGTTGTTAATGGCAGCTAGAAACGGTCGTTGGAGGATGCAGTTGTGATAATTACAAGTCTAAAGGGAGAGTCCATTCCAAAATACTAACATATTAGGAGGGAGAGCCCCTTAATTTATAAACCACATTACACTTATGAGATTTCCTGATGTGGTATTTGTAATTATCAGTAGTTGGTGGCAAAGGAGAACAAAGACAATAATCCTATTTTAATAATGTTATTCCATCCGGTTAATCTAAACATTTAAGTTAGTTGAATGGTTGGTTTTGGTCATGAATATAAAACTTTAATCCAACTCATTGTCAGAATTTTTAATTTGAATATATAATGTAGAACATGAAATAGAAAAACAAGGGCAACAAAAATGTTACGTTGTGTTAACTAGCCCATCCAGTGATAGAAACGATTATATATATTGCGTACCCAAACTTAATTGTTATTTTGAGACGACCAAGTTTAACTCAAATATTAATTGGAAAAAAAAAAAACAGAGAGAAATCCGATGTCGTGCTGGAATTGAAAACTGGTACATTCCGCGTTTATCCTCAAAGAGTGTTGCTGAAAATAAATTCCTGGACGTCCACAAAATTTTTTATTATATAATACCTTCAATATATTTTGATTGTGACCATATATATATATATCGCTCAATATGATTTATGGCGTTGATATATAAGGGAAGGGATCGAATCGTCATGCTGTCACAGCGATGCAGACTGATTCGTCCCAAAATAATTAACACTGTACAAATGAATGTTAATAATTACCTTCCACCCAACTTTGCAAATTTTATACTACTAAGTACTAACAGATATTTTGTTTGACTTGTGAGAAATCGTTCTCATTTCTCTACTATTCTTTCACCAATATAATATCATCATCATTCTGATGCCTAAATGTTTTCCTTAATGAAATGAGCCAACCATATATATATAGTTAACCAGAGTTCACTCAAATGAATATCAGTGACTTTCGCGTGACTCATCCTCAATTCTTATTTTATTATATGATGCTACTATATAATTGAAAAATGTGTTTTTATATCTTGTTATTATCATCAGCCAATGATCACTCTCGTTCGATCACTTGGTAACAGGATTTAATCTGGAGCGAATATTGAAGAATCAATTGACTATGATCTCTCATCAACTTGGAGCAACATTCTTCAGGGCAAGACCAAATTGGGAGATAATGCTTCAGCTAGCTATCGATCTTCACAATATAATACTCTCATAAGAGATGTCCCAAAATTTCTGACCAAAAGGAGCAAAAAAATAAAAATAAAGCCAGCAACAAACGACGTCGTTATCTTTATAATTAGCAACCATGTGGCACGCGTCTCAACTTCTCCTCCGTTGTATATTCCGTTTTTATCAAGGTAATTAAATCCAGATCGGTCTTTGAACCGGTCAGAGTAATCGGCTGGGGTACTGGGTTAAGGGTCAGTAGGTTAGACCAAAGTCAAATTGGAGCTAGTTTGGGGTTAAACCAGTAAGAAATTGAAGATTTTAGGTTTATTAATATGAAATTTTAAACAAATTTAAAAAAAAAATCGATTTTTAAAAAAGTACCAAACTAGGTTGATGACTGGACGTGTCTAACAACCAGTTCGTTGGTTTCTGGTCTGGACTAACCGGTCCGATTCGGGTTTGAGTGCAATGGTTTTTATGCAGTGTGATACCTATTGTCTGGACCAAATTATTTTGTACTCTTTTCAGTAAATATCACTGTATAAATGAACCTTACTTTCAAGCCACCCCGTCGTTCTATCCTTTCTGGGCCTTTCTCTCACCACTCCATTTGTTCCTGCTCGATCACTTGCTTTAATTTATTTTCTATATATTGCTTATTGTTATTATTATTTATTGGACAAAGGGGCAAATTTAACAATAAATTTATAGATAAGGAGCACATGGCATCATAAAATTTGTTGAGGGGCAAAAATACATATAATGTTTGAAATGAGGAACACCTGACACTATGCTGTTAAGTCTCCTTCATATTCTATTAGTTCATTCACTACTGGAAAAAACCCTTTTTAGACCGCCACATTTAGACCGGTTTTGGCGGATAAGGTCTTAAAAATTTACGCGGTGGCAGTTTTGTAATTATATTAAATTTTTTAGACCGGTTCCTAAAAAAACAGGTCTTAAAAAATTTATTTAGACCAATTATAAATAAAACTGGTCTTAAAGTCTTAAAATTTTTATGAATTTAAAATGTTTTAACATTTAAGACCGGTTTACATATAAACCGGTCTTAAATGTTAAATATTTAAGACCGGTTTTGTATTAAAACCGATCTAAAATATTTGACCTTTTAGACTGGTTTATATGTAAACCGGTCTTAAATGATATCATATTTTAAATTCAAAATGCGATAACGTTTTAAGACCGGTTTTTGTACAAACCGGTCTTAAATGTGAATTTTCCCTCTTTTAAGACCGGTTTTTAATAATAACCGGTCTTAAAGGTAAGATTTTTCACCCTTATTTTTCCACCTGCGCCCAGATTGCGCGCTCTGTGAACCCTTTTTTCTCTCTTTGCCATTTCTCTGTTAGCTCTGTCCGTGCTTGTTCTGAACTCGTCCATGGCGTCCCGTCCCTCATTTGCTCAACTCTCCTCCGTTATTACCGCTGTCGTTGCTGTGTTCATTATCGCTGTTCTTTGATTATCGACAGTCTTCTCCGCCGCCACCTCTAATCTCCGCAGTGATCATTCTCCTCTGACTTGACTTCCTTTTGTCAGTGCCGTGAATTTGAGGACTTCATTTTAACCTGAGTCGACGCTACCGTGACTTTGGGTTGAAGCTCACTCCTTGGTCTTCATTCAGGTTAGTGTTCGATATGTTATTTAGTTGTACATTGTTTTATAATTAATAATGTTCAATGAAAAAATGGTTCTTGTTGTTGCTTTGAGCACTTAAACGTAACCTGGAAAAAATTAAATCTGCACATTCTTATTAGATATATGCTCTGACTTTTAATTATATCCCTGTTATATTTGGCTTGGATTAATACCACTCTATGTTCTATTTTAGTTTAGTGCGGTTGTTTGATTATTGTCAGTGTTATTGGTTTGTTAAAACAATACTAGTTTCAAATTGTGCCTGTTAATTTCGTTGAAATATCTAAAACTCTATTGTTGTTGTTTTTTTGTCTATTCTTTTGTTGTTGGATATAGGGTGCTAGAAGTGTTGAGATATATATGGATCATAGTTGGATAAACGCTAAACGAACGAGTGTTGAATATGATAATGGGGTGAGGGGTTTTTTAGACTTCGCTGGTAGAAATGCCGATGATGGTAGTGGAAAGTTTTATTGCCCTTGTGTAGTATGTTTAAATGAGAAGCGACTAAGTACTTCAGATATATATACATATTTAATTTGTGAAGGATTCTGTAAGAGTT
Organism: Inga oerstediana; assembly: GCA_963210345.1. Classification (NCBI taxonomy): domain Eukaryota; kingdom Viridiplantae; phylum Streptophyta; class Magnoliopsida; order Fabales; family Fabaceae; genus Inga; species Inga oerstediana. Next base: position 14,565,833 of record OY723403.1, on the reverse strand, counting down.
ATACAATGTGGGTATGGCATGGTGAAGAATTAGAAATGCCAAGTTCATCTTAACCGGGGAAGTGAACTTTGATGATAATGACACGGATACAGATGATCGAATAGAGGATATTATTCGTGATGTAGGAGAAGAGACTTTTGAGCAATCACATGCATATGGTAATATGTGTAGTGATGCTGAGACGCCGTTGTACCCAGGGTGTAAAAAGTACCAATTGTTGAAAGCAGTATTGAAATTGGTAAGCTTGAAAGCACGGCATGGATGGAGCGACAAGAGTTTTTCAGAAACGCTTGAGGCTTTTAAGGACATGCTTCCAGATGATAATGTGTTGCCTTCTCGATACTATGATGCTAAGAAAATATTGAGTCCACTAGGGATGAAGTATAAAAAGATCCATGCATACCCTAATGATTGTATATTGTATAAAAAAGAGCATAAAGAGGAACAATAGTGTCCAATATGTGAAACCCCGAGGTACAAATCAAATAACGCTCCTGCAAAAGTATTGTGGTACCTTCCAATCATACCAATGTTTAACCGCTTGTTTGCTAATGAAAACGATGCAAGAAATTTGAGATGGCATATGGATGAGAGGATATCCGATGGAAAGCTTCGACATCCAGCTGATTCTTCTCAATGAAAGAAAATCGATCAATTATTTCCTGCATTCGGTGAAGAGCCTATGAACCTTAGGCTTGGGCTTAGCACGGATGGCATTAATCCTTTTGGTAGCCTGAGCAGTATACATAGTTCATGACCTGTTTTGTTGGTAATTTACAACTTATCTCCTCTATTATGCATGAAATGAAAGTACATCATGTTATCTATGTTGATTTCGGGACCAAAACAACCTGGAAATGATATAGATGTTTACCTAGAGCCCTTGATCGAAGACTTGAAAGAGTTGTGGGACGAAGGTGTTGATGTTTTTGACACGAACAAGAAGGAGGTTTTTAAAATGCGAGCCATGATCTTTTGTACTATAAATGACTTCCCTACATATGGAAACTTGTCAGGCTATAGTGTTAAAGGCATAAAGTATGTCCGATTTGTGAAGAAGGAACATGCTACGATCAACTTCAATATGGAAGAAAGACAGTTTATCTTGGCCATAGGAGATTTCTTAGACGAGGCCACCCGTATCGCAGATTAAAGAAAGCTTTTTTTTATGGACAAGAGTTCGAAGATGCTCCGAAAGCATTGACTGGGGAGCAAGTTTATGAAAAGATGAAAAATATGAATGTTATCTTTGGTAAGACTACAAAGAAAAGTAATGAGAAAAGTAAATGGAAAAAAAGATCTGTCTTCTTCAATCTTCCATATTGGCCGAAGCTTGATGTAAGACACTGTATTGATTTCATGCATGTGGAGAAAAACGTTTGTGATAGTATTGTTGAGACACTGCTTAAAATATAAGGTAGTTCTAAGGATGGCGTGAAGGTAAGATTAGATTTACAAGAAATGGGGATACGAGAAAACTTGCATCCAAAGCCATATGGTAAGAGAATTTTTTATCCTCCAGCTACTCATACTTTGTCTAAGGATGAGAAAAGAAGCTTTTGTCAGTGTTTACATGGCATCAAAGTTCCTTCAGGGTATTCTTCAAATGTTATGAAGCTTGTGTCAATGAAAGACTTGAAGTTAGTGGGGCTAAAGTCTCATGATTGTCATGTCTTAATACAACAACTGCTCCCAGTAGCTATTCAAGGCATTGCCGAATATGATCTTCAACATATTTTGACTATACTTTGTTTCTTCTTCAATGCTATTTGTAGTAAAGTCATTGAGATAGAAAAATTGGATGAACTGGAAAATGAAGGATATCTGATCTTGTGCCAGCTTGAGAAGCTTTTTCTTCTTTCTTTTTTTGACATCATGGTACATCTAATTGTTCATCTAGTCAGGGAGATCAGGTTGTGTGGCCCTATCTATTTACGATGGATGTACTCAATTGAAAGAACTATGAAAATCCTAAAAGGGTATGTGAAGAACCCTAACCGGCCTGAAGCATCTATTGTTCAGAAATATGTTTCTAAAGAAGCCATGGAATTTTGTCAAGATTACTTGTCAAATGTAAGACACATTGGACTTTCTGAATGTCATGACGAAGAAGGCGGTAGACGCGGAACTTCAGTAAAGAGTATGGATCCTGATGAATTGTAACAAGTCCACTTGTACATCTTGAATAATGTTGATAAAGTTCAAGATTACATTAATGCTCATAAAGAAATTGTACGGAAAGGAAATAGTTGAATGACTGAACAAAGGTTAATTAGGGAGCATAACAAATTTTTTGCACATTGGTTCAAACAAAAGGTTGACGGCGAAGAATGTGTTTCTGATACAATTAAATGGTTAGCACGTGGTCCTGAGGCTGATGTCATAAGTTAGACTTCATTTGTGATCAATGGTTATACGTTTTACATGAAGTCCCTTGATGATAGGAGCACCGTCCAGAACAGTGAGGTTATATTAGTAGCTGAATCTATGCACTTCTCTAGTTTAAAAGATAAGAATCCTAGATTGGCAGCAATACCTTATTATGGGATGATTGAAGAGATTTGGGTGATTGATTATGTTAAAATTAAACTTCTCATTTTCAAATGCAAGTGGATTAATGTCAACAATGGTGTGATGATTGATCAGTTGGGATTTACATTGGTTGATTTGAATAGTAGAAGTTTTAGAGATGAACCTTTTATTATGACATATCAAGCGAAACAAGTGTTCTATGTTACTGATCAAGCAAACAAAATGTGGTCTGTAGCTCTTCAAGGAAAAATGGTCATTTATATTAATCAGGAAAATCATTCAATGAATGATCTACTTGAGACTCCTTCTTTTTCTAAGGGTTTACGAGCATTGAACGAAGAAGATGAAGCAGACAATGAACACGGCACAAGAAACGATCATCATGAAGGGATATGGGAGGATATCCCTTTATAAAACTATATTGAAGGTTAGTTATTAGCTAAAATAATTATCATGAACTATATTTGAATTATGTATATTGTTATTGGTGTATATATATAACTACTTTTTTTGTTGTTGTCACAGGAAAATAAAGGATATAAGGTGTACGTCTTAGTGTAGATTCTCCGAAGTCAAGCTAGCTAGTGATCATCAACCTGAGAAGAGTGTGTATAAAGTATTTTGGCCCTAATTAATAACAGAATTGTCATTAATGTAATTTAATCTTTGATGTATGTATGTAAGTGAAAAGATAAGGAACTTGGTCAAAACAGCATTGTCGTGGTTGTATGATTTCCTTGCATTATAATTCTGTTTATGATTGTGAGTTGATTATTCATGGTTGTTTTCCTTGCTTCTATTTCGGCCAGCACTGTTTAAGCACAAGGGAGTTGAGTTTTAATATGTTCCAATGAGTTTTAAGTCTCTCACATGTCATTAAGATGTTAGTTATATAATCTGTAAGAGAAGATTTATTTGAATGTTGTTGAACTGGCTGCTGCTTGCTGACTGAAATGTTTTAACAAGGGAAATGGCTTGCTTGGTATATCTTTTAAACGAAATTTTTTTAAAAAAAAATCCACTTTTAAAACCGGTTTTCTACAAAACAGGTTTGAAAAGTACATTTAAGGCCGGTTTTGGAGAGAACCGGTCTTAAAATTTGACTATTTATTAATAAAACCAGTCTAAAAAGTCAAATTCTTAGACTGTTTTTTATAAAACCGGTCTAAAATTTTAACCTTTTAGACCGGTTTCTATGATAACCGATCTAAAAATTTTTAGACCGGTTTTATAATAACCGGTCTTAAAACGTTTTTTTAAGACCGGTTCTATAACCGGTCTAAAAAGTAGCAAACTTTTTAAACCGGCTGCATCAAGACCGGATCCAGAACCGATCTAAAATGTCTTTTAAACCTGTCTTAAAAGTGATTTTTTCAGTAGTGATTGTTACTTGGGCCTCCATAATGCTCCACATGTCATGATTTCTATTCCATATTTGATTGGTCTAGTCACTCCTTCATCCTCCTCCTCTTAACTGACCAAGTCGGATGTCATTAAAAATGGATAGGTGATGTAGGTAACTTTGATGGTTGAGTAACTGGTGGCGACTGTGTCAATTGAGTAAGGCACCTCACAGCCTTGCTTGTCCATTTTTAAAAGCATCTGACTTGGTCAATTAAAAGGAAGACAACAAAAGAGTAGCTGGACCAGTTAAATGTGGAATAAAAATGGACATTTGGAACATTGCGGGGCCTAATTAATAGTGAACTAACGGAATCTAAATGAGACTTAATGGCATGGAGCCAGGTGCCTTTTATTTCAAACTTTATATGTATTGTTTCCCCTTAAAAAGCTTTATGGTGCCATATGCCCCTTACCTATAAGTTTGTTGTTAAATTTGCCTCATTGCCCTTGTTTATTTTCATCCCAACATTATAAATATTAGCCCCTTGTGATTGAATGGCTTAGCTTCTCCTTTGTGCAAATAATATTTTGCCGCATAAAATTAATAAAGTTCCCCTGACTAATACTATATATAAGTTGCATGCACATGCACAATCATTGCTGATTCTAATAAGAGTGTCCTTTAAGCGACCATATAATGAAAAAAATGTTTTAACCCTACCAATGTATGATTAATTAATTACACCTCAATGTACCTCTCTATAAAAATATTAATCCCCCTATTTTAATATAATATTATTTCATTTTATTATATATTCTTCATCTTTCAATGTTCTCTCTATATATAATCACTAGAACAAAAAAGGTGATTTAGACCGGCACAATTAGACCGGTTGTAGTGGATGAGGTCTAAAAGAAATGTGCGGTGGCATTTTCATAATTATAAACAACTTGGGAGACTGGTTATTATAATAACCGGTGTAGAAAAATTATTTAGACCGGTTCTACACTAACCGGTCTAAAAAGATTAAGCCTTTTATTTTTTAGACCGGTTACTGAAAGAACCGGTCTAAAATATATTTATTTTAGACCGGTTAATAGGATAACCGGTCAAAAATAAAGCTTTTTAAGATCGGTTATCTTATTAACCGGTCTTAAAAGCTTTCCCTTAATATTTTCGCGCCTCCACTCCCCGCCCTCCTCCATTCTGTATCTCATGGTTGTCGCTCATGGGTCACCGTCTTCCTTTGCTTCAGTGGTCAGCTCCGTCCGTTATTCACTGCGTTTCAGGGACATCTTCGTCTTCATCCTCTTTTTTGAGGTATGCTTCCTTGTCCTCTATATTTACCCCTCATCCTCTTAGTTCTGCCAATGATTGTATGAGTAGAAGTTTTGGGAAAAACTGAATAGTTGCTCATAACATGTCCTCTTCTTCCTTGCGTAAGGTTAAATGGTGTTTGCTCAGGAATTTGCTAGTCAATTTCTAGGAGGTCATTCTTGGCACCAAGTTGTCCATTATCTTTCTTACGATTCTGTTTGCCATCGTTACCGAAGTCTACAGGTTCGGTTGAGTAAGTGACATTGAAATTCTTGTTCTGTTGTTTGGCAGGCGAGAAAAGTGAAATAAGAAAATGAAATCGAGTGTGTGATAAACCTGTTAGGAAAACTCTTGAAATGTTTTAAAATTTGGGTCTGTGGAAAGTGCGCTGCAGCTATTAGTGTTTGGTGGTTATGGTGGTTATGATTTGTACTGACATCTTTGCTGAAGTCTTTTGGTTTGTATTTAGATGTTAACGGGTCATAAGTGTTATAACGGGTGTTTGTCGCACATTTATGAAAAGTAATATTTGTACCAAACTAGGTCCTGCTATATTTAAGACTGGAGGAGCATTATACTTTCAAATTTCAGGTATCTATCCTGAGAATTGATTGCAAAGTTTAATGTTTTTGTGTTTTTATTGCAAACAGCCTTGGGTTTTTGCGTTAAGCTTACTAGGACTTACACCACTAGCTGAAAGCATCAGCTTCTTGACAGAGTAAGCTATTCTGATGAACTTCTTGCATTTTTGGTTATTCAAACTCGTTTTCATTTGTGATCAAATTCTTATTTTGGTTTTTCTCTCTCCTATGGTGAATGTTAACTCAAATATTGCAGACAAGTTGCTTATCACAAGGGTCCAACAGGTATGAACCTTGTAACCTACATTCCTAAATTTTATCCTTTACATGACTAAAAACCTTGTAACTGAATGATATATGTATATAAGTGAAACTTTTGATTGGTGATTGTTTTTCTGTGTTGGACTTGAACAAGAGTATGTCACCTATTTATAGGGGCTTGGTGTGTGAGGAAGTGTATAGCATTAAGTAATGGCTAAATAGAAGAGGGAGACGGAGATAGAGAAGAAAAAAAAAGGTAGCTATGCTTGCATGCTTGAGAAATAATGAATAATGTTGTGTTGTCGACAAAGTCTGCCAGTGAGAGTATGGAAATCTAATATATATCCAATAGGGAATTATATAAGGCCAAAGTCAGAGGCCTAGAAGAGAGAGGGGGGAGAGAACCTTCATATAAACAAAGTCCAAGTCTATCATTTGCATTCTATATCTCGTAGATTGAGCTGCCCATACCTCATTAAAAGGGAAAGGAACCAGAACAAATTAAGAAACAAAGAGAATCCACAAACCTATAAGGCCATTTGTCTTGTTAATTCCAAAAGTGTAGTCTTGAATGTATTTATTTGTCTTGTGAATATCCTTATATGTCTTGTAAACATTGCTTGCAGATCTTCCCCTTCTCTAGATTTATGTGATTGTAATGCATTGCTGTAGTTGTTGAGTCTCTAGGCTATTAGTTGGTCCCTTGTTAAGCTCTCAAATCTTAATATTGCGTTGAGAACTTCAACCATTGCCGTGTTGGATTTTTAGTTCCTTACTAATCTTAGCATATTGAACTCATGTTTCTCTAAATTCATCAGTTTGGTACATTGATGGCTTTCTAGGCGCTCTTTGATCCAACATTTTGTTACTTGCCATTTTCTTAGCCCTTTGAAAAGAATATTTTGAAACTATGCCCTACTTGGGATTCCAATTTTTAGAATTAGTTTTCATGAATAAACTTAGTTTGAACTTTGAAACCCTTAATTCGAATTAAGAACTGGTTGTTTTGTTAGGATTTTCAAAATGCGGTTCAGTGGGATGAAGTTAAAGACATAATAACACGCTTGTTTTTCTCCCTCAGGTGTCCTTGGAACATCAACCAAGTGAGGTGTTCATTCATTTTTCTGCCTGTAGATGCTGGGAACTGGTACGAGAGAGAGTGAATCTGGAAATCACTAAGCAACATAAGCTGGTAAATTTTCTGTGCAAAATCAATTTATAATTTATAAATTAATAAATTGCTTCAAGTGGACTTGGGCAAAAGATCAATTTTATTCCATTTCTTGCTTTCCGCCTGACTTACAAGCAAAGCTATATAATAATGATTGTGAATTCTCTTTTGAGCTGGATCCTACTATGTTTATAGATAATAGGGTTAGGGTCTCCTATGTATTGCTCTTATTTATGTCCTTTATATGTATTGCTCTTATTTAAAATAAATCATGATCTATACATGTCTGGAAGCAAGTTGTATCCGTGCATGCCAATGAACAATGAAACAAAAGAGCCCCTCTTTATCAACTAAGCGTGATGAGTGGGTTAGGACATACCCTACACCTACAATTGGAATATTTTGAAAGTTAGTTAGGTTAGTAAATTAGAAGACGGATTTACCATTAGTGATACTAGCTGTTTAAGAGCGGCATCAGCCAAACATGGCATTAACGTCTACTTGTTAATAGGTCTCTAATTATTGAACCCCTAATCACTATAGTATTATTCTATTTCCATTGTTCGTACTGGCAATATATATGGCCAGTACGACCCATTGTATTGGACATATTTGCATTATTAATAAGAATTGTACTATTTGAATTACTCTTCTTCTATCTCTATCTCTCAACTCTCTTCTACCTGTTCATTATGTAGTAGTTAAACTAGGTACTTGGGTGTAATGATTGCATGCTCTCATCATACTCCTGCCTTTTCCAGGAAAAAAGTAGGAAACAAAAAAAAGGTGTTGGAATATATGGATCGTAGTTGGATACAAGCTAAACAGACGAGTGTTGAATATGATGTTAGGGTGAGGGGTTTTTTAGACTTTGTAAAAAGAAATGCCGATGATGATAGTGAGATGTTTTATTGCCCTTGTATAAAATGTTTGAATGAGAAGCGACTAAGTATTGCAGATATATATACACATTTAATTTGTGAAGGGTTTTGTAAGACATATATAGTATGGGTATGGCATGGTAAACAATTAGAAATATTAAATGCATCTCAACAGGGGGAGTGATTTGTGATGATAATGACACGGATTTGGATGATCGGATAGAGGATATTATTCGTGATGTAGGAGAAGAGGCTTTTGAACAATCACATGCATATGGTAATATGTGCAATGATGCTGAGAAGCTGTTATACCCAGGATGTAAAAAATACCAATTGCTGAAAGCTGTATTGAAATTGGTAAGCTTGAAAGCACGACATGGATAGAGCGATAAGAGTTTTTCAGAAACGCTTGAAGCCTTTAAAGACATGCTTCTTGATGATAATATGCTGCCTTGTCGATACTATAATGCTAAGAAAATACTGTGTCTACTAGGGATGAACTATAAAAAATCCATGCATACCCTAATGATTGCATATTGTATAGAAAAGAGCATGAAGAGAAGGAGCAATGTCCGATGTGTGAAACTTCGAGGTATAAATCAAACAAGGCCCTTGCAAAAGTGTTGTGGTATTTTCCAATCATACCAAGGTTCAAGCGCTTGTTTACCAATGAAATTGATGCCAAAAATTTGAGATGGCATGCGGATGAGCGGATTTCTAATGGAAAGCTTCGACATCCAGTTGATTCTTCTCAATAGCAGAAAATCGATCATTTACAACTTATCTCCTTTGTTATGTATGAAATGAAAGTACATTATGTTGTCTATATTAATTTCAGGACCAAAGCAACCTGGAAATAATATAGATGTTTACCTAGAACCCTTGATTGAAGACTTAAAAGAGTTGTGGGACAAAGGTGTCGATGTTTTTGATGCGAACATAGATGTTTTTGAAGATAATGCTTGGTGTTTCAATTTCCTTTGATTTTGACCGCTTAATTATTATGCATGGCTTGAGATTGAAGCAACGAGCACTTAGCCACTATTAGCTTTATGAATTAAAGACCAAGTCCATAAAAGCGATAGATATTGTCAATAATTCACCTTTAATACGAACGTATAACGATGAATTATTTGTTCGGGCAAAAACAAAACACACACATTTTGGAAGATTAGTTGATAAAACGTATACACACACACGCAACCGATGAAACCATGTAATTAATTAAGTTCACCTATGATTAGCGTCAATCGCAATCAAACACTAACAGACAACAATTAAGCTTTGATTTAGTTTCAACTATGTGTTGTTTTTCTTTCGTGACAACAATTTAAAAGCAATGACTTTTGTGTTTTGCTATGAGTTATGCATGTTTCCCTTTCATTACTTCGATTTCAAATGATAGATATGGCGATATTTGATAGATATGAGGAAAAATAAGTTAAATAAGGGAGAAAAGATAAGAAAATACCGTTCGAACTTTAAAATCATAAATCAATTTAGTTGCTTGCAAGAATATAGCAAATGATAACTAATTTTAGTAGCAAACCACTGATTTTGGATTTTGAAGTTTAAGTGGTATTTTTTATCTTTTTACCTTAAATAAATGTTTGAATATTATGTTTAAATGCAAAAACAATTGATTGAAAATAGTTTTTGAATTGTCGATGGTGATCAGTGAAGATCAATGGCGATCGAGTAGATGGACAATGGGTCAACAGTGATTATTAGCAGTCATTAATGGTGGTTCTCGGTTGTTAATAATGGCAGCTAAAAACGGTCGTTGGAGGATGTAGTTGTGATAATCACAAGCCTAAAAGGAGAACCCATCCTAAAATACTAACATATTAAAAGGAAGAACCCTTTGACTTATAAATCACACTAAATTTGTAAAACTTCCTGATGTGGTATTCATAACAGTAGTTGGCGGCAAAGGAGAACAAAGACAATAATCCTATTTTAATAATGTTATTCCATCCGGTTAATATAAACATTTAAGTTATTAGTTGAATGGTTGGTTTCGGTCATGAATATAAAAATTTTCAATCCATCCCATTTTCTGAATTTATAATTTGAATATATAATGTAGAACATGAAATAGAAAAACAAGGGCAACAAAAATGTTACGTTGTGCTAACTAGCCCAGTGATAGAAACGATTATATATATTGTCTACCCAAACTTATTTGTTATTTTGAGACGACCAAGTTTAACTCAAATATTAATTGGAAAAAAAAAACAGAGAGAAATCCGATGTCGTGCTGGAATTGAAAACTGGTACCTTCCGCGTTTATCCTCAAAGAGTATTGCTGAAAATAAATTCCCGGACGTCCACAAAATTTTTTATTGTATGATACCTTCAATATATTTTGATTGTGACCATATATATATATATTCGCTCAACATGATTTATGGGGGAGAGGATTCTCTCATTGTCCTCTTTCTCATTATATTCTTATCATCTCATCTCCACCTTTAGATAATATAATAGATGGTTTAGATTTAAAATTTTATAAAAGTATTATTATAATATTTTATAAATTAAAATTTATTTATTTTTTATGGATTGCAATTATGAATAGTATAGATTAGATTTTAAGAGTTTAAATTTATTTAGTTATGTTTATAGAAATAATTTTATAACAGATTGAATCTTAACCATATATTGTTTTAATATAACAATGGATATGAGATGATGAGAAGAAAATGAAAAAGAGGACAATGAGAGAAACTCAACCCGATCTATGACGTTGATATATAAGGGAAGCGATCGAATCGTCATGCTGTCACAGCGATGTAGACTGATTCGTCCCAAAATAATTCACACAGTACAAATGAATGTTGATAATTACCTTCCACCCAACTTTGCAAATTTTATACTACTAAGTACTAACAGATATTTTGTTTGACTTGTGAGAAATCGTTCTCATTTCTCTACTATTCTTTCACCAATATATATAATATCATCATCATTCTGATGCCTAAATGTTTTCCTTAATGAAATGAGCCAACCATATATATATAGTTAACCAGAGTTCACTCAAATGAATATCAGTGACTTTCGCGTGACTCATCCTCAATTCTTATTTTATTATATGATGCTACTATATAATTGAAAATTGTAAGAAAATGTGTTTTTATATCTTTATAATTAGCAACCATGTGGCACGCGTCTCAGCGTCACCTCAAATGTATATTCCCTTTTTATCAAGGTAATTAAATCCCGATCGGTCCTTGAACTGGCCGGGGTATTAGATTAAGGGTCAGTGGGTTAGATTGGAGTTAAATCGGAGCTAATATGGAGCCAAACCGGTAAGAAATTAAAGATTTTAGATTTATTAATATGAAATTAAAAAAATTGATTTTTTAAAAAAGTACCAAACCAGGTTGATGATCGGAACGGACGGATCTAATAGCCGGTTCGTTGGTTTCTAGTCTAGACCAGACTGGTTTGAGTGCAACGGTTTTTATGCAGTGTGATACCTATTGTCTGGACCAAATTATTTTGTACTGTTTTTAGTAAATATTATTGTATAAATGAACCTCACTTTCAAGCCATCCCGTCGTTCTATTCTTTTTAGTCCTTTCTCTCACCACTCCATTTGTTCCTTCTCGATGACTTGCTTTAATTTATTTTTCATATATTGCTTATTGTTATTGTTCTTTATTGGACAAAGGGGCAAATTTAACAATAAATTTATAGGTAAGGAGCACATGACACAATAAAATTTGTTAAGGGGCAAAAAAACATATAATATTTGAAATGAGGGACACCTGGCATTATGCCGTTTAAGTCTCCTTCAAATTCTATTAGTTCATTGTTACTTGGACCCCCACAATGCTCCCCATGTCATGATTTCTATTTCACATTTGATTGGTCCAATCACTGCTTCATCCTCCTCCTCCTAACTGACCAAGTCGGATGCCATTAAAAATGGATAGGCGAGGTAGGTGACTTCGATGGTTGAGTAACCAGTGGCTGCTGTGACAGTTGCGTAATTGGTGGAGACTATGTGCTCATTTGAGGTAACTTATTTTTTTAGCAATAAATGCTTATAAATCGTGATTTACGGTATACGAGGTATATATGTGAGAGAAGTTTTATCTCGACTTATGTAATAAGGACTTATTACCCAAAAATAAGTGATGCGAAACACAAATGTCAATTGAGTAAGGCACCTCACAGCCTCACCTATCCATTTTTAATAGCATCTGACTCGGTTAGTTAAAAGGAAGACAACAAAAGAGTAACTGGACCAGTTAAATGTGGAATAAAAATGGACATGTGGAACATTGCGGGGCCCAATTAATAGTGAACTAACGGAATCTAAATGAGACTTAACAGTATAGAGTCAGGTGCCTCTCATTTCAAACTTGTGTATTTTTATCCCTTAAAAAGTTTTATGGTGCCAAATACGCCTTACCTACAAGTTTGTTGTTAAATTTGCCTCATTGCCCTTGTTTATTTTCATCCCAACATTATAAATATCAGCCCCTTGTGATTGATTGGCTTAGCTTCTCCTTTGTGCAAATAATATTTTTGCCGCACAAAGTTAATAAAGGTCCCCTAACAAATACTATATATAAGTTGCACGCACATGCACAGTCATTACTAATCCTAATAAGAGTGCCCTTTTTTTTTGCCAATATAAGAGTGCCCTTTACGCGACCATATAATGAAAAAATGTTTTAACCCTACCAATGTATGATTAATTAATTACACCTCAGTGTACCTCTCTGTAAATATTTTAATCCCCCTATTTTAATATAGTATTATTTCATTTTATTATATATTCTTTATCTTTCAATGTCCTCTCTATATATAATTATTCATTCAACTAATTATATTTTTAGTTGGTGATATATAATGATGTTATGACATGCTTTTATCATGAGGCTATTTTAATCATGGTTGGTGATATATTATGTTATCATGGATTTTAGATTATAATATTAGTAATATTAATATGAAGATTAATTTTTAGTATATTGTACTCTTCTAAATTTTTTGTTCTGATGAAATTTGTTTTGATTTTTAAGAAGTTGAAGAAAATATTATTAATCAGTTTTTAAATTATATGTATATATATATATATAAAACCGATCAAATCGACGCAGCTACAATATATTCGTGGAATGAAGCATAAAAAAACTCCAACGTTGCAATTATATTAAAATTTACATCCATGAATTTACTATTTAAAAAAATTCAAATGTCGTGTGTACATGTGTGTTTGTGTGTGTATTTTAATGGATATAAAGAATATCGATTAAATAATAGTAGTAGTTAATTTGGGATCGCCTTAATAAGAATTTGACCAAAATCTCATATAGTGTCCGTTTGACTATAGATAAACGCAGACAGGAAAACCTAAATCAACAACGTGTGTGTAATATATCTAACATGTGTACTGTGCGTAACAGTGACCCGGGCTGTCTCATCTTTTTGCATAACGTCTGACTAATTAACTCAAAAGTTTAAAAAAAATCATTTTATTCAGAGTATTATAGAAGTTTGAAAACTTTTATCACAAGATTTGTTTTAGTCAAGCAGTATACTTATAGTTCCAAAAAAAAAAAAGCAGTATACTCTAGAACTCAGATCCAGCCACTACCATAACAACCCCGTAGATTATTAAGAGCCCGTTTGGTTTAACCCCATTATATGCCTGCAATGGTAATCATGATTGCATTACCAAGAGAAGAGTGTTTGATTGCTCTTTAGCATGATAATAGGGTTTACCATAGTAATGATGATTACCAAAAAATTGGTAATCCTCATTCATACCTCCCCCTATGAATCTTCATTACCATCCCATTACATGGTATAAAAAGTCCAATTTACCCTTTAGTTTCCCTTGTCTTTGTTTCACCTATCTCATTTCATTTACTGCATCACGTCACAACTGCCACCGCCATAACCTCTTCCTCCACCCCTTGCCGCCGCCACTACCTCCTCCACTGCCGTCACCTCCACCCGTAGCTGCCGCCGCCACCTCCTCCTCTGTCGCCACCCTCACCCTTGCCGCCCGCCGCCACAGCCACCACTGGCCCACCACCACCTCTTCCACCCCCCGCTGCGCACCGCCACCATCTCCTCCTCCGCCACCGCCCCCATCGGCCCACTACCCACCACCTCCACCTCCGCCGCCACCCCCGGCGCTGCCACCCCCGCCGCCGCCACCTCTTCCGTCGCCGCCACCCCCGGCCCACCACCACAGCCACCACCTCCCCCTCCACCCTCGCCACCCATCGTCGCAGCCACCTCCTCCTCCCCTGCCACCCCTATCATTGCCACCACCACTACCTCCTCCTCCTCTTCCATCCCCACCGTCGCCGGCTTGTAACTATTTTTTCTACAAAGATTATATTAAGGGGTAAATAGACTTTGTGTAATATATTAATTTTAAATAATTGTTAAAATATTAACTCATTGCACGTTGCTTAAAAATCAAACCAAACACTACCCCTGTAATTAATATTGCATTGCATTATCATTGCATTACATTGTACTACACCGCAGGGTATAATGGGATCGAACCAAACAGGACCTAAATTTAATCCGTGAACACGAGTATTCGTTCATATTCAAATATACTTATATTTGATGGTCAAATATGGTGGACAAGGTCATTGGAGTGGAGATCTAGGCTAATCTAACCCAGAAATGTATTAATTTGATCGAATTGTTGGTGGGGTCCAACCAAAGGGCCCACACACCAACAACCAATTTCTCTTTTAATACAATCAATTTGTACTCACAATTTAATTTGAATTTAATTAATGAATGAAGGACTCCTCGAGCGCTCTTAGATAAAAAGGAGGTAATGAAATAATTTAAACATAGTAAAGATAATTAAATTATCTAAATTTTAAATTAGATCATTTTATCGAGTTACCCTCCATTTGATTCTCTCCTCCAATCACTACTTTCCCGTTCTCATATACCCTTTCCTGTCTTTTACTATTTGCATATGAATTCGCATATCCCTCTCCTTATACTCCGGTTTTTCGCAACCTTTCCTCTGTGGCACCACTTTCTCCCCCACTAAATCCTCTCCTCGTAAATCGATATTCTCAGCAACGGGGGCTTCAAATTCCGATTTCAATGCAAGACCTCAATGAATAATTTGTGTGATTAAGATATTATTAGAATTTTCATTCTCCCTAAAATTTAGGTTAATAATGATAATAATAGAAATGTGGTAATGTTGATAAATATTCCCTCTGGTTATTTTCATAAGAGCCCAATTTGAATTGTCTTATTTCTTTTTATAAAATTTTAAAAAAAGTTATCTGAACATTTGATGAACTTTTTTCATTTTTACCCCTCGTTAATTATAGGTATTGTATTAATTAAAAGATTGTTGATATTTATTTTTACTTTATTTTTCTCTCTTATTTGCCCCTTATAAATAAGGGCATACTTGAAAAATAAAATTTGTTTTAGAAATAATTATTATTTTTAATCTCTTTCTTAAACTGTATAATTTAATTATTAAATTCTTATTAATAGGATCGGAGGGAGTATCATGGAATGGATGGGAGTCAATCAAATAGCCGTGTCTGTAGAGTGAGGTTAGAGTGGGAGTGCTTTTAGGGCGGGATGATATTAGAAAACCCTATTCCCAATCTTATTCCAAACAAGAGCTTTGGAAGGGAAATTAGTCTCAATCCCGATCCTAAAATTTTCTTGTCCCGATCGGTATCGGGATTTCCTGAAACCCAGATTATTCCATTCATTTACAAATCAATGCCCCTCGGGACAAACTGAAGATCCAGATTGAAATCCTCACAAACTACTATAATATAATCAATTGAGATGAAACGCCAAAGCTCTTACCAAGCGGCCCAATGAGCAAATCTAGAAGTTTAAGAAGCAGACAGGAACATGAAAAAACAGTTACCGCAACAGCAGATCAATGCCGAGATAGTTATCGAAAAGCAAAAGAAAATCATGCCCCCGAACAAGTATTATTCAAGAAAACCAGGAAACTCAAAAGGCAAAAGGAAAACAATTTTGATGGGCATTGTGCATCGGCCAAGCGGAAAGAATTACAGCACGAAGATCGAATTGCTTTGCTTATTCCATGAATAAAAAGGGATATAATAAAATCAGAGAAAAATGATATATATAGAGGAGAGAGTAGAGAATTAGGATTTTAGGGTTCACTACTTCACTCACTCAGCCGAAAGCCATTTAGGATTTTATGTATCTTTTAAATATATATTTATATATATTCCAAACGAGATGGAGAATCCCAAATATATCCTGAATTTTCCCTGTCTCAAAAATTTTTGGGATGAGGTTTCCGAGTCCCAATTGTTCGGGATCGGGATGGAATGACTGGAATGAAAAAACTTTAAACACCCTTAGATTAGAGAATTTGTTATCTTCATCCACATAGGATCTCTGCCCCTCAGTTCATCGCGAAGCGTCTTGTTCCAATACGTGCTAAGAGTGCCCTGACTGACATATAGATTTTGCCCCTAAAGCATCAGTAGTCGTAAACTAGTAATGAAAGATGTTGTCCTTAGAAATATTCTTGCTTGCGACCATGAGTTTTTTCGTTGTAATGTGAATTGAATTTTTAATTCTGTAATATTAATATATAATGTTGAAGTTGCAAGGAAAATAAGATTTGTATACTGTTAATGTAGATGTTTCAATGATTCACCCCATTGTCAAGGGGAGAAAGATCAACAATGACTTAGGGACAGAATTAAATGAGAGGTGATACAGTAAAATTATCAACTCTTAAAATCTTTTTTTTAACACATATAACCTAATTTAAATATTATTAAATTTAATGAATCACTTCAAAATTTGAGTAATTCAGCTATTTTTGAAGCTATTTTCCCTTAATCATAAAGTTTAAACTAGTGTTTTTTCATACTACCAGAAAAATCTCATA
This sequence comes from Inga oerstediana, assembly GCA_963210345.1. Lineage (NCBI taxonomy): Eukaryota > Viridiplantae > Streptophyta > Magnoliopsida > Fabales > Fabaceae > Inga > Inga oerstediana. The sequence goes on along the minus strand of OY723403.1, from coordinate 14,548,831 downwards.
TGATATTAATACTAAAGTAGTAACATATACCTAATATAATACCCCCTTCGGTCCTAAATATAACAAAGAGTTGATATTTTTGGAGAGATTAAGGAAGTTAAATAAGTTACTTAATCATATCATATAATGTGTAGTATTATATTATATATCAGTTTATATGTTAGGCAAAACAATTTGGAGAAAAAACAATAAATATAAATATTTTAAAGTCTTTTAATCAGCTTTCTTAATATATCTAAAAAATTCAACTTTATCTTATATTTAATACTCGAAAGAGTACGCGCCTTAGGTGATCTGTCGCATCATATTACTTTGGGACAATTAAACTGTAATCCCATGGAAAGAAATATACGAAGAAATGGTCTCAAAAAATTCTGAAATTACTCTCAAGTTCCAGGATATCATTTTGTAATAAATTGGAAATAGCAAAAGTTCAAAATACCCTTGTCAAATAAATAGAAAGAGGGAAGGGAAAATTGTGTAAAATACAGAAACAAACAGCTCCAAAAATGGCATGAAGAACGAAATGAAGATCATAAGCAAAGATTGAAGAGTAAGATATGGAATTGATGCTAACAACTTTCTTGTCTTCATTATTTCATTTGATTCATGTTTTCCGTTGAGTGGTTAAACACATTTTAGTTTGATCCATCTTCATTTGGGTCCTGAAAAATGGAAAAAGTTGACAGCTTTTTTCCATTTACTATTCTCTAGTTGTTTGGAAACTAAAAAGGTAGATCTATTAAACGCAATAGATTTGCTTTAGCTGTGGTTTAAATGTGTTTTGGTATGATTTAGTATACTCTTTTTTTTGCTATCATTATGCTCTGTTTTCTGGTTCACTGTGCTGTATTTTTGCAATAGAAAAGCTAAGGAATGAAGAAGAGGGTAAAAAGTTTGTGGCTACATAACATGATTTGCGTAGGATAAAAGGTGTTGTTAGTAGAGGCAACGCTAGTTGTCATGTAGGCAGCTGAACTTGTTAGTGACAACTATATATCATATGTAAATGATTTTTTTAACAACTATAGGCTTTGTTGATTCATCTTCATTTTGGTCCTAAAAGAATGGAAAAAGTTGTCTTCCTTTTATGGGTATTGTCCTCTATATGCTTGTAAACTATAAAGGCAGACCTACTAAATGCAATGGGTATGCTTTGACTAGGGTTTCAATGTATTTGGGTATGGTTTAGTATGCTTTATTTTTGCTGTCATTATGGTCTGTTTTCTGATTCATTATGCTATGTCTCTGCAATAAAAGAGCTAAGGAATGAAGATGAGGGTGAAAGGTTTGTGGCTACAAAACTTGATGTGCGCAGAAAAAATGTGTTGTTAATAGGAGCAGCGATAGTTGTCAATGAGGCTGATAAACTTGTTAATAACAACTATATGTCATATGATAATGTTTTTTTTGTGTTGTTAATGTGGCCAACAACAATTGTTAATAAGGATGCTGCAATTGTTATGACAACTATGTTGTGTAGGTGGATAATGGTGATAGCTACCACGTCTGACAAGAATCTATTATGTTTCCTTTATATAGGGGGAAGGTTTGAAGTCACTGGAGACGGGGATATAACATATATTGGTGAAACGATCAGATCTAGAACCATTAAGGAAGGGACAAGTTTAGAAGAGTTTAAAACAATGATATCCTCCATTTTGAAAAAGAGAGTGGCAGACTCGTTATGAAGTTCATCAAACTGTAAATACTTGCAAGAATCCTGATCCAAGCAGATCAATGCATGGTGGCTTGGGTTCTTTTAATTTTGGAAAGTGCATGTCATACTTTTTTTGTAAATCTGATTAGATAGAAATCCAGACCACTTGATTTTTGGCCACGATCTGTGAATTTGTTGGTTCTTTCTTGTACATGCATTTTCAGATGTAAATAAAGTTTGGATATAATATGATTTTATATCCTACTTTTCATTTATGAAAATTTGTAATCTGATATAAATTAAGTTGTCAATGTATGGACCAGAAGTTGTCATTGGATGTCCATTGACTTGTCAGTGGGCGCCCATGCAGTTGTTAATATATATATATACAGTTATGTTCACGTGTAGCCCACTTTCATTTATGAAAAATTGTAATCTGATGTAAATTCTGTTGTCAATGTATGGACCTGGGGTTATCGGTGGAGGCCCCTGGAGTTGTCAAAGTACACTGATGAAGTTGTTAATATATATATTCTGTTATGATCACATTGAAAAATTATAGTTTACGTTCATTGACTGGTGAATGGAGCCTCCTTAGGTTGACAATGGAGGCCCCTAGAGTTGTCAGTGGAGGTTCCTTGAACTATCAAGGGAAGGTCATTGAGTTGTCAATAGATGCTTTGGGACTTGTCAATGGAGCCCCTTGACTTGTCAATGCAGGCACATAGAGTTGCAGTAGAGGCTTCTTGACTTATCAAGGACAAGCCATTGAGTTGTCAATGGAGCTTACTTAACTTGTCAATGAAGGAATATAGAGTTGTCAGTCGAGGTTCATTGACTTGTCAAGAGCATACCATTGAGTTATCAATGGAAGCCCTATGACTTGTTAACGGAGCCTCCCTGACTTGTCAATACAGACATATGGAGTTGTTAGTGGGAACTGTGGCATTGTGCAAGTGTTATTCTCTAGAAATTCTTGTATTTCATCATATTTTTCTTATATAATTGTGGTTTTAAACTAAAATTGTGCATAAACTTTATACATATGAAGAAAAATGTGATGTGTTGAAAATACTTTGAAAAGTGCAAATTTTGAGCTAAATATATAGGGTTTTAAATTGAATTGAAGAAAGTTGGAAAGCTCATAAAATCCTTCTCTTTGTAGGAGGATGATGACAAGAAATGGAAGCTTACATGGATCTTTGGAGGTGGAGAAAAGAAGAACAAAAGCCAAAAAAGAAGATCAAAGTAGCTTGAAGGTGCCCCCGGTTGCTTTTGCTACGCCATGGCAAAAAAAAGCGAAAACACATAAAAAATAGGCCCTTCTGACCGCGTACGATGTGGGTTCGTTATAGCGAAAGCAAAGTTGCGATACTGCAACTGTGCGTTTTGAAAAAGTGAAGCTTCAGCTATGTTTTTAACCTAATGGGGGCGCCGAAATTGACACATTTTTCACAAGGAGGCTTCTTAGAGAGCTTAAGGAGGATTTTTATACTTCTTGGAAGAGATTCTTGGAGAAATTCAAGATTTTCTTCTCTTTTTCTGGTTTTCCCCCTCTTCTCTTCCCATTTGCTGATATGGTTATGAGTTTTGTGTTGAGTTGTTGGTTTGTATTGATTATGAGTGGCTAAAACTCTCATTTAGGATTACTTCTACTCATTGAATGGATTAAAACTACTATATTTTCTTCCTTTTGCTAGTTGTTGAGAATATATGCTGATTTTTCTCCATGCTTAATTATTATCTTATACTTGATCACCACATGATTAATTTGGTTCAAATGAATGATGCTTGAGAGAGCTATTTTGGTTGTAGAACTTGAGAAAAATCATGCTAGACTTGAAGTTTAAGGATTAAATGGATGGTTTGTTGTTAGAATAGATATATACTCCCTCCGGTCCTAATTATAGGACATATTTACCTAACTTTGAAGAAATTAAGGATAGTAGTTAAATTAGTTAATTTTACTTATTTCCTAAAAATGCCCTTATTTAATAGAGATGATTTAAGAATACTATATGAGTCTACCATGAGGCAATCCAACCATTATCTAAATCAGTATTCTCTCTCCACTTCTCTGTGTTTACTTTCATGGTATTTTATTTGGTGTATGTTTGATACTTCATGGTACCACACGTCAAACGAGGCAATCCAACCATTATCTAAAACAATGGGGGTATTTTGGGAACAAATTGATAAAAATTAAAATTTTGTCCTATAATTAGGACCAAGATCAACTTCCAAATGTTATCCTATAATTAGGACCGGAGGGAGTATCTAACAACCTAGCATAGTCTAATGAAGAATTGCTTTGGGAAAGATGATTTTCATTAATGATAGACAAGATATTGAATATTGTTAATGAAGATTAAAAATCAATCTTGAGTTGAGAGAGCTTGATTGATGATCTTAGAATCTTTGACTAGCATATGGACTCACACAATTAACATAAGTGAATCAATTGCGTAGTTTCATGAAATACAATGAGAAAGAAGTAATCCTAAGCCTTTAAACCTTGAAGTAGAATCAATTTTACAATCACCTTTGTTTTATCTTATTGTTTTTAGCAAATTTCCTTAATTGACATACTCAATTTCAAATGATTTTATTCAACCTAGTTAAGAACATAGTTACAATAACTAACTCACGTTCGTCATAGTTCTTGTGGATCGACACTCGTTTACTCACTAAATTATTACTTGCGACCTGTGCGCTTCAAGAGCAACAAATGTACATAACTGTAGCACAAACTTTAACACATGAAAATAGGTTTATAATTCATAAATATTCAGAACGTCTCAAGTACAAGTTTGAAGTTGCTCAAACTCAAAAATATATCATCCATATAATGTGACTACACTTGATCATTACAAAAAAAACTACCATATTTATATTTAGTATGCACATGATCATTACAATCCCCTAATAAAATCTACAATTCAGGTCAGCTATGTTATATCCTCGTCTCAAGTACAAGTCCACCACTCTCTTTTCCCAAAATGGAGGATATCATTGTTTTAGACTCTTCTAATCTTGTCCCTTCCTTAATGGTTCTAGATCTGACCGTTCCACCAACATATATTATATCATCATCTTCACTGACTTCAAACTTTCTCCCTATATGAAGGAAACATAGTAGATTCTTGCCAGACGTGGTAATCATCACCGCTGTCCACCTACACAAATAGTTGTCATTAACAATTGCAGTAACCTTATTAACAACTATTGCTGGCCACATTAATCACACAAGCAAAACATTATCATATGACATATAGTTGTTATTAACAAGTTTATCAGTCAAAACATACCCATTGCATTTAGTAGGTATGCATTTGTAGTTTACAAGCAAATGGAGGACAATACCCATAAAAGGCATAACACTTTTTCCATTTTTTCAGGACCAAAATGAAGATGAATTAACAAAACTGATAGTTGTAAAAAAAATATTTATACATGACATATAGTTGTCATTAACAAGTTCAGTTACCTCCATTGACAACTATCGCTGCCCTACTAACAACACATTTTTTTACATAAATCATGTTATGTAGCCACAAACATTTCACCCCCATCTTCATTCCTTAGCTATTCTATTGCAAAAACACAGCACATTAAACCAAAAAACAGAGCATAATGACAGTAAAAAAAGAGAATGCTAAATCATTCCAAAACACATTTAAACTACAGCTAAAGAAAATCTATTGCATTTACTAGATCTACCCTTTTAGTTTCCAAGCAACTAGAGGGCAGTAAATGGAAATAGCTGTCAAGTTTTTCCATTTTTCAGGATCAAAAAGAAGATGAATCAAGCTAAAATCTTTTTAACCACTCAACGAAAAACATGAATCAAATGGAATAATGAAGGCAAGAGAGTTGTTAGCATCAATTCCATACCTTACTCTTCAACATTTGCTTATGATTTTCATTTTGTTCTTCACGCCATTTCTGAAGCTGTTCGTTTCTGCATTTTACACCATTTTCCCTTCCCTCTCTCTATTTATCTGATAGGGGTATCTTGAACTTTTACCATTTTCAATTTATTACATAATGATCCCATAGGACTTAAGAGTAATTTAACCATTTCATGGAACCATTTCTGAGTATTTTTACTTCTATGGGATTACAGTGTAATTCTCCCTATTACTTTCTTTGAACTTAACAGTGCTGGGCGTATAATTATGCTCATATTAATTACTTATTTGGTTCTTTTTACAAATCTTTATTAACCATTTTTTAAAATAAAAATATTACCCAAATATTAAAATTTTTTACAATAGCTTTTCAAAATCACCTTTTTATTAGAAGAGGAGAGAGAGGGTGAAAGAGTGCTTTTGAAAATAAGTCATAAATATTCTATTAAATTGTATGAATGATTTTATAGATATTAAGGAACAATCAACAGGGTGTTGTGAATAAAACATGGAGGGAATAATTTTTTAACACATTGTATTAATTTTTAAGTGATACATTATTCAAACGAGATAACTAAGCTGAGTACTCATAATGATTGATGGAATATGTAAATTAATTGAAAGAGGTGAACAAAAGGTGAAAAGGAAAGGAAGAGAAAGAAACAAAGGTTGACGGATTGTGGTCCCCAACAGAAAATGGTGAGGCGGGAGGCGGCCGAACAGCAAAACACTCAAGTTTGGTTCTATACTTCTATGTATGAAATTACAAAACTATGTGGGCCACCAAAGGGTCCACACACCCACCATTATTTTTTTTAAAAAAAACAACTAATTTAAGAAAAAAAATTTACTTTAAATGGTCATCCGTTATATTTATTTTATATAAATTTTTAGTTAAATGATAATATTTTAAAAATATGACACATGACCTCTATAATTGAAAATTTTGATATCATAAACATAAGAAACTTGAGTTAAGTATTATCTTCAATTTAAATATACAAAACTAAGAACCAAACTCGTTTCAAATATATAAAGTTTTTCAAAAGAAATTATTCATCCATAATATAAGTTACTTGATGGATTATTAATACAGATTTTTAAATATTCTACAATTTCATAATTTATTAGGAGTAGACTCGCCGCGTCTTGCAGTATTTTTTTTAATGCTATTAAATATGGGTAACATTAAAAAAATATTTAACTTTTAAACAAAATTAATAAGTAACCATCTTTACTACTGAAATTTAATATAGGTAGTTTGTAATCAAATAGTTAGAGGCAGAAAGGAGGATTATAATTTTATAGGAAAAAAACAAAGGTAATATTCTCTCCATCCTTAAATATAAGCTTCAAACCTGAGAATATATCTGTTCTAAAATATAAGCTTCTTTTTAGATTTGTTAAAGCATTTATTACACTTTCTTTAACTTTACTCTTTGACATTATTTATTGTATTTATTGTCTTTCTAACTTATCATTTTTATAAATAAAGCCATAGTTGAAAAAAATACATATTTAATGCTCTTAACTAATTTTAATTAATTATTGACAGTGCTGGGCGTTTTATTATACTCATATTATTTACTTTGGTTCTTTTTACAAATCTTTATTAACCATTTTTTAAAATAAAAATATTAGCTAATTTTTTACAACAACTTTTCAAAATCAACTTTTTATTAGAAGAGGAGAGAAATGGTGAAAGAGGACTTTTGAAAATATGTCATAAATATTCTATTAAATTTTATGAGTGATATTATATATATTAAGGAACAATCAACAGGGTGTTGTGAATAAAACATGGATGGAATAATTTTTTAACACATTGTATTAATTTCTAAGTGATAATTATTCAAACAAGATAGGGTTAAAGACTATTTTTGTCCCGGAAGATTTTTCATAGGATCAATTTTGCCCCGGAAGTTTTTTGTGGCTCAATTACGCCCTAAAAGTTTTAAATTGGAGCAATTTTTCCCTCAGTTAAGTCAGAGCACAACAGACATGCGGCACGTTGGAGATGCAAGGTAGTAGTCCACGTTGGAGAGAATTGAAGACACGTTGGAGTCTATCTACCTATTCAATGTGATTAGAATGATCTGTCGGAGAGTGCATCTTTCTATTCAATGTGTTAGGTATGAGACATTAAAGCTTGAAACTTTCATTTCCTCGGGCAACGAGCGATGGGTGACTTTACAAGTTCTTCGACAATGATAAGCAGGAGGAGGGCAAGTATTCTGCGACGTGGAGTTCGAGAGCTTGAAAGCAAGAAGTCAGCGAGGATATATCATTGTGGCATCATTGCTCCTATGTGTACTTCTTAGATTGAGTTAAACCTACCGTAGGGTACATTATATTTTGCTTATGATGCCTCATGCCTCATAAATCGATTTGCCTCATGTACACTTCTTGGACTGAGTTAAACCCACCGTTGGATACATTATATTTTGCTTATAATGCCTCATAAATTTTGCTGTCATAAGTAAATCGATTTACTCCTTTAAGCCATGTCATCGCCACAAATCCACATGGCACACAAGTTTTATGCCAACGTGTTATTCCAGATGCTAGCTTGTTCAATTTAACGATGATTGTTATGTCTTCGTTAACCGATGGTAAAATTGTTTCAATTTAAAACTTTCAGGGCGTAATTAAGTCAGAAAAAACTTCCAGGCCAAAATTGATCATAAGAGAAAACTTCCAAGACAAAAATGATCTTTTACCCAAGAAGATAACTACGCCCATTTCTATTACCATCCTTTTTAATAATATTCACTTTCATCACTGGTTGTTAGCTCCACGGCCCAAGCTTGGAATCTTTCAATTGCAGCTGCAAGCACTCCGTGAAGCAATGACTCTTATCTTCCGACAAAATCATATCGATTATCCCCATCGTTTTTCTATCCATTGCAAGTTGTTTAAACCATCACATATAAAAATAATTATTCAAACTAGAAATGTATATTGGACTCTACAATACCTTTTGAGAGACGTTTGTATATTATTCTGCTTCTTTGTAACTTAATGTTTTAATAGTTTAAATACATAGCTATATTTCATTAAAAAAAAGAGAGATAACTATGCTGAAGATTCATAATGATTGATGGAATATATAAATTAGTTGAAAGTGATGAACAAAAGATGAAAAGGAAATGAAGAGAAAGAAACAAAGGGAGACGGATCGTGGTCCCCAAAAGGAAATGGCGAGGGCGCCGAACAGCGGGGCCACAGCAAAACACTCAAGTTTGGTTCTAAGCAAGTGCATGAAATTACAAAACTATGTACTCCACCCAAAGGGCCCACACACTCCATTATTTTTTTAAATACAACCAATTTAAGGAAGAAATTTAATTCAAATGGTCACCCGTAATATCTAATTCATATAAATTTTTAGTTAAATGATAATATTTAAAAAAGATGACATCACATGACCTCTGTAATTAGAAAACTCACCATAATAAATATAAAAAATTTGAGCTAAGTATTATCTTCAATTTAAACATACAAAACTAAGAATCAAACTCGTTTCAAATATATAAAATATTTTAAAAGGAATTCTTCATCCATAATATAGGTTACTTGATGGATTTTTAATACAAATTTTTAAATATTATACGGTATTATAATTTATTAGGAGAAGACTTGCCACGTGTTGTGGTATTTTCTTAATGCCATTAAAAAAAGGTAACATGAAAAAAATATTTAATTTTTAAACAAAATTAATAAGTGAACCATCTTTACTACTAAAATTTAATATGGGTAGTTTGTAATGAAATGTTAGAGGCAAAAAGGAGTATGGCATAATTTTATTGGGAAAAAATAAAGATAATATTCTCTCCGCCTCTAAATATAAGCTTTAAATTTGAGAATAGATCTGTTCTAAAATATAAGCTTCATTTTAGATTTGTCAAAACATTTATTGCATTTTTTTTCAATTTTATCCTTTTACTTTATTTATTGTCTTTCTCATTTATCCTTTTAACAAATAAAATTATGGTTAAAAGAAATACATATTTAATGTTGTTAACTAATTTTAACAATTTTTTTAATAACCATAAATAGATTATTTAAAGCTTTTATTTAGACCCTGAAAGTGATAACTGATACAATTTGGGAGCAGTGTGCATGAACCCGAAGCCAACCCCACCAATCACGAATTCAGTCTGGTAGCCGTGAGGGCATTCACTTGCCTGGCTCGCCTCAAATATCAGGGTCCTCACTCTCTCATTTCACGTGCTCTAACTGACACACACCTCTCCTCTCAGCCACACCTCTTCTTCTCTCTCTCTCTCTCTCTCTCTCTCTTCATGGTCGTCATCCGTCCTTAGCCTATCAACCTTCTCTTACTCTTATTACGTTCATTTTTCTCTCCCAGCTCCTTCCTTCTCTTCAATATCTATCTACAACTCCCCTCCCATGGTTTCTCTGTATGACCAATCATGCCCGCTCTCTTCTCTCTCCCTAGGTGCTTGGGAACTTATTCTCGGAGTAGCGGCAGCGGCGGTGACAGTGGCCTCGACGTCGTCGTCGCCGACGACACTACTACTAGTCCAAACGCCAATTCTTCGTCCGTCGAGTGCTATGCCTGCACTCAGGTGGGCGCCCCCGTGTTCCACTCCACCAGCTGCGACAGCTATCACCCGCCGCAATGGGAGGCTTCCGCGGGCTCTTCCTTAGTCCCTATCCAGAACAAAACCGCGGCGAAGAATAATCCGAGGCAACGACCCAAATCGGGGCCGTTCGGGTCAGTGTTGGACCCAAGAAGCAAGCGCGTGCAGAGGTGGAACAGGGCGCTGCTGCTGGCGCGAGGGTTGGCGCTGGCGGTGGACCCATTGTTCTTCTATGCGCTGTCAATAGGGAGGGACGGCACGCCGTGCCTGTACATGGACGGCGGTTTGGCGACGATACTGACGGTGGTAAAGACGTTGGTGGACGTGGTTCACGTGTTCCACGTGTGGTTGCAGTTCAGGCTGGCGTACGTGTCGAAGGAGTCCATGGTGGTTGGTTGTGGGAAGCTGGTGTGGGACGCGCGTGCCATCGCCGCGCATTACCTGAGGTCCTTCAGAGGCTTCTGGTTCGACGCCTTTGTAATACTTCCCGTTCCTCAGGTAACAAAATTTTCTCATTCATTCCCAAACTTCTTCGAATCTTCAAGCGTACCGTCATTGCCACGTGATGTGTTGTTGATCTTACCTCAATGATTGCTACGTCCTGTCGAAACTCCAATTTACTCCTCCTTCCTCGCTACCTTAATTCTTTGGTCACGGTAAAAAAAAGCTGATGCTGTACGTATGTGACATTTTGTAAGCAGTTTCGGACGTTTATTTTTTGCCTAACCAACTAGGTATATATTATTATGAATAAAGAACTATGATATAATTAAATTTACTATAGATTCTTATTCAACGTCAAATGATTAAAAGTTAAATCAATCAAACTTAATTTATACTAGTTTCCTATGAATTTTTTTTTTTGGCTATCCTAGTTTCCTAACATCACTATAGCTAGGAAAGTATTACTCTTCTGAATTGCTGTTTGCGTTTTATTTGCAGGCTGTGTTTTGGCTGGTACTCCCAAAGTTGATCAGAGAAGAGCAAATTAAAATCATAATGACTTTAATGCTATTGATCTTGTTGTTTCAATTTCTGCCCAAGGTTTACCACAGCATCTGCATGATGAGGAGGATGCAAAAAGTCACGGGCTATATCTTCGGCACCATTTGGTGGGGCTTTGGCCTCAACCTCATAGCCTACCTTATTGCTTCTCACGTAATTAGTCACACCCTTCAGCGCCCTCCATTGTTCCTACCCCACAAACTCACTTTCGAGTTTAAGTTAATCTGATGATTGAATGTCCTATATATATTTACAGGTAGCAGGAGGGTGCTGGTATGTGCTTGCAATTCAACGAGTAGCGGCGTGCCTGAGGCAGCAGTGTGAAAGAGGGTATGGATGTGATCTCCCTCTGTCATGTTCAGATGAAGTGTGTTACAAGTTTCTGTCACCAACAGGCACAGAAGGAACTTCATGTAATGGAAACTTCACAACAGTTGTGGCAAGAAAGCCATTGTGTTTAGATGAGCATGGACCTTTTAAATATGGGATCTACCAATGGGCTCTCCCGGTCATTTCTAGCAACTCTTTGGCTGTCAAGATTCTTTATCCCATATTTTGGGGTTTGATGACCCTCAGGTATAGATTTATTCCCAAGTAAAGCATATATACTCTTGATTATTACTCCCTCTCCGGTCCTTCTTTTTTTGTGCGAATACGCCAAGTCCCAAACTAGCCCCTTGTCACAAGAACTCCATGGGTCCAGACTAATTTGGATTCGAGGCATGCCATGACCATTTTTTTATATGACGCCCCTATCACCTAACATTGTTGTGTTCCTAAGTCTTAAACTTAAAATCCTTGGTTAAGCTAAAACAACTCCCCATTAGTTGATCTTAGTGTTTGACAGTCTCTCTCTTTGATTCTTAATATAAGATTCACTTTAATGAAAAAATTGAACTACAAAATAGATTTTACATTAAAGACTGAAGGCAGTATTGTTTATTGCTGGAGAAGAAGATCCGTAGCACTTCCAAGTTCGTTATGCATCCTACGATCAGATCAAGTTTTTAGGATTTTACCTGTATTTGATTAAACGTTCTGTTCTTTACCTCTTGTAAAAATATAACGAAAGACTTGATTTCTGTACTTTTCAATGAGTTTTATCAATTCTGCTTATCATGCAGCACTTTTGGCAATGATCTTGAGCCTACGAGTAACTGGCTAGAAGTGATTTTCAGCATATGCATTGTACTCAGCGGACTAATGCTCTTCACTCTGTTGATTGGTAACATCCAGGTATATACACAAAAAACACACACACACACAAATGAAACCCGGGAAATTATAAAAAAGAAAAATATTTCCATCAAAACGATATGTCTAACGTGAAGATTTGTGGTTCCCATGAAGATATTCTTACACGCAGTAATGGCGAAAAAGAGAAAGATGGAGCTGAGATGCCGTGACATGGAATGGTGGATGAGGAGGAGGCAGCTTCCGTCCCATTTAAGACAGAGAGTTCGCCAGTTTGAACGTCAGAGATGGGCAGCCATGGGAGAAGAGGACGAAATGGAATTGGTCAAAGACTTTCCTGAAGGATTGAGGAGAGACATCAAGCGTTATCTTTGCTTAGACCTCATCAAAAAGGTAACAAAAATTGCCCCAATCAATGGGCTCAATTCTCTGCAACTTATTTCAACGATTTGAGACCAGACAAATAGCTTTTTCTGGACATTAGTCTATGTATTTGTATATACTACATACAACATAAAATCTATATAAAGCCACTATAACATAAGACTTGGTTTAATGAAGATAGAACTACGTGGTCTCTGTTTTGCAGGTACCTCTGTTTCACAATTTGGATGCTCTTATCCTTGACAACATCTGTGATAGGGTTAAACCCCTAGTCTTCTCTAAAGATGAAAAGGTACTCATTAAGAAGACAGTTGCTATACAATCCAATTAATATATTTGATGCCTTGGACACACACACACGTGTATATATATATTAATATATATGATAGCAGGGAAGACCATGATTTTGAATAACATATACAAGCCTTTTGTTATACAGATAATCAGGGAAGGGGACCCAGTGCCAAGAATGGTTTTCATAGTTCGAGGGCGCATAAAACGCATGCAAAGCCTAAGCAAAGGCATGGTGGCCACAAGCTTCATCGAAGCTGGGGGATTTTTGGGGGATGAACTTCTCTCCTGGTGCCTTCGCCGGCCGTTCCTTGACCGACTTCCGGCATCCTCCGCCACGTTCTTATGCCTGGAATCAGCAGAAGCTTTTGGGTTGGAGGCAGGTCACCTCAAGTACGTGACGGACCACTTCAGATACAAGTTTGCCAACGAGAGGCTGAAGAGAACGGCGAGGTATTACTCGTCGAATTGGAGAACGTGGGCTGCCGTGAACATACAGCTTGCATGGCGGCGATACAGGCAGAGGACGAGAGGTCCGGTGACCCCTGTGATCGAAGGTGGAGAACGCATTAGTACTGAACGCAGGCTCTTGCAGTATGCTGCTATGTTCATGTCAATAAGGCCACATGACCACCTTGAATGAAAATTTAAATTTATTAAAATTAAAAAGAAAGGCACGGTGCTCATCCTCGATGTTTGTGTTTGGCTTCTGATTCTACTCCTCAATAAAATTTTGTCTCTTCGCTTCTAAAGCGAGGAAGGTGTGGAATCATTTTTTGAATGTGTAAAAGAACAAAGAGCAACTGTGTTGGAAGTTAAATTAATATGAATAAAAATTGGTTTTGTCCTTGTTGTACTCTCTCTTTTTATAATCTCGTTATATTTTTATTATGATTCTGTACTGGAATGATCCACCCGAGAAGAAGCCCAGAATTCTCACTGAAAGTTCTTGGCGAAGATTGTTGGATATATCTATTTGGGAAAATAATGTCAGAAGGAAAAAGGACCTTGATAACTTTAAATAGGGAGGTAAATAGGAAACAGCCAGAAGAAACAGAGCAAGTAGCGTTACAGAGGATAGAACTCACCAAAACCAATTTCCAAAATGTTTCACGCATTTCACTGCTCCAAGGATCTCTATATAGTATGATAATAATGGCTTCAGTTTCCGTCTTCCATCAGACAGATGGCAGGTTTTTACTTGCTTCCTTTAAGCCTCAAGCCAGCTCATCCTTTCTCATTCCCTCAACTATGGGTGTTCGGGATCGGGAATGGTTTCCCGATCCCGATCCTAAAATTTCCCATCCCAACGGGATGAGAAATGTTTGGGATCGGGATCGGGAATTTCCTGATCCCGGATTTCTTTTTTCTTAAAAAAATATTAATTTTTTTTTATTTTCTTTAGTATAGTATAAGTATATAATTTATTTAATATCATATTGTACTAAATTAGTCAAATGTAAATATATCATTAGTTCAATATATGCTTAAAGTTATCGACTTAGCTACAAAAAACCAGAGTACAAAAAACCGGACCGGACTGGCCGGTTCGACCGGTTGAACTGGGAACCGGTCCCTGGTCCGGTCCGGTTTGATCAGTAAACCGGTCAGAACCGATTAAAACCAGTAAAACCGGTGGTCCAACCGGTTGACCTGGTTTCTTTCTTTTCTTTTCTTTTTTAAATTTTTCAAATTTTTATTTTATGTTTTTTGAGGGCAAAATGGAAAGTTGAAGACTAAAATGAAGAGAAAAATAGATAAAGAAAGAACAAATCTAAAAAAATGAAGAAAATAATGAAAAAAAATTATTTACAAAGATATAATAATTATAGGAAATGAGATATCTTTGCATAAGTATAGGTATTATAACTAATACTAATAGATTTTAAACATTTTTTTTCTAAAAATCTTTATTTTTATCTATAAAAGTTTAAAAATATATTAATATATATTATCACTAATAAATTATAATATTTTAATATGACCGGTTCAACTACCGGTTAGACCCCGGTTGACCTATTAACCCTTGAACCTGTGCTGTGACCGGTTCATTGCCCGGTCCGGTTTTTCGTTCCTTGCAAAAAACTCAAAGACAAGAATAAAAAATTAAAATTATTTAATAAATAATAAATGAAATTAACTAAAAGAATAGATATTACCTTAAGGCTTTGTTTGGTTCAACGAAGGTTAAGTTAAGTGAGGTTTACTTAAGTTAGGTTAGAAGAGGTTATAATGTTGTTTGGTTCAACGAAGGTTAGGTTAAGTAAGGTTTATTTAAGTTAAGTTAGGTTAGAGAAGGTTAAAATGCCCTTCTACATATTTTCCTTCTTCTTTTATAATGTATTTATTAATAATAATTATTTATATAAAATTATTATTTATAAAATAATTATTCGTGTAAGCATATAAATAATTATTTATAAAATTATTATTATTTGAAAAGTTTGTTGAATCAGGAGGTCAAGTTAGGGTAGTGTTGGAATTTTAAAAAATTGTCATGGGCAATTTAGTCACAATTGAAGACAAATATTCTCTCACCTAGGAAAAACCCCAATTTTGGAGGTTTCAGAACCTAGGTTAGGTTACCGCTAGAAGACAAAAAAATATCCAACACCTAACCTAACATCCTTCCAACCAAACACCACTTTTTTACCTCCAACCTACCCCAACCTAATCTAACCTCCAACCAAACAAAACCAACCCCACCTCAACCTAACCTCCAACCAAACAAAGCCTAAGGGTGTTAGGGATTTTCACATTTTATTTTATATTTGGTCTTGTTTTCTTAAATATTTTAAAAAATTATGCATAATATATATATATATATATTTTCGGGATTGGGAAGTCCCATTCCCGATCCCGAACTTTTCTCGTCCCGAGAAAATCTCGTCCCGATTTGCTCGGGATGGGGACGGGAAAAAGTTGCACACCCCTGCCCTCAACGTTCAGGGGATATTTTTACCATTTTCTGGCTCTGATCAAAATGTACGAGATTCCCATTCTTCCTTCTAAAGCAGACCTCTGTGGTAGTAGCCCCGTTGGGACTACTATTTTTTACATCTTTCCAAGCTGAAGAGTATTTAGAGATGTCGACATTGAACGGTAGGAGTAGTATGTATTACTAGCAACCATTGGGAAAATAAAAAAGCTCGTATATATCATTATTTGTCTGAATCAGTTAACTATTACAGTGAGGTGAAGATCATATAGGAGCAAGGGCCAGTGGAAATTTAGAATGGCTTTTGTATATCGGGGTATAAGATTTATTGGACAAAATGTGGGATTAACACACAGTGATTAATCAATCTATAATAGTAATATAATTACCTGAAATAAAAGGGGGCAAGTAGAAATTACGCCGCATACTTCGCATCTATTATTTTCCTCTGCATCAGCTTAAAAGATGAACAAATGTGCTATTGGTCAAGAGATTATTAGAATTCAGAAAAAAGTCAAATCTTCATTAAAACTATAGTATCCTTGCAAAATGTAAAAAAGACAAAAGAAAAAGAGAGTTTCTCTGCCGATCAGGATTACTTTGTCTCATCAAACAAAGGATTAAAGCGTCGCGATCAAGAGGAAAGAGTGCTCCTGGATATGAAGTCAAATGATATTCCATTTTGTTGGAGTCTTTCCTGAAGATCAGTATGACCAAACACTATACCTGGAGGGTAAACTCCTCCCTTTGGTAGATTGTCCCGTTGGCTGAGAAGAACCAGAGCACACTGAATAAGAGAGATTGGAGTGGTGATGTATCCAATTTCAGGTCCCATAACTCTTGTTATAATTTCCATGTCAGGTTTTGTGTTTCCCTGAGCCGCAAGACTCTCATTACTGTAACCATGCCCTACAAACCACATCTTGAATGAAGCACTTTCCACCTCCTCTTCAGAGGGACCTTCCTTCCTGAACCCACCAAGGCTAAAGAATGAAGGGAATTTCAAAAGAAGCCACCTCCCAAAAGAAAAACTCCCCAAGAGGCCAAAGAAAACCCCGATGGTAACAAATCCAAAAACCCCCAACAAGGATTTGGAGCCTACTTTCACACCAAAATGAGCTGGCTTCACGTTTGACCAGTATGATCCTCTTTTCTCAATTGCCTCAGCACTCTCATTCCTTCCAGGGAGACCGCAGGGATTCTCTGTTAGAGCTGCTAGTGTTCTACGTACAACAATCGAGTCTGCTGAAGGTAGCTTTACTGCCCAAAGTCCAATTTTCTTCTGGTGTTCAATAACTTCTTTGGGGGGAGGAACTCCAGGAATCTACAGGCATTAAGATAAAAGTTGTTGTAATGACATGGTATTTTAAACCATATAAAAGAGTGAAGGAAAGGGGGCGCAAGTTCAATTGACAACAGTAGCAAGATCAACATTAGTTTAAGTTGATCGCAAGATCACATTTGAGACAGAATAATCCATGGAAACTAATAAGTAAAAATTTCTGACATTCAAGGTGATTTATAAGGAAAAATACACCCTTCCCATGCCCCCAAATAGCACAACCCCCCCCCCCCCCCCCCCCCGGGCCGGAGTAGAAAGGTAAAAGAGAAGAACATGTTTTTGGGGAAAGGAAGGAAGGAAGGAAGCAATTCACCGCTTCATCCTCCAAATTGAATGGATAAAATGATTGTATAAATGTTATATTTGAATTTTAGACTAGAACCATTTTTACCTTTTATATTACATTTCTCAGCAATCATCCTAGCAAAGGGTAGGTAACTTCTTTCAATTCCATCCCACACAATTGCACAGGCTTCTCACTCTGAAGTCTGTTACCAGGACCTTAAAAACCTATATTTAACCCCTTACACGCCATTTCAAGGTTTATTTATATAAATCTTTCAGTGTCCCATGCTATCTGTGTTTTTATCAGTACTTGTGATATATACATGAGTGCAATTTGCTTGTATGTTTGACATATTGCATTAAACATTATATTGGTTATGTGATCGGCTATCAAACTAGGAACGCAAAATTGTTTCCCGATAAGGATAGCACTCTATAGTAGTCTATACTCTATACATTGCAGGACATCAGTACCTCCTTCATGTTAGGCCAGTAAATCTAATTCCATTGCAAGTCCTAAGAACAAATGTAGATTTTTGACATTGCAACAGTACCAAAGTTGTAACTGACAATTAAATGTCCCAAAAACATACATCTGACTCTGTTTTATTTTATCAATACATCTGGCTCATTCAACTTCAAAAATGCCAAAGAATAACATTACCACAACCGAGCCATGACATATAACAAATTATAAGTTGTTACCTTTGTACTTTGGAACAACTATTACCATTATATTTATACCAACTAAACCTCCGCCACAAATACTACCAAGGGGATACAAATAACTTAATTTTATCACAGTAAACCACTGTTACACGCACATGTACTGACGGAGACAGCTTAAGTATGCAACAATACTGTAATAGCAATATGAATGCAACCATTTTCATTTCTCTCATGTCAATAATATATCAATAGCTAGAATTATTTCTGCACTGGCTTTCCTAAAACTGACATGGATAATTGGATATACCACTCTGGCTCCATCTGTTATGCTTCCATTGATTTTCAATCACTTAGATTGAAATCTTACAATGAAATAGCCCTCCAACTTCTTTAAGAGCATTTCCTACCAACTAGACGAGACGACTGTGAAATATCATATCAGGAACCGTACCAATATTCAAAATGCAGAGAATTGCAGTTAGACTTGCCCCTCAAGGCTTACCTACATGTCTAATCAGAAAGCAAGTTCAGAAATGACTCGAAGGCTTAAACATTTTTTTAAGTCTAAGATTCTCTTACCACTGGCCTAGCTTTTCGAGGTCTCGACCGTCTCAGTTCCTGCAACTTCTTCGCATTAGCCACGCCCAAAACAGCCGATTCATAGGTCCCATAGTTACCCACAATCCTTTTATCGGACTCCAAGCTCAAGTACGCTTCGACGCAGTTCGGCACCGACGGTGACTCCCACTGCCTCGAATTGAACATCAGCCCCATTTCAGCAGGAATCGAGTCAAATCCACATGCCGATATCACCAAAGATCCCGTTTCCAAAGCCTTCTCGTGGTACTTCGCCTCCATCCTTTCCATGAACTCAGGCTCGCCACATATATCCAAGTAATCACACCCGGTTTCAGCACAGGCGGCAACGACAGGCTCGCCGTAGAGACGAAAGGGTCCGACGCAGTTGAGAATCAGTTTGGTTTGGCCACAGAGCCTCCGGAGAGAGGGGGGGTCTGTTGTGTCGGCGGTTAAAATTGGGATCGAAGGTGGGGGATCAGGACGGCTGGCCCATTTAAGGGCTTCGGAGAGTTTCGTAGGGTTGCGACCTGCCAAGGCGATGGATTTGAGAGGGAAGGAAGGGGCGTTGAGGAATTTAAGAGCTTCTCTGACAACGTATTTGCCAGTGAAACCCGAAGCACCCAAGATTATAAGGTCGAAATCAAAATTGGAACTCAGCTGCGGGGCTGTTTCCATGGCTTGGATGAGCGAAAACTTGAGAGTTTGCTCTGCAAGTAACTGCTTTTTAATTCAGAAAGGAAGAGGGTGGAATTGATTGCTCGTACGAGGCTTTTGTTACGACATCGGCGATCGCGCTAATTACTGATAATAATTCAATTAATTAAAAAGTTACCGTATTCATGAGCCACAGTTAATCACTTTTATTTTTTGATGGAGCCACGATGCCCGCCATTCGGCCATATTAATTATGGGTATGTTTGTTTGGGTGTTACGATTGCTTATAAGTTGCTTTTTACGTAAATTGAGATACAACTCCTCTCACATACTTACTTCGTATACCGTAAATTACTATTAAAAAGCAACTTATAAGCAATCGAATCGCTAAAACAAACATACCCTATGAAAATTTCTTACGTACTCTAACATTCTATTTTGCATGCCGAAATTGATTTGGATGAAAATGAAAATAAATACGGATATGAATATAAAAATAAAATTTTAAAATATATTTGGTTTATCATGAAAATGAGATTTAATTTTTATATCAAAAGTTCAAAATGTTCTCCAATTTTTTTTTAAAAAAAAATCCCCAAAACAACGCATCAACCTATCTTCATCTTCACCAAAAACAAGGTTGTATTCGTCGGCCCCCTCCATCTCCACCATGCCGTCGTGAGTGGTGATTTGGATGCTGTTAGGAACCTCATCAAACGATAGAGGTTGTTACTCACCGATTTGTCACCCAATGAATTTGAGTCGCTTTTCCATGTCGCCATCAAGTTGGTTAACCAGGTCAAAGATTTTGAAGCTTATCGGCGATTGGAGTGAGAAGCTTGTCGGTGGAGGGACTTGAAGGAGGAGTTCAGATCTAGTGGCCCTCCGTCGAAGGGGATGTAGAAGGAGTTCAGATCTGGCGACCACTGCCGTCGTTCACCTAGATTGGCAGAGGTATTGTCGTTGCCGTCGGTGGGGTGAGACGACGTGAGCATGGTGAGTCCAGGTGGTCGGTCGGTTGAGCATGGTAGGTAGTGACTGAGAAAGGAGAGAGAATAATGTGAGAAATGGAAACATAGAATTACAAATCTAAGTTTTTTTTTTTTTTTGGTGAAAACCATTTTGATGGAATTGGGTTAATTGACTTCTACATGAAAATGGAATTGAGACCTAATTCCATAATACAAAACAAACCTCTTCATGGAATTAAGACTAAATGCCATTTCCAACCTTCCCAATTCCATTATACCAAACGGACCCTAGGAGCACCACCTTTTACATACTCTAAGATTATCATTTTAGTTGTACTCTGACTAATTAAAATACAACAACTCATTTTATTTTAATCCTGTATGGCAGATGAGTCATATGTAAAAATTCAAATTTTATGATTTTAAAAAACATAAACTTCTTAATTTAGAAAAACAAAAAGCACAATTCCCTTCCATTATCCCTAAAAGGCTAAAATCATAAAATTTAAAATTCTTTAGATGACTCAATTACCATGCAAAATTAAAATAAGATGAGAGTAGGTAAGCATTTCTCTATTAATTAATGATATGAATTATAATATTAATGTGTGTAAAAGTGGCCTTTTTAGGAAAAAAACACGTCAGGCTCATTTATATCATTAGCTTCTCACACACCAGTTTTTATCTACCGTTTTTCATTCCTTCCCGATCTTTTTTAAGAAAATACTCATGCCATTTAATGATTCAAAAATAATGCCCACGCGTAAAAATATTCCAATAAATAATGGTATTATGGAAAAACTCATTAATGTATAAGACGATAAAATTAAACTTTATATTTAAGGCCAAACCTTTACTTTCAAATGAACATTATATTTAAGATGGGAGGGGTATTTATTTTAATAATCCAAGCACTTGTTTATATTTATATTTATTATTAAATAAATAAGAATGAATTAAACAATAAACATCTAATAATATGAGATTTACTTCTTCTACTTATTAGTATAATGTTAATCTTTCTTGTATTGAACCGGGTTCTCTTAGCTAAACAAGTTTGGATGATCCTTCATTTGGGGCTTGACTCTCTACTGTCCCATACTCTCAAAATTAAATATATTGATGAATATGATTAGAACTGGATCAAAATGCCTTACAATTCATCATGGATATGAAAGGGTATATCAGAATGTATTGACATGATAATAAGTAGATTGAGATAAATAGTTAGCAATGGAGTTGATATTTCTCTAAACCATCCTCTATGGTGGCCCCACCACTAGCCCTTCTAATCTGTGTGTGTTCGGATTAACTTTTGGAGAATAGATTTTACAGTTTACGAGGTAAGTATGTGAGAGGAGTTTTGTCTCGATTTATGAAAACGGGATTCTGAAACCATGATTTTTGGGGTGGCCGAACACACACTAAGGGTCTCAGACCTTTTAATGCATACTCATAATCCTTCTTCCCCACTTCGATGGAATTGTTCCTTGCTACACAGATTGTATCCACCTTTAGTTGCCAAACCACATCTTCATATCATGCCCTTATACTAAAGCAATCTGGTTTGACTGCTTCTCGATTCAATTTAATTCTTTATCTTTCTTAGATTTCAAAATTTGGCTAAAAGACACCTTAAGCCAATTGCACAAAAATTGTGAAACTTCTCTGTTACAAGGTGTCATTATCCTCATCAATACTATTTGGACTAAACACAATTGGGCTCTACACTATGGTTAGATTATCCATCCTGCAGTTGTCATCGGGGAAATCTTAGGGAAAGTGTCATTTGCTATGCTTCATTTTCCAAGAAACAAAGATGAAGTTTCCAAAACAGATTCTAAGACATTAGTGTTCGATGCAAAGAATTTTGGGATCAAAGACTGGATCATCCTTCTGCATAAATTGAGAGGGAATCATAAAGATAAAGTCTGTTATTCTCAAATATGTTTTGAAGGCTTAATAGTGGATAAATTCATTTGGAGAAAAGCTGACCCTACTGATCCCTTCTTGTATTATAAATTTCTCAAAGCCTCTATATTGTGGGCTAGAAGACATGCTATACAGCTATCCTTGGACAATAACAAGCTAGAAATCTAGTGTTTAAATAGAGCATTCATTTCCCTAGTCATTCTCACATCATATCACATCAATGTGGTGATTCAAGACATCCAACATTTGATCAAGCAAATTTTCTTCTTTTATTGTTTTAACTATTACTTCTAGTTTTCTAGAGAGGCTCAATTTGTTATCTTTTAATTCTCTTTCTTAATATATGTTGTAAAACTTATTGATGTTATTAATATCATTTTGTCTTTTTAAAAAAGCCCTCTTGTATTGGGGAGTAAATATTTAACATATAATTAATCCAGAATACAAATATATTTATACTGCCTATGGTCCAAAAAATAAGACTTAGTTGACTTTTTTTAGAGAAATTAAGGAAGTTAAGTAAGTTATTTAATCATATCATGTATTGTATATAATTAAATTATATATATGTTTTGGAGAAGAAATGATAAATATAAATGCTTTAAAGTAATTTAATTAGTTTCATTAATCTTTCAAAAAAGTCAATTAGATCTTATATTTAGGACTAGTGGCACTATTAAGATATTTTGATAAGGGGATGGTAAGTCCTGACTCCTGTGAAATGGTGAGGTGTGTGTGGATCAACATGACTAAATCATTCTGATGGAAGTATGTAATAATAGGGGTTGTAATCTGTCATGTAGCCATAAATTTTTTGGCCAGTGAATAAAGAAGATCTGTTTTTTAGCCCACAAAGTAAAGAAGATCTGTTTAACTTTATTTGTTTTTATAAATTTAATTTTTTTTCCAACCCAGTATTCGTTAAATTTGAGTTAATGGATAATTCTAAATATCACATAATTGCACCAAACATGGAAGGTTGCTTTGACCCTTGTTCAAGCAATTTGTCAAATCGCCGTACTCGTTTGGAATAATTTATTTTTAAATAATAAATGTTTATAAATCATAATTCACAATATATGAAGTAAATATGTGAGAGGAGTTTTATCTCGGCTTACGTAATAAGGATTTATTATCTAAAAATAAACCCAACCAAACACACAACTAGAACCCGCAAGTTCGCCTTTCTCTAATCATATCATAACCCAATGCAATAGTACATGCTTGAATTTCATTTGAAACATGAAAATCTACCAAATGCCCAAATTTAAATTGTTTTATTCTGCTTTTTCCGTTGGATGATCTGAGGCAGTTAACTCCGCTGAATAAAATGAAGATCTGAGTGCATGATTAAGGAAAACCCCTTTATCAGTTTAAAGGCAATTAAAAAAAAAATCACAATTCACAACTTGTATGGACGAGAAAGGATAAGATTGAATGACACAAGGTCTTGGATTATCCAACCTCCATATTTTTTCTTTTTTTCTTCTAGAACACTAAAAGTTGTTACAGCCTTCCAAAGAAATTCCATTATGAAGTCAATCAATCTTGAGTCTCCGAGTATCAAAAAAAAAAATCCTGAGTCTCCTCTATAGAGATTACATTGAGCCACTCAGCCCAAATACACATCTCACGAAACCTTCCTCCGGCCCATAAGCCCAAGAACCTCCTCCCAGAGCCCAATACCTCCGACACTTGTGAGCCCAATCACAGTTGGGCTACAAGCAGCCACAGTCCAATACCCCGCCCGAATCTCATCCCTCAACTGCTCCTTGTCCCACCCACAGTACCCATCAAAGAACCTCAAATCCCCAACCCCAACCACATTCCTCTTCACCATCTCAGCCACACAACCCACACTCTCCCTCGTCCCATAGTACAAGCCCTCCACTACCTCCTCCAACACCCCACTCGCACTCTTCTCCAGGCCTTCCTCTTTTGGGCCCAACAAAAACAGGCCCGCCTCCAACGGCCCACCAAAAAACAATGGCCTGTTCGAAAACATGCCCCCCTCATCCATCGCCGTCGATCTCGTCTCCTTGATCGACATTAACGACGGTCGGTTCAGTATGATCCCTGATGGACCTATGGGACCAGTGGAGAGAAGCAGGATCACCGTCCGTTCGAATATATGGACCCCATCCAGCTTCTCAGTGGCGATGAGCAGACAGCCCCTTTCGGGTTCGTGGATAATGTGGGCCCATTTGTCCCCAAGGTTGATCGGTGGCGGATCGGCGGCAGAAGAGGAAGGCTCGTCCGACGTCGTTCTTAGCTGTTCTCCGGCCACCAGCTTTGCACGCAAGGATCGCCAGTCGACGTTAAGAGACGGCCTGTCATCATCGCCATTGAACGGTGAGGAGGATGACTGGCAGCAACCTGTGATTTAGCCATGAAATGTGCAAATCAACATGATTATCGTGTTGTACAGATGAAATCAAAACAAACGAAAAACGCATACGATAGATAGATAAATAAATCCAGGTTGAATGGAAAAATGATTGAGAGGGGGAAGGGAAAGAACTAACATGGAACAGCCACTTTCCTGGAGTGGAATTGTAGAGAGGATCTTTTGGGGAAGGAAAGAGAAGAGGATTTGAGAGTGTGGAGAGGTTGATCGGGGGATTTGGTGAAGGAATTGGAGACGAGGAAACAAGCTTCCATGGATATGAGATTCCGATCTGAAGTTTAGCAGTGGGTGTGTGACTGTGAGTGAGAGAGAAGAAAGAAAAGAAAAGAGGGAATAAATAAATAGATAAGGGGTTGGGAAAGAATGAGAGCCACACAAAAAAAAAAAGGGTAAAAGGTTTGGGAAAGTGGATAGAGCCGGAGGCATGGAGGATGCGAAATAATAATCTGCGCGTTTTTAGATGACGTGTCAACTTCCAGGCCACTTGTTTCTCCGCCTGAGCACCTCATGACGTGGCCCTGTTGCAACACTTCATCTGAATCATGAAATGAGAGTTTCATGAGTTTAGGAGAAGAGCAATGAACTCAATAGCCTCAACTGTGGGGTATCTATCGAAATTCTAAAGACGAATCTTGATTTCATTTCAAGTGGCCTGGCAATGGCTTGACGCTGAGTAATATGGCGATGCCTAATATCTATATAAATAGGCTTCCTAGTTCCTGCTTACGTTTATTTGTTATTATTGTCAAATTAGTCTGGAATCAGGCAACTCTGGCATCCAACAGGAACTAGGGCCACCAATTGGGTGTACGAGCCCACGAATTGGTTAAAAAAGGCAACGAGGGATCCATGAGGTTTATGGTCTGTGGCTAAGGTCACATGTGAGATCCATATCCCATTCTCCTCTGGCTCATAGGATAGGATCAAAGTTTCGGGGATTCGTCTTGGCAAAAAAAATAGTAAAAAAGTTTCGGGTTCGTACTATTTTTAATATTTAAACAATACTCCTAGAAAAATAGGACAGGTAAAAAAACAGAGACTAGAAAGGAGTGATTGGGTAAAGGAGTGAAGGAAAAAGAAAATGATGGGGCACATGGGTTGCATGGGAGGGTACAGTGAAATCACAGAGGGATAGTGCGCGGGAAGGATATTCACACTGGGACGCTTGACCCACAATATATGATTCTCGATTATAAAACTGTTATTTGTCCCGTTCATCAATTAGTGTTTATTTGAGTTGGTGGTAGAAACTGTTTTTCTGATGTGATTTACGGTGTACGAGATAAGTATGTGAAAAGAATTTTATCCCGACTTATATGAACGTATTTTTTAAACGCTATTCCAAACTTACCCTAACCATGTTTCTTTTTTAGACCAAACACCAAAATAACCATATTTAAACCATACTGGTAACCCTATTCGTATGTTTGCTTGTTAACAAACAGTCAAAGTTGCCACACCAATCCTCATGCGATCATGTGCTGGTTGCGTTATCCCGTCCTTGGGAAAAAGCCAGCCATTACTGCAAAATTCAACAATCCCACCAATAATTTTGGTCATACTCAATATATATGGCCGGCCCCCTCAACGCCTCACCTGTCACCACTATAGGCAAACAACTACCTTCATCATCATCTCCCATCTACAAATATGTATCAAAATATTCAAATACTCAGTATATTTTTCTTTCAATATACTATGTGCTATCATTTTGTAAATCTTAAGATACTGAAATGATTACGATTGTAATAGCCCTACACTACAGGCAGTCGGCCGAGCCCACACAAGCAGTCCGCACCACAGTGGTGTTTGAGGATTTGTTCGCCTCCCCAAGGGATCAAACACACTACCTGAGGATAAGTAGTGTGCCATGACCCACTTGGTAGGTCATGGTGCACTATTTATCCTCAGATAGTGTGTTAGATCCCTTGAGGAGGCGTATTCTTACCTGTGTGGTTGGAACAAATCCCCACGCACTTGTGTGGTGCAGAGAAGGGGACAGTTCCTACTGAGGACCCTGGCGGTCGTTTGTGTGGGACCATTACACATACTACATATTTGTTGGTAAAAGAGTGACATCATGATTAAAAGAATAATTTTTGTATCCTACTTTGGGTCATCGATATAACACTTAATGGATTAATTTGGAAAAACTAAGGTTATTGAATAAATTATTTTAATGTATTTATATTATCATTTTTCTCTTATCAAATTGCCTAACTTATAAATTTATATACTTCCTCCGATCCTAATTATAAGATAAAGTTGACTTTTTTTGGAGAAATTAAAGAAGCCAATTAAATTACTTTAGAGTGTTTATATGTTTAGTATTCTTAAATTATATATTAGTTTAATAATCAAATTAATTAGTTTTGAGAAAAAAATAAA
The DNA here is from genome assembly GCA_963210345.1 of Inga oerstediana. Taxonomy (NCBI): domain Eukaryota; kingdom Viridiplantae; phylum Streptophyta; class Magnoliopsida; order Fabales; family Fabaceae; genus Inga; species Inga oerstediana. The sequence goes on along the minus strand of OY723403.1, from coordinate 14,521,614 downwards.
AATATAAATACTCTAAGATAATTTAATTGGCTTCTTTAATTTCTCTAAAAAAGTCAATTTTGTCTTATAATTAGGACCGGAGGGAGTATAATTTAATAATACACATAAGTATTTCAAAAATATCAAGTAACATGTGTTATAATTAGATAATTTACTTAATTTTATTAATCTCCATACATTGGTCAACTGTGTCTTATGTTTTGCAACAAGGATCATCAATCTAGTAAACATAATAATTATTCCCATCAAGGCATGGCTAGATTTGTCCCCTTTTGTTTATTCTGTGCTCCTTTTTTGGATGGAGAGAGCAGCCCTGTGCAAGTAACAATAACTCAACAGAACTGTGCCAGTGCCGGTGATGATTGGTATTAAGGAATGATATATATATATATATATATATATATATATATATATATATATTTAATGTCTAAAAGATTAACTTGATGAAAAGTTAGATTTGGAAAAAAGAAAGTTGTTCAAATATAAGTTATAAATATTAACTCAGACACGTACAAGTATGAGAGTCTATGCTTCCATTACTAAAGTTATGTGAATCAATGCTTACAACTAAACTTAAAGACCATTTGCTGAAACTTAATAGTAATTAAATTAATTTCTTAAGCCCTCGATGTCATTCTCCCATCCTCATATCCTAAATCGTTTTACTATAAAACAACTTCAAAGTGATGAATTTGTTGTGCAAAACAAAGGGTGAACTGCACAAATAATTTCCATCAAATTAATATGTTTATGAACCAAGGAATAACATCATTTTATCACAAATTTTATATTTATGACTTGAGTCTTGGTTAATGTAGTATTCTTCTCGGACTCGGACACGCAAGTTATGATAGCACCAAACCTTATAGATTTATTCTATTTCGTCTTGAATCGAGAAAAAACAAAGGATCTTTTAACAAACGTCAAGGGGGGAAAATCATTTCCATGAGAGAAGGTTCTTCACAGGCCAAAGTTTCTGGACACTTCTATCCAGCCTAATACTCATGATTGGCGCAATTGAACAACTGAGATGCGGAATGCAGAGGAGCACATCTAAAAGAAGCAGCGAATGCTGTACATGCATGCATTCCAGTTCCACCGAAGTCTGAATGCAAAAATGTTTTGGTGAATTGTATTCGGGAATTTACTAGGGTATGTGGATTTTCCAACGTACCTGAAGTGTAAACTCATACTTTCAAAATATCCACACGAATTGGATCATGTCGGAATCCGGCTATAATATACAACACAATGCACCGGAAGAAGGAGAGTGAGAGAAAAATTCCTGAGAGTTTTTTTATAGAGAGATCAGTTATGTGTATTATTTCAATTCTTATTTTTGACTCACACATAAAACTCATGTGATAAAAACTATTCCCACCAATTCCTACAACAAACTGTTCCTATTAATTTGATTCAAATAAGTGGGGAATATCGCCAACAAATACCCTATAAAATTAGATATTTTATTTTGAACCCATGGGCCGAATCCATCAAGATGGAGCAAACCCATTTTCCAATAAGATGTACTTTTTCCAATTCAAATAATGGTTACAAACATACTCACAAATTCACCTTCAACAAAATATTTATATTAGCAAAACAATCTCAACTTCCAACATTATAGATTTTGAAACAACTCTTTACCAACATAGCTAACTTTTGTCGGCTTAAATGTGAATCCTGAAAATAAGGAAGAGGTTGGAGAGGGCTTAAATGTAGGGAAAATTTTAGATAAATACCTTTTGAATTAACAAAACCCCTAAAAGTCTATTAACACTTTAAAAAGACTTAAAGGTACCAAGTACCAAATTGGGTTTTTCAAGTTTTGACACATTTACCATTTTACCCCTCAATTTTTTTTTTTAAAATAACAGTGGTGCCCCCGCCGGAGCACCACCGCCGGCCGGCCGCCGCCGCCCCGGTGGCCGGCCAACCAGGACCCCCGACGGCCGGAGCTCCGGTCGCCGGTGGTAGGAGCTCCGGCCGGTGGAAGCTTTTTTGATGGGGAGGGGGTTTTTTTTTTGAAAAAAAGTTTCATTGAAATGGCAAGGGGTGGGATCGAACCCATCCCACCCCTTTACAAGGCAAGCATGGAGGCCACCAAAGCTTCTTTATTATATATATGCATTATTAAATATGTATAATATAATTAAACGTGTAATAGCTTTGACAAAGTCAGTAACGGCGTTGACAAAGTCAGTAATGGAAATAACAAGATTCGTAATGGTATTGACAAAACCGTTTGCTATTGCATGTTTTCATCAGCATTTTTGCACAAAACGTTTTTGTCAAAACCATTACCATTCTTATCAACCTCATTACTAAATTTGTTAAAATCCTTTTATTTATATTATGAATATTTTCATAATGGAATTGTCAAAACTATTACAATTCTTGTCAATCTCATTACTAAACTTGTCAATCTCATTACTGAATTTGTTAAAATCCTTTTATTTATATTATGAATATTTTCATAATGGAATTGTCAAAACTATTACAATTCTTGTCAATCTCATTACTAAACTTGTCAATCTCATTACTGAATTTGTTAAAATCCTTTTATTTATATTATGAATATTTTCATAATGGAATTGTCAAAATTATTACAATTCTTGTCAATCTCATTACTAAACTTGTCAATCTCATTACTGAATTTGTTAAAATCTTTTTATTTATATTATGAATATTTTCATAATGGAATTGTCAAAACTATTACAATTCTTGTCAATCTCATTACTGAATTTATTAAAATCCTTTTATTTATATTATGAATATTTTCATAATGGAATTGTCAAGTTTAGTAATGAGGTTGACAAGTTTAGTAATGGGATTGACAAGAATTGTAATAGTTTTGACAATTCCATTATGAAAATATTCATAATATAAATAAAAGGATTTTAACAAATTTAATAATGAGGTTGACAAGTTTAGTAATGATTTTGACAAGAATGGTAATGGTTTTGACAAAAACGTTTTGTGCAAAAATGCTGATAAAAACATGCAACAGCAAACGATTTTGTCAATACCATTACGAATCTTGTTATTTCCATTATCGAATTTGTCAATGCCATTATTGACTTTGTCAAAGCTATTACACGTTTAATTATATTATACATATTTAATAATGCATATATATAATAAAGAAGCTTTGGTGGCCACTAGGCCACCATGCTTGCCTTGTAAAGGGGTGGGATGGGTTCGATCCCACCCATCCCACCCATCCCACCCCTTACCATTTCAATGAAACTTTTTTTTCAAAAAAAAAACCCCCCTCCCCATCAAAAAAGCTTCCACCGGCCGGAGCTCCTACCACCGGCGACCGGAGCTCCAGCCGTCGGGGGTCCTGGTCGGCCGGCCACCGGGGCGGCGGCGGCCGGCCGGCGGTGGTGCTCCGGCGGGGGCACCACTGTTATTTTAAAAAAAAAAATTTGAAGGGTAAAATGGTAAATGTGTCAAAACTTGAAAAACCTAATTTGGTACTTGGTACCTTTAAGTCTTTTTAAAGTGTTAATAGATTTTTGGGGGTTTTGTTAATTCAAAAGATATTTATTTAAGATTTTCCCTTAAATGTATTCATATAATCATATCCCGCATGCGGACCAGATTTTGTGGTACTCACCTTATATTCATCCAACGGTTAACATCCTTTTTAAGATATCAACCGTGGATTACATCAAGAGCGGAGTTTTGGCTAGAGAGGATCCCTTTCCATTTTATGCTTCTTTTGTCACAGAGCAATTAAATTCAGTGTGTTTCAACTTTCAAGCGAACAGGGGATAAACAATCAGTGGTCGTTGTAGATCTAACACGCAATATCTTTAGTGTGTGTTTGGATTAATTTTTTTTTAATAGTTTTTACGACTTATGAGGTAAATGTGTGAGAGGAGTTTTATCTCGGATAACACAAACAATGGTTTGAAACCATGATTTTGGTATTTGCCAAACATAAAGTGTGTGTTTGTATTAATTCTTTTTAATAGCTTTTACGATTTACGAGATAAATATGTGAGAAAAATTTTATTTCGGGTTACCCAAACCATAATTTGAAATTATGATTTAGGATGATGTGCTCGTTTGGAAGAGCTTATGTGCTCATTTGGAAGAGCTTATTTTTGTCCAAAACGTGCTTATAATTCGTGATTCACGGTATACGAGGTAAGTATGTGAGATGAGTTTTTTCTCGGCTTGCGTAATAAGTGCGTTTTGACTGTTCAAAACGCTATCACAAACACCCCCTATTTTTGGATAATAAGTGCTTATAATTCGTGATTCACGGTATACGAGGTAAGTATGTGAGAGGGGTTTTTTCTCGACTTACGTAATAAAAACTTATTTCTCAAATTTAAGCTCTTCCAAACACACCTTTTTCTTCCAAACACACCTGCCAAACACAAACGCTTAAATTTTAAAGAACAAAATGAACTCTACAGGACGTGACCCCACACCAAAATAAATGAATAAATAAAAATGTTCGCACATAAACTAAACTAACCCCTAGGCGCTAACCCCTAGCATTCATAAAAGGCCTTGAAAGAAACAGAACCTGGTAGATGCAGACAGGGTATTCTAGAGTCTGCTTCTTTCTCTTGGAGAAGGCACTGAAGAGTGAAGAATCAATGGAGAATCTGAAGAAGTATTTGGGGTTGCTTCTTGTGGTGTGCACTGTGCTTGTGATGTTGCCGGAGGCGTCGGCGACGAGGTTTATTGTCGGAGGCAACTTGGGTTGGAGCCCCAATGTGAACTACACTAAATGGGTTAGGGGCAAGCATTTCTACAATGGCGACTGGCTCTGTAAGCACCTAAGCACCTTATTGTCTCACTGACTTAAACTTCAATTTTTGGTTTTATGGAAGATGAGATTGTTTCTTTGTGTCTAGCATGAGCTGTAGCTTCCCCTGTTGTGTAGATCTGTACATGTTCATGCATAGGATGAGCTAAAAGATTTAATTTATAAGCTTTTTTCCATCTTTCTATGTATCGAGTAGGTTCGAATTAGCTAATCTAGCTACTTCTGTTCCGCTTTAATCTGTCTTTTCTTTGAGCCTCACGGTAAATCCAGTTTGCATTCCTAGAAAAATTCTGGAAAAAAGGGAGAAAAGAGAGACAGATTGATCGGCGAAATAGAAGAACGGAGATAATTTTACTTGCTCCTGCTTATATGTTCATCTGACTTGTTTAGAAATGTGACTGTGCATTTGCCAGTTGCCATTTTGAGCCCAGAAGGACTCCGATTGGGGAAATAGAGTTTAGATTCCATTTTAACTTTTCAGTTTCATGTTTTAGATACCCGGATCCGCGACTTTTTGCCGTTTTTCTTGCTTATCGGTGTTTCCTTTCCGAGCAAACTCATGCTCCTATCATTTTCTCACTGCTGATGCATTCCTAACAACTGTAATTATGATCCCTCCCTGATATCTGCTCATCATTCCCTTTTGTCATGTTAGTCATGGTTGTCAGTACTTAAGTTCTGTGACTGGCTTCAATTTTCTGGTCCTAGAATTTTTCGAGCTGGTGCTGTTGTAGTCAGATCTGTTCAGAGCAGATTTTTTCACTATCAAATCCCTTATCTCATTATTAATGTGACTTGGGATGATCTGAACTTCATTTAAAGTTTAAACTCAGATTTTGCTTATCTCACTTCATTTACTCTATCATTTGTTCTGTGTGAAATCAGAAGATAACACAGTTATATTACAGTTTTTGTGTATGATAGGAACCAGCAGAGCGTACTGGAGGTGAACAAGACCAACTACGAGACATGCAACACAGACCATCCACTTCACAACTATACTACAGGAGCTGGAAGAGACGTGGCTCCTCTGAATGTAACTCGTGATTACTACTTTGTGAGTGGAAATGGATTCTGCTTTGGAGGAATGAAGATTCATGTTCATGTGGAAAACCCACCCCCACCACCTAAAGCTTCTCCTATAAAAGCCGCTTCTTCCACTCTCTCTTCATCAGGTCACGTTCTTCTGTTGCCTGTAGTGTTCGCCATTGGAGCAGCTTGGGATGCTCTAATTCGTTTCTGGTGAAATGATGATGATTCTGATTCTATCTCTGAAAGAGAAAAGGACTTGCAAAAAGGGAAATTTTTTTTTTTTTTTGCTGGTGTTATCCGGCATTTCAGGCAGAAATTGGGGTGAGGGCAAAGTTCATGTTTGGGTGGTGTTTGGTTTTGGAAGTTGTATTTGGTGATTTAATTTAATTTGGTGTATTGATTGGGTTAATTTATTGGAGGATTCAATTGCGGGAATTGCGGGAAAATTTGTTGTTTGCTTGGACAAGTAGTAGGACCTTTACCATGTGAGTGTATCTCTCCACTTTTCAAATCTTTGTTCTTGGTTGGGACCACAGAAATGCACATATTCTTAGCGGTGCGTGCTTTGTTTTAAGTCCAGATCTCTGAATCAGAGCAAGACCACTAGAGTTGAAATTTTGAATCCATGTACTCGTTTGGAATGACTTATTTTTTGACAATAATTGCTTATAAATTGTGATTCACGGTATACGAGGTAAGTATGTGAGAGAAGTTTTATCTCGACTTGCGTAATAAGGACTTATTGTCCAAATATAAGTGATTCCAAACATAGCTATGTTTGGAAAGGGTCCAATCTGGACACTGCCTTCAAACTACATCGCATGTATGACTCATACTCAATTTGTTACCGAGTCTTGAAGGTTAAAATTAAATTAACAGTAAAAAAACAAAACAGAAAAAGGAATGTCTGTTTATATGGGTTGGCAAAGACGTCGAACCGCCTTGACAAGATCTCCTATCCAAAAATTTCATAACTATTATTAAATTTAATATTTTCAAGGCCTTTTTAAATTGAGTTAGGATTGGGCCTCCAAAAACTATGCATTCACATAATTGTTTGAATAGTTCAAAGTGATTGGAGAAAGGAGTTGAATTTAAATGATGTTGGGTCTCTGTTAGGCTCAAATTGGGAAGAAGGCTCCACAAGAAAGGTTTTGCGAGTGACATGAAGGAGTAATGCTGCTTGTCTCGTCTTGAAGTCACTTATTTTGAAATTTATGAGATAGAAATGTTAGGATCAAAATGTCCCAACTAAGGATGATTTCCCTCTACCAACGTAAAATTAGTCTAGCGATGTAAAGTCTTGCTAAATCCTTCTAAGTTTTGAGTTCGAGTCCCAGAAAAACGGTGTAAAGGATCAAATCTGGACAATGTCTTCAAAGTTCAAACTACACCGCCTGAACAATGATTTTGGTCCACTTTGTTTTTGATAAAAGGGTAATGATTCTGGTCGACTTTGTTTTGACAAAAGAGTATTTTCCGTCTCCACTAGATTTTCTCTTCACTCAATTTCTTTATTATTGGATTAACTTTTAATGAAAGGCTTAAATGTATGTACTCTTCGAGCTTCTTGGACTGACCTAGCTAGTGGTCATGGCCAAAAACTCTGATGCTGGAGAATCTCATTTCAATCAAATTTCAAACTCTCATTTTTTTTTAAATATGATCAGTACTCTATTCATTTTTCGCTTGATAGGCATTAGATTCTCATGTTTTTTTTTTCCAATTTACTTGTTGAAGAGAAGTTATATGATGATGTTAGCTAGGCGTCTTCATTCTCAATGTCCTTAACTGTATTAGATCTCAATGTATCCTCAACATTATGTTTATTAACTAAGCTTGCCACTCATATTTCCTGATATAATAGCACCATAATTGAAATATATGGTATGTTTATCAATATATATATATATATATATATGGTATCCCCTTTTCCTTTTGGCTAAATTGAAAAATATTACCGAGACTATATGAAGTAAATTAAGTCATCTCCTGTATAGGAATGCCTGCAATGTCTTATGTCTGTTTCAAGCTAGTGTCAATTGGCGTAAAAGATATCAATGTCATTTAATAGGTTTGGTATTAAGTTTGTTTCACATGGAAATATGTTAAGTTTATATAATCGTGACCTGGTATAATTCACTTTCATGAAATACGTTGAGCGATTATCAATTTAAAGTGATGAGAAGGTGGGGGAAAGCAAAAGTTAAAAAGAACAATTCTGGCTCTCAGCAGAACAAAAAAGAAAGAGAATCTTACTTTAAAATGATGAGAAAATGCTTCCGAATACAAGACCAGGGTCAAATAAAATGTGAATTGATGGATTTTTTGCCCTCAAAATTCATGGAGCAAATTAGCATATTTCTACAATTTAATTAGATGTGAAATCTATAAATATACTTTTTGTGTTGTAGCTAATTACATTTGGACCGAGCCTCCCCAATTTGAAACCAAAATCACTGTGCCATTCGCCACTGCTGTTTCATCATTTCAATTCTCCAGTTTCCATTTTCTTTTTTACTTTGTCTCTCTCTCTCTCTCTTTTTTTCTTTTTTTGGCCTCTGGCCATGCGAGGAACTCTTTAACTAGTTTCCCATTGTGTCTATGCATACCTAAAAGTAACCAAAACTAACATTCTGTACGCGTTTATACTTAGACAAGGAAAAATAAAGGAAAAGGTGAAAGCTTCTTAGACTAATAAGAGGACCAAAAATAAAAGAGTATTGTTTGTCTGTTTTTACTATTTGTTTGGATTATGTGAGTTGTTAATGTTAATGGTGAGTAACCCATGAGCTGAAACGAGAAACGTGTGTGCGTGTGTGCGCGCAGTATTCAACTTTGATAAGCGATACATCAACGTTCTGAAGGTCAACGAGACAAGCTACGAGAATTGCAGAGACGAAGGGTTCGTGAAGAACTTGACGCGTGGTGGTAGAGATGTGGTGCAATTGACAGAGGCAAGGACATACTATTACCTCTCCAGCGGAGGCTATTACCTCTGTTTTTCTGATGTGATTTACGATATACGAGGTAAGTATATGAAAATAATTTTGTCTCGACTTACATGAACATATTTTTCCAACGTTAATCCAAACTGACTCTAACCATGTTTCTTTTTTAGACCAAACACCAAAATAACCATATTTAAACCATACAGGTAACCCTATTCGTATATTTGCTTGTTAACAAACAGTCAAAGTTGCCACACCAATCCTCATGTGATCATGTGCTGGTTGCGTTATCCCGTCCTTGGGAAAAAGCCAGCCATTACTGCAAAATTCAACAATCCCACCAATAATTTTGGTCATACTCAATATATATGCCCGGCCCCCTCAACGCCTCACCTGTCACCACTATAGGCAAACAACTACCTTCATCATCATCTCCCATCTACAAATATGTATCAAAATATTCAAATACTCAGTATATTTTTCTTTCAATATACTACTATGTGCTATCATTTTGTAAATCTTAAGATACTGAAATGATAACGATTGTAATAGCCCTACACAGGCAGTCGGTCAAGCCCACACAGACAGTCCGCACCACAATGGTGCTTGAGGATTTGTTCGCCTCCCCAAGGGATCGAACACACTACCTGAGGATAAGTACTGTGCCATAACCCACTTGGTAGGTCATGGTGCAATACTTATCCTTAGATAGTGTGTTGGATCCCTTGAGGAAGCGTATTCTTACCTGTGTGGTTGGAATAAATCCCCACGCACTTGTGTAGTGCAGAGGAGGGGATAGTTCCTGCCAAGGACCTGGGCGGTCGCTTATGTGGGACCATTACACATACTACATATTTGTTGGCAAAAGAGTGACATCATGATCAAAAGAATAATTTTTGTATCCTACTTTGGGTCATCGATTAACACTCAATGGATTAATTTGGAAAAACTAAGGTTACTGAATAAATTATTTTAATGTATTTATATTATCATTTTTCTCTTACCAAATTGCCTGACTTATAAATTTATATATAATTTAATAATACACATAAGTATTTCAAAAATATCAAGTAACATGTGTTATAATTAGATAATTTACTTAATTTTATTAATCTCCATACATTGGTCAACTGTGTCTTATGTTTTGCAACAAGGATCATCAATCTAGTAAACATAATAATTATTCCCATCAAGGCATGGCTAGATTTGTCCCCTTTTGTTTATTCTGTGCTCCTTTTTTGGATGGAGAGAGCAGCCCTGTGCAAGTAACAATAACTCAACAGAACTGTGCCAGTGCCGGTGATGATTGGTATTAAGGAATGATATATATATATATATATATATATATATATATATATATATATTTAATGTCTAAAAGATTAACTTGATGAAAAGTTAGATTTGGAAAAAAGAAAGTTGTTCAAATATAAGTTATAAATATTAACTCAGACACGTACAAGTATGAGAGTCTATGCTTCCATTACTAAAGTTATGTGAATCAATGCTTACAACTAAACTTAAAGACCATTTGCTGAAACTTAATAGTAATTAAATTAATTTCTTAAGCCCTCGATGTCATTCTCCCATCCTCATATCCTAAATCGTTTTACTATAAAACAACTTCAAAGTGATGAATTTGTTGTGCAAAACAAAGGGTGAACTGCACAAATAATTTCCATCAAATTAATATGTTTATGAACCAAGGAATAACATCATTTTATCACAAATTTTATATTTATGACTTGAGTCTTGGTTAATGTAGTATTCTTCTCGGACTCGGATGACACGCAAGTTATGATAGCACCAAACCTTATAGATTTATTCTATTTCGTCTTGAATTGAGAAAAAACAAAGGATCTTTTAACAAACGTCAAGGGGGAAAATCATTTCCATGAGAGAAGGTTCTTCACAGGCCAAAGTTTCTGGACACTTCTATCCAGCCTAATACTCATGATTGGCGCAATTGAACAACTGAGATGCGGAATGCAGAGGAGCACATCTAAAAGAAAGCAGCGAATGCTGTACTTGCATGCATTCCAGTTCCATCGAAGTCTGAATGCAAAAAAGTTTTGGTGAATTGTATTCGGGAATTTACTAGGGTATGTGGATTTTCCAACCTACCTGAAGCGTAAACTCATACTTTCAAAATGTCCACATGAATCGGATCATGTCGGAATCCAGTTATAATACACAACAAAATGCACGGGAAGGAGAGTGAGAGAAAAATTCCTGAGAGTTTTTTTTCTAGAGAGATCAGTTATGTGTATTATTTCAATTCTTATTTTTGACTCACACATAAAACTCATGTGATAAAAACTGTTCCCACCAATTCCTACAAAAAACTGTTCCCATTAATTTGATTCAAATAAGTGGGGAATATCACCAACATATACCCTATAAAATTAGATATTTTATTTTGAACCCAAAACTAATGAATCTGGGCCGAATCCATCAAGAGTGGAGCAAACCCATTTTCCAACAAGATGTACTTTTTCCAATTCAAATAATGGTTACAAACATACTCACAAATTCACCTTCAACAAAATATTTATATTAGCAAAAGAATCTCAACTTCCAACATTATAGATTTTGAAACAACTCTCACTACTACAAAAAGATGATTCAACGACACCAATTCACTATTGTTTTGAAGTAGTAGAAAATAACGCGGTAGCATGGATGTAAATATAGGAGAAGGATTCAACGACTGGTTTTGAAAACCAATCGTTGTAAGTGGAATTCAACGACTGATTTCAAAACCATTCGTTGTAAGTGGGATTCAACGACTGGTTTTCAAAACCAGTCGTTGAAACTTTGCCATATAATCCCCAAATCAAACCATTCTCGCCTTTGTTCAGCTCACATTGTGTCGCGTCGATCCTATAAAGAGCTCACATTGTGTCGCGCCTCCCTATCTGACCCAGACTTCCCCTTTGCCTCTTGCTCACACGTTGCTCTCCGATGACTTCTCCAACCATCGTCCTTGCTCTATGCTCTTTGCCGTCCTCTATTGATTTTTTGAGTGCGGCTAAAGGCGTGAACTTTTAGTTTTTTGAGTCGATTTCTTTGAGGAGATGACTAGGGATCTTTTCAACAATGATCTTTACAAGCAAAAGGTATTATTTTTCTCAATTTAATCTATGAATGAAACTGTATTTGTTTGTGATTCTCTCCATATCCCTCGCCTTGTCTTACGAAATATTGTCGCCTCTTCCTTTTAGGTATTCTCTATTTTACCAGCTTCTTATTCAAAGCGTGTTCTCCTGCCTCCTTTTATCTTTCACAATTTAATAGAGAATATGTTGTTGCTAATGATAATATGTTTAATGTATGAATTTGATTATTCCTCTACAATTAAAAAGAAATCTTTCTGGGAATCTTGGTGATTAATTGTATGTATATATATAGTTGAATCTATTATGGGCCAATGGAACTCAATTTGATTTATATAATTGATAAACAAAGACTTATAAAGTTATAACCGATGAAAAGCAAACAACATGTTTTTTTAAAAAAAAGAGGGATACAACGACTGGTTTTCTAAAAACAGTCGTTGTAACTCTCTTACAACAACCGTTTTAAAACGGTCATCTATTTCAAAACTTTTCACGACACTCACATACATATCCCTTTAAAAACGATCGTTGAAAGTGTCTTTTATAGTAGTGTCTTTATCAACATAGCTAACTTTTGTCGGCTTAAATGTGAATCCTGAAAATAAGGAAGAGGTTGGAGAGGGCTTAAATGTATTCATATAATCATATCCCGCATGCGGACCAGATTTTATGGTACTCACCTTATATTCATCCAACGGTTAAAATCCTTTTTAAGATATCAACCGTGGATTACATCAAGAGCGGAGATTTGGCTAGAGAGGATCCCTTTCCATTTTATGCTTCTTTTGTCCCAGAGCAATTAAATTCAGTGTGTTTCAAGCGAACCGGGGATAAACAATCAGTGGCGGTTGTAGATCTAACACGCAATATTTTAGTGTGTTTGTATTAGTTTTTTTAAATAGTTTTTATGATTTACGAGATAAATATGTGAGAAGAGTTTTATCTCGATTACATAAATCATGATTTAAAATCATGATTTAGGATGTTATTAAAAACGAACTTAAATTTTAAAGAACAAAATGAACTCTACAGGGCGTGACCCCACACCAAAATAAATGAATAAATAAAAATGTTAGCACATAAACTAAACTAACCCCTGGACCCTAACCCCTAGCATTCATAAAAGGCCTTGAAAGAAACAGAACCTGGTAGATGCAGACAGGGTATTCTAGAGTCTGCTTCTTTCTCTTGGAGAAGGCACTGAAGAGTGAAGAATCAATGGAGAATCTGAAGAAGTATTTGGGGTTGCTTCTTGTGGTGTGCACTGTGCTTGTGATGTTGCCGGAGGCGTCGGCGACGAGGTTTATTGTCGGAGGCAACTTGGGTTGGAGCCCCAATGTGAACTACACTAATTGGGTTAGGGGCAAGCATTTCTACAATGGCGACTGGCTCTGTAAGCACCTAAGCACCTTATTGTCTCACTGACTTAAACTTCAATTTTTGGTTTTATGGGAGATGAGATTGTTTCTTTGTGTCTAGCATGAGCTGTAGCTTCCCCTGTTGTGTAGATCTGTACATGTTCATGCATAGGATGAGCTAAAAGATTTAATTTATAAGCTTTTTTCCATCTTTCTATGTATCGAGTAGGTTCGAATTAGCTAATCTAGCTACTTCTGTTCCGCTTTAATCTGTCTTTTCTTTGAGCCTCACGGTAAATCCAGTTTGCATTCCTAGAAAAATTCTGGAAAAAAGGGAGAAAAGAGAGACAGATTGATCGGCGAAATAGAAGAACGGAGATAATTTTACTTGCTCCTGCTTATATGTTCATCTGACTTGTTTAGAAATGTGACTATGCATTTGCCAGTTGCCATTTTGAGCCTAGAGGGACTCCGATTGGGGAAATAGAGTTTAGATTCCATTTTAACTTTTCAGTTTCATGTTTTAGATACCCAGATCCGCGACTTTTTGCCGTTTTTCTTGCTTATCGGTGTTTCCTTTCCGAGCAAACTCATGCTCCTATCATTTTCTCACTGCTGATGCATTCCTAACAACTGTAATTATGATCTCTCCCTGATATCTGCTCATCATTCCCTTTTGTCATGTTAGTCATGGTTGTCAGTACTTAAGTTCTGTGACTGGCTTCAATTTTCTGTTCCTAGAATTTTTCGAGCTGGTGCTGTTGTAGTCAGATCTGTTCAGAGCAGATTTTTTCACTATTAAATCCCTTATCTCATTTTTAATGTGACTTGGGATGATCTGAACTTCATTTAAAGTTTAAACTCAGATTTTGCTTATCTCACTTCATTTACTCTATCATTTGTTCTGTGTGAAATCAGAAGATAACACAGTTATATTACAGTTTTTGTGTATGATAGGAACCAGCAGAGCGTACTGGAGGTGAACAAGACCAACTACGAGACATGCAACGCAGACCATCCACTTCACAACTATACTACAGGAGCTGGAAGAGACGTGGCTCCTCTGAATGTAACTCGTGATTACTACTTTGTGAGTGGAAATGGATTCTGCTTTGGAGGAATGAAGATTCATGTTCATGTGGAAAACCCACCCCCACCACCTAAAGCTTCTCCTATAAAAGCTGCTTCTTCCACTCTCTGGGTGATTGGGGGGGGGGGGGGGGGGGGTGGGGGTGGGGGTTAACCCCTCCCCCAATCCCCCCCCCCCCCCAATTGAGCGTTTGAGCTAATAAAAGCTTAATGGCTCAACTGGAAAAAAAAAATGTAGTGTTTGGTTTCAGTGGTGAGCAATCGAGCTTGATTCTATCTTAATAGCTTTTACCATAAGCTCCATTTCTTAGCTTTTCCTGATTTAGCTTTTAGGGAGAGTGAGAATGGTTAAAATATTTTTTTAGTTGTGTCCAGTGTACTATCATACTTATTGCAATTTTACCCTTAATGTACTTTTTTTGCTACAAAAATTAATTTCAACTATTATTTGGTGTTTTTAACCCTTAAAATATTTTTTCAACTGTACCTAATGTGTTATCAGACTGATTGTAATTTTATCTTTAATATACTTTTTCAGTTCCAAAAATTATTTTAAACTATTTTTTGGTGTTTTTAATCCTTTAAAATATTTTTCCACCCACTTTCTCTTACTATTATCACAAAAGTCACTTGTGTTTAAGTCAATCCAAACAAGTTTTATTTTTATAAGTCATTTATATAATCGCTGTTCCAAACATAAATCACATTACACAATTGAGCTTTTACTGAAACTAAAATTACTAAACGCTAAATTGAGAAACTCTATTTTTTCCATCGCTTTTCCAAACACACTTCATCAGGTCGCGTTCTTCGGTTGCCTGTAGTGTTCGCCATTGGAGCAGCTTGGGATGCTCTAATTCGTTTCTGGTGAAATGATAATGATTCTGATTCTATCTCTGAAAGAGAAAAGGACTTGCAAAAAGGGCAAAAAAAATTTTTGATGGTGTTATCCGGCATTTCAGGCAGAAATTGGGGTGAGGGCAATGTTCATGTTTGGGTGGTGTTTGGTTTTGGAAGTTGTATTTGGTGATTTAATTTAATTTGGTGTATTGATTGGGTTAATTTATTGGAGGATTCAATTGCGGGAATTGCGGGAAAATTTGTTGTTTGCTTGGACAAGTAGTAGGACCTTTACCATGTGAGTGTATCTCTACAGGTTGTTTTCAAATGTTTGTTCTTGGTTGGGACCACAGAAATGCACATATTCTTAGCGGTGCGTGCTTTGGTTTAAGTCCAGATCTCTGAATCAGAGCAAGACCACTAGAGTTGAAATTTTGAATCCATGTTTGGAAAGGGTCCAATCTGGACACTGCCTTCAAACTACATCGCATGTATGACTCATACTCAATTTGTTACCGAGTCTTGAAGGTAAAAATTAAAGGGAAAATCCTTCAAAAAGAACTTTTAAATTAGTAAAAGACGCAAAGGTGTTCCGAAATTCCATATTTCCACAAAAGTGCGAGTACTTGATCTGGGATATTGAAATTGTAGACAAAATGATGTGCGTAATCCTGGAAGTTTTAAAATTAAAAAACGTTGAGGAAATAAGAAGGGCGAAAATTGCGCGAAAACTCTATCGGGACTCTTCATCTTCTTCCGGCGTCGTTGTTGTCGTTGGTCGAGCGTGGTTCCGTGGCGTTGAGAGAGGATAGTAGCAGCGACATTGTGTGGCGAATTTGGGGTGGATTTGAGGAGGAGCGAAGGCGAGAAGAGGTTGTGGTGAAAGGCATTAGACAGTTGCAGAGGCACCAGTTTGCGGCTGCGAATTTGAGCTTCGGTGTTGAAGTTGGGTAAGTGGTTGTGTTTAAAATTGTATTTCATTTTAACTTATCCACTTGATTAGAATGGGGGTTCAATGTCGTTGGGTTAAAATTAGTTTGGGAAATGTGGATAAAAGCTATGAAGTGGTTCGGGCAGTGCTTAATTTGGAACCTCGTAAGTGAAGTTGGGAATCGTTGAGGGGAAGTTGTGAAAATAAGTTGTTAAGTTTGGAAGTTTGAATTGCAACTTTTGAAATTTCTAAACCGTTGAAACAGCATATGAACGTGTCAATTTATGATTTTATTGTTGTGAGAATGTTATACATACAGTTGCGAATGGCTTAAGTGAAGTTGTGAAACAAAACCTCGGAAAACTGCATGTTAAGTTGTGAACACAAAAGAAGAATATGTGAAAACGATAATGACACGTTGGTAATGACACGTTGTAGATATAGAAATCGCCGATTTCACAGTAGTGAAAATGTTATGGATAGTGTGGATTGTTTTAAGTGAAGTGCTGAATCCCTAAGATAACATGTGAAAATCGAATGTTATCTTATGAAAACATTATTGGAGTTTGTGAAAACGTAATGAAAAGTTGGTAAATATGTGTAGAGGTCAATTTAGGTGAGGAAATTGTGAAATTCATAGACGAAGTTGTGAATCCTTATACAGAACTTGTGAATTTTTCTCTATAAGTTGTGAGACCTTATTTAACTGTGGGGAAATAGATATTTCCAATAGTTGTGGTTGTGATGGGAAGGTTGTAAACTGGTATGAGAAGTTGCGAAGACGTAGCTTAGATGTGTTAACTTGTCATGTACGAATAAAAATGTTATTAAATGTGCTGAAATCCATAGTTGATGAGTGTAAACTGAATTTTGTGCAGGTAAAAGAAGATGGTGGGACACAAAGGTGAGACATCAAAGGCAGAACAAGTAAAGGAAAAAAGTGTCAAGAGTAGAGAAGTAACAAGAGAAAGTGAAAAGTCTGAGGCAGTAAAGGGCGATGGTGAACAGAGTAAACTGGTGATGAGTGGGTTTATGGTGTTTAGAAACGAGTATGTGGCCAAGTTAGGGGAGAAGAAGAAAAGGATGGAATATGAAAGTAGGTCGGCAGGGAAGGCATGGCGTGAGTTGCCAGAGGCGAAGAAGAAGGAGTATAATGATAAAGCTATGGAAGGACGCCCGAAAAGGAAGATGAAGAAAAAGGAACTGCCATTTCATACCCGCTGCTCAATGGGAGGATTTACATCGTTAGTGCAGTTTGTGAACGGTAATGAACATTTGAAGGAGAGGGTTAAGAGAATAGGATTTGGAAATTTATTGAAGGTGCAATTGGACAGACTCCCCCGTGACCTGATTGTGTCCATGCTAAGAGCATATGACCCTGCAACATATCAATTCAGGATTAGGGGGAAGACAAAAGAAATAGAAGCATCAGATGTGCACAAGTTGCTCGGTATACCTGATTCAGGGGAGGAGGTGAAGGTGGATGTGGAGGATTCGGATAGAAGATATCAGTGGTTGAAGAGGGAGTATGGGAAGAAGAGATATACAGACATTCTGAAGCACATAAAATATGGGACAGCTGGCGATAAATTTGAGTTTATGTTTATGCTGTACAGTTTAGGGACTTTGCTATGCCCTACCTTTAGTGGGCTCATAAGTGACCGGATATTGAGGGTTATGTTCTGCACAATGGACCGTTTTGAACATTATGACTGGGCAACATACATGATGAAAGACTTATGGAAGGAAATGAGTGATTATGTGAAAGAGTACAGGGAGAAGAAGAAAAGGGAAGGGAGCAGCAACGTGGGTGGTTGCCTGTACTTACTCCTGGTATGTCATTGTTTACATTAAATGTGTAGCTATCATTCAAGCTGAAAATAATTATCCATATATTTTCTATGGTGCAGTTGTTCTTTGGGGAAAATTTCCCTTTGAAACAAAGTGTTCGCCAACAGTCCACCACACCGATTGAATTCTGGACAAAGGAAAAGATCAACGAAATGGTGAAAACTGAGAGGACGAGCAATATGGGCATTTTGTATCAAGGAAAAGGCTTTGAAGTTAGGGCAAGGAATGAGGACACAGATAATGTCCCATATTTAGACCCGGTATTTGTCTGTGGAAGCTAATTTAAAATGCAAAAACGATTTAATCATGTAATAGACAAATTAAGTTATGCTGTCACTGCAGGAATTGAAGGAGGTCTATGCGCGGTTGGTGAAAGTTATCGATGAAAATCGAAACAGACTTGTAAACGTGGTGGTGCAGGAGTTACTCAATGTCCAGCTGGCATGAGAGGCCAGGGACAAAGCACAACAAGACAGCCCTGGTGTGACAGTAGATGAGGAACATACAGATGAGGATGATGATGATGCGACAGATGCTTCTGACGACTCAGATTCTGATGATGCAGACGCAAAACGTGATCATGTTAAGGACGATGAAGATGATGATGCAGAGGGAACTCAGGTGGCGGAAAAAGTCCCCACGGATGACCATGCAATTCAGAGGCCTCAACAGCTGTAGAGATCAAAGAGGCAGCCACTGCAAGCGATGACATGTCCATTTATACAGTTGGATGGGAGTCGAAAAAGGAAGACGCCAACGCATGATCAGAAAACGTTGTTCAACATAGTTTCCACAATGGCCAGAGGTGCTGAGGTTAAAGTGTAAGTATATATGTCATCTGATTGAATGACTGTTATGTAGTTAGTATATTACCACAACACGGGAAGCGATGAACTAACTGCCATTGCATTTGAAATGTTTTTGTAGGCCGTTGGTTCAGATATTGGATGAAGAACTGTGTCGAGACCAGTTGTATACGCTAGGGGGAATTCAAAGACTAAGTAATACGGTATGTATGGATAACGGCTTACGTGGAGAATGGTTTCATCAAGTTATGGTGAATTTTATTTGTAGTTGATGCAATGGTTTATTTGCTGCTGTAGGTGATGTCGGTTGTGTCTAAGGCTTTAATGTATCACTTCAACCTGGAGGGAGGACAGCCGAAGCACCATATTTTTTATGCATGGTTCATGGTAATTACTTATTTGTTGTGTAGTGGAACAACATTTTATTTCACTATATTATGTGCACATTAATCAGGACTATGTGTTTTATGCAGACAAAGTTGGTAGGTAACCCAATAAGGTGGAAAGTGTCTTCCGTGAGTAAAGAATTCTCTCCCAAAACCGTTGGTTACAATATAGGCGACTGTGAGTTGATAATAGGTCCGGCACTTGTCCGTGGCCACTGGTTCTGTGTTGCGTTAGAGATAAAGACTATAACCTTCTACGTGCTGGACTCAATGAAGCTTGATCTAGGCAGAAAGAAGACTATGAGGAAGGGTGGCGTGACAGATGATTACATATTTGTGTTAAACTTAATTGTAAGTTCACCTGACTCCACTGCTGTAGTTAAGGTGGTGTACTTCAGTTGACCCACATTGTAAGACGCATAAATGTTGGTTTTTCAGAGAGATAGGTTCGTTGACATCATGCACATTGTTAAACCCAAGGTATTAAAACCCGGACCGGGTATTGAACCGGTCGGGGTATTGAGTTAAGGGTCAGTGGGTCAGACCGGGACCAAACCGGAGCTAAACCGGGACCAAACCGGTGAGAAATTGAAAATTTTAGACTTATAGTATAAAATTCTAAAGGAAAAATAAAAAAAAAAATTTTTTTTTTAAAATTAGCAACCCGGACCGGACCGGTTTACCGGCCGGTTCGCCGGTTCCCAGGCTGGACCGGCCGGTCCGGTCCGGGTTAATGAACATGGGTTAAACCTCATCTGGCTGGGAAGAAGAAGATGTCAGATATTGTGTGGCCTCTTGTTATGCAACAGAATAATCTGTAAGCTTCTTCACATTTGCCTCTTACAATTTAGCTTGCATTGTTTCGTTAAGTAAGACAATGTTTTCATGTGGGTGAGAGTACAGGAGGGACTGTGGTGTTCATGTTATTATTTGGTTGAGCCAGTGGACCCCGGAAGGTGATTTCCATTATGAAAATGTAAGTGGTCCAGATTTTCCTCTGTACGCATTCTTATTTACTTGTGATTTCCATTATGGTTTCCATTGAACCTGACACTGAGGGAATTACTTATTTGCAGGAACAAATTCAGCAATTGCGGAGCGACATTATGTGGTGGTTAGTTAATCATCCGCTGAATTTAAAGCGGGACACAGCTCTGGCCCTTATTCCCTCTGGAGAAAAGTGTAGCAAAAGACGTGCTTAAGTTATGTTCCCGCGATATAGTAATGTCAACACTTGTCCATGTAAAGTATTGTTAACGTCATAGAGTAATGTACGGTACAGTGCACTGACAAAGTGATGCAATTTAAGGTACATTAATGACATATATGTTGCAATTGCGGGATGCAATGTTTCCCAGTTCACTCCTCTATCATGACCTTCTAAAACGTACTTGTATGCCACCAACAATATCTGTGTTCCTCTTTCGCAATGTAACTATGTCCTTGCCATGAGAGGCAGGTTAAAATTTTTTTTAAGAGAACTAATATCCCTAATAGAAAGGGCTGATGTAATGAGGCACAATGAATAATATGCTATTTAGGGTTGAATGATGCACACATTACATAAGGATACTACGCACGTGCGCCACTTCCATTTCCAACTGCCAATAATCTGATCAGCACTGCTAACAATCCATAGTCAACAATGATGATGCACACATTACATAATGATTGTGTCCAGTCAATACACCCTGCTAACCAAGTGTGACACTTCCATTTCCAACTGCCATTACTCTGATTAATACTGGCGGCAACAAATCCATAGGCATATACACTATAGCGCGGTCATAAATTGATGTTATCTAGATAGTGCTTTGGTGTCTCAGTCAGGATGGCCATTGAGCAGTCGAGTTGATATCAGCACTGGACGGTAACAAGCGAGTTATTGTTTAGAGCCTTGCGTTTCTTTCCGCATCTCCACTCGACTTAAGGATTACAACTTGAGTTACTTGCATAATTGGACGGTTTCCAGACAGTGCTTTTGTCAAGACTTACTAGTATGGACTTGAGTTGTCCGATTATCAACTTGAGTTGTCGTCATCACTGGAGGGTAACCCGATGGTGATTGTGAGAAGCGGCACCAAACTTGAGTTGCGTAAAAGGTCACTCGACGACGTTCTTGGATGACTTACGAAGCTCACTCGAGTTGTCTGATTATCAACTCGAGTTGTCGACATCAATGGAGGGTAACCCAATGGTGATTGTGAGAAGCGGCACTGAACTCGAGTTGCATAGAAGGTCACTCGACGGCGTTCTTGGATGACTTACGAAGCTCACTCGAGTTGTCCGATTACCAACTCGAGTTGTCGTCATCACTGGAGGGTAACCTGATGGTGATTGTGAGAAGCGGCACCGAACTTGAGTTGCGTAGAAGGTCACTCGACGGCGTTCTTGGATGACTTACGAATCTCACTCGAGTTGTCCGATTACCAACTCGAGTTGTCGTCATCACTGGAGGGTAACCTAATGGTGATTGTGAGAAGCGGCACCAAACTCGAGTTGCGTAGAAGGTCACTCGACGGCGTTCTTGGATGACTTACGAAGCTCACTCGAGTTGTCCGATTATCAACTCGAGTTCTAGCATCACTGGAGGATAACCCGATAGTGATTGTGTTTGTTGTTGTTAAATGTGCATAAGTAATGTGCAAAAAGCAACACGTAATTCGTGATACTTGGAGTCCATAGCAAAAAAAAGAAAAACCATATGCATGTTAAACCTGACGTATGGATGAAGTCTTTGAAACATTTACTCTAAAATTATTTCTTTGCTGAACTGCATGTTATGAGAATTAATAAAAAACGTGGGAACTATAGTCGTCTAAGCATCTGGATTAACGTCTTCATCGTTGTCGACTCCCTCATTCATTTCTTCCTCCTCCCATGCGTCAATTCCTTCAATCGCATGTGGTTGAACATTCGGTCCTTCTGGTTCGTTCACTATGTGGTACAGCCAGCTTACTTCTGTGTCGTATATGCAATTTCTGCATCCGGCCTGGCATGGTTGGTTCTCACTAAATCTATGTTTGGGACGGTCAAATATGTTCCTGTTCAGTCCTCAGTTCATTAATTATAGGTGTCGTGTCAGTCGCTCTTTAATTGAAGATATTTGGCCTGAGTTGATAATGGCTTCAAGTTTGTGTATTGCTTCGTTCCCTTCTGGTGTGTCCTTAAACTTACTCCATTTTGCAAGCACTAATATGGCAAATGAGACACTTGCATCACAGTTGTTTAGGACTGCAGCCTCCCGTATTTGTGACAGTCCTTTATCTCCTGGATCTGCTGTTCTGGTGTAGTATTTAAGCCCTCTAATGAATAGACTAAATGGATTACCCTTATGGAAACATGTCAGCAGGAAATGAATCTGTTGCTCGCTTCTTGTCCATCCTAGATGATTATAGTTCTCCAGTGGCACGTTCTTAAAGAATTCTGTTGAATTTCTTGCTATCCTTAAGATGCGGCATGAATTATTGAAGTGATAATAGTCTTTCAAACTTGATGATGCTATGTAGCACATCAGTTCTATTAATATTGTTTGCGGAAGCTTCAGAAGCGGTGAGTCATCGTTGCTGGTCGTTCTTCTATGTCTGGATTGGTCTGATGGGAAGTCAACCATGTTCGTGCGTGTTTGTTCCTGTAAGACTGATTTGTTGCCTACACCCTCAATAATTGGGTGTGTGGACTATTTGTAGTTTTTAGTGCACGACCAAGCGTAGCTGTTTTATTTTATCGTGTGTTTTAGTTTTGTTGGTGGTGGTGGGTGGAACGTGGGAGTTGCGCTGATTGGTTGATTGTGGTGTACGCCTTTTGATGTCGTGGGTTCATTGGCGGTTACCAGAGTGCTTCGCCTTCGTAACTGAAAATAGTAATGTGAGTCTGTTCTGTTGCATGTAACGTTTAAGTGGTATTGCATGTTTTTTTGCTTCCGTTTTGTGTTTGAACTGTGTTTTGTTTTACAATTGAATGTGTTTGTGATGGCCACGCGTATATATTTTGTAATTACTAATTTATGCACATTAATGAACTGAAGGTCATATTATATCCAGAGCACCTATGGTGTCAAGATGCACCGAACCTGAGTTTAAAATAACACGCTCCAGTTAAGTAGTCATATAATGAGAGGTACAACATGCAATTACATGAACCCAATGACATCTGGTGCTGACATAAGGATAGGAAGTCTAGGACGGAATGCAACCCACTTGCCTCTGCTATCATGACCTTCTAATACATACTTGACCACAACATCTATGCCACCATAAACATCTGCTATGATGACCTTCTAAGACATACTTGACCACAGCATCTATGCCACCATAAACATCTGCTATCATGACCTTCTAAGACATACTTGACCACAGCACCTATGCCACCAAAAAGTTCTGTGTTCATGACCTTCTAATACATACTTGACCACATCATCTATGCCACCATAAACATCTGCTATGATGACCTTCTAAGACATACTTGACCACAGCATCTATGCCACCATAAACATCTGCTATCATGACCTTCTAAGACATACTTGACCACAGCACCTATGCCACCAAAAAGTTCTGTGTTCATGACCTTCTAAGACATACTTGACCACAGCATCTATGCCACCATAAACATCTGTCTTCATGACAACACCTATGCCACCAAAAAGATTTGTGTTCATGTAACCCAATGTTAGTACACAGTGAACTCGTGATTAATGAGTGATGTACATATAATGATGTTCAACAGATGATACTTCTTACTGATATTCATATAGGCTTTATGAAGTATGTTGTTTGTGCATCAATGTACCCTGCTTCAGACAATCCGTTCCACATGTGGAGGCTGGGATGACAATGGTGTTTTTATTTACACAACTTTAAATCACATCAAATTTCGTCTTCCAAACGGAGATAATCTATTAATAACAACACTTGATGTCCCAATTTATATTTCAAAGACTTGTGGTAATACAATTTGCTGTTTGGATGGGGATGGGAAAAGCAGGGCCATGGCTATTGATGCTACCGACTGTTTATTCAAACTTTCTTTGCTCAGGAAAATGTATGATCCTGTTATGAATATGATAACAGTAAGTGATAACTCGAGTTTGATGGAATTTATACTCGAGCTGTACGCATCACTGGAGGGTAACTAAAGAGTTATCGTGTGTAGGAGAGCAGAACTCGAGTTGTACAAAACTCACTCCAGTACGATACTGTGTTCAGTCCACGTGTGGACTCGAGTTGGGCCATTAGAAACTCGAGTTGTACGCATCACTGGAGGGTAACCGAAGAGTTATCGTGTGTAGGAGAGCAGAACTCGAGTTGTACAAAACTCACTCTAGTGCGATACTGTGTTCAGTCCACGTGTGGACTCGAGTTGGGCCATTAGAAATTCGAGTTGTACACATCACTGGAGGGTAACCAGCCAGTTAACCTATCAACATACGCAGAACTCGAGTTGTGGAAAACTCACTCCAGTTACCTCGTGCAGTCAATTCACGAAGCTCACTCGAGTTAACCACTTACAACTCGAGTTAATATGATCACTAGAGGGTAACTGAAAAGTCACGAACCAAAAGGGGAAGACTAACTCGAGTAAATGAACTATAACTCGAGTTAATCAGGCTTCCACGCTTTAAATCCCTCAATCACCAAACATTTCTGTTCACTCCACTCGACCTCCGACTAAATGAGCCCTCGAGTTAACTGACGAGAAACGTACTATTAGTCAGTTGAGTTCTACATAACCATAAATACCGTTCAAACAACCGTGGCGTAAAAGCTCCATTCCCCCTAACCCTCAGTGAGTCGAGAAGCAGAGTTTGGACTAGCCCTAGCATCGCACTTTGTCATTCTTGCATATGGTGCAATGGTGTGAACCAAGGGCTCCGACAGTGGGAAGAAAGATTCTCGTGATTCACAGAAGTTGCCGTCGAAAGGGAGTAAGCCGTTGAACAAATCGAGGAAGCCTCGGCCAAAAGTTCAGGAGCGACTACCACCAGAACAACCGAGTAGGTCACAGGGGGTTGTGATAGCAGAACCACAGCAGAAACGGCCAAAAGTAGCCTCTCCCATTTCGAAGGAACTAGTCGTGTCAGTGCCTACAGAACATTTGGCCTCAACCTCCATAGATAAAACATAAGAAGACTTAGAACGGAAGATAACAAAGATTGTGACTCAATTGGTTGATCAGACATTGCATGCACCCACAAAATCCAGATATGGGGGTACATCAACTTCAAATCAAAAAGCAAAGTGTAATGTACCTCCTAAACTGGAGGATGAGCTTCTGGGACCACCACCAGATTTCAATTCAGAGACACTAGAGCCTAATGATAAGAGCATTTATGACGATGATTTCGCTCATAGATTATTCTGTCCTGTTGTTTATCTGGATATACAACATATTAAGGACACACTCGCTTTAGATCTGTACACTTGGTTTCAGTACTATGAACCTTGGTTGACCATCAAAACGTCATATAGTCCCTCTGTAGTGAGGCACTTCTACTGTAACTTGGAGGTGGTTGAGGTTTGTGATGAGGTGGGCGAACTGATAGAAGAAAGATTAGAGTCAACTGTTAGGGGCCAAAAGATTCAACTATCTCCTGCATTGATTAACACTTACCTTGGCATAGACAATCCTCCAACAGGGCCTGTAAAAGAATTCAATGATGTAGAAATATGTCAGATTCTGAAGCCAATGGGTGGAAGTAAAACTTTAACTTTCAAACCTAGCTCCTTGAGTGATGTACATCGAATTGTGTGGTATATATACTCACGATCTATGGTCAACAAATCAAACAATTTCACTCACTTCGTGGGACAAGATTACCAGCTGATGGCCTCAATTCTGTCTAAAGAATAGAGGAACATAGGGCAACACATTTACAATGAAATAAACAGATACAGGAAGTCGTCCACAAAGAGTACCCTTCTACCGTTTCCGCAACTGATCTCTCACTTTCTGACGCTGCACAATATCTGGTACCTCGAACCTAATAAGCAAATTGTTCGTATTCCAAGGTTTGACAGCATTCACCTAAGCAGAATGAATATTAAGCTGCCAGTGGGTGCTTCTACAAGTATAACAACAAAGAAAATGAAGGAAATGGAATCTGAGAGACCCAAAGTGGATGAGGGACAATCATTAAGAGATGGGTCTCCTGGACCCCCATTTATGGCAGCCACAATTCAGACCTACATCCAGGATGCATTGAAAACAACCACAGACCACATAAAGGTCTCAAATGCCTATCTAGTCGAAATGGTTGACCATCAAGTCAAACGTCTGGTTATTGGCATTAATGAGAACTTCGAAAGGCTATTTTAAATGCAAGATGCTCATACTCAGCAGTTGAGGGAATTTAATCATCGCCTTGATACTAATGAAGCTGTCCTCAGAGATCACTTCAGCTTTCGTCCTTCTGATATGCCGTCACAGTGTAATGCTACACCTGTTCCATCTGCACCATCATCTACAACTCCTGCAAACTTAGTCACTCAAAATGCTCCATGTGCTCCTACGTCAACCAATGTTATGTTGACACCCCCGGATCCTACCACACTCTCTAAGGTTCCCGTCCCTCAGGACCCAGAAGCTATTCCATAATCCAGTTCTGAGCCCTCAGGTACCAATCCCATACAGGACCCCTCTCGTACATGCTCTGGCTCCCATGATCAAACCTCTGCACCCATTGAACCTGCCACTGCAGTTACACCCTATACACCACCTTGTTCTACCACTGACACAGACCCTATTCCACCAGTAGCTCCTCTTCGCATTCCACCGTCTTCCTCTGCAACCTTCAAATTATGTACGACATTTACCCTTCCAGATGACGACAATAAGGGGGAGACATGATCGTGAGACATATTCCTAGTATGAGCCCGCGTAGAGAGCATTGCTTCTCTGTATAATGTATTCTTCATGGTTCATGTGTTATGATAGTCATGTTGTCTGGTACATAATGATTATGGTGTGATGGCCTATAATTGCAATGACAATGTTTATTCTGTTTCGTGGCTGAATGTGTTGCATGGTACCTGATGAATATATTTGTGGTTTGATCTTTCTATAATTAAGTAACACAAACCTTTGTCTGTGGAAATTGTATAAGTTTTGTCATCATGAACATGGGGGACAATATTAAAGTACGTGTTTTCATCAATACTAACTCCTAAAAGAAACTTGACACGGTTGCTGCCCACTGATGTTGTCGGTTTTGTTTGAGGAAACAGTTTGAATCAATAACTCGAGTTCTATTACACCACTCGAGTTAGGAACACAAGCTTCGCAAGTTACCACATGAAGTGGCCAGTTTTTCATAACGGAGCACTCGAGTCTCACGTGTGTCACTCGAGTTATATACAAAATTGGACAAATAACGTCCTACTTACTAGTTACAGGGAACATGGGTTACCATCATTGCACAAGAGATGTTAATTTACTAGTTTCTGTGCTTGGTTTCCAAATTCCCAGCTCATATACCAATTTCAGAAGCTGCATGTTATAGATTATCAATCTACTATTACTATTACAGTTTCTTAATATCACATAAAACTTGTTCATATTCATTCCTATACATCATTCTAACAAACTATATTGATTAAGAATAGAGAACATACAACAGTCCAACAAACTATAAATATATGTATTCGCATATTGATTCAAAGTACATAAGTAGTTGCCAAAATATACATAATCAACGATATAGTTCAGTACAAAATAGTGACTAGGTAAAGAAACTTTCAGTGACAATAGGACATTAAGATGATGTTTTTTTGTCACTGACTTGACACTGCATACATTACATATAAAAATGCTCCATGTTCATATTCATTCCCACACAGCAGTAGCATTGCAACCAACTGATAAAAACTAGATAACACACAGCAGTCAGATAAACTATACATTTGTATTTCCATATTGATTACAACTTGAGAAATAGTTGCCAAACTATACATAATCAACACTATACTTGTGTACAAAAGCAGTGGCTACTTACATAAACTTTCAACTTTCAGTGACAACAGAACATTAAGATCTTACTGCTTCTTAATGTTTTTTTGTCACTAACATGACACGACACTGCATACATTACATATAAAAACTGCTTCCCCTGCACCCCATCCCTTCATTCCAAAAACCATTGAAGGGTCAAACCAAAACATATATACAACAAAAAAGATGAAGCACCAAAGATGATCATTAGAGTTCAACATGGGTTGGGATTTTTGCACGTCCTTCTTGTGTGTCCTGCTTCATGGCACCGTGTACAATGGTAGATCTTTCTATTTTGGAACTGTGATTCCTGCCTCCTTACTCTTGGTCTTCCGGAGGTCGACTTGTGATTGGAGGGTGGAGGAACGTAGCTTCAGACATGTTTTCCATGTGATAATCCCTATAATCATTGACGTTCGGCATGTCTATTATCACAACCGGAATCATGCTGTGCTGGTAGATCCGTTGCTGAGCTTCTATCTTAAAACAATCCTCAACATAGTCGTAGATGTTGCCGTGCACAACCTTGACAGCTGCACACGCATGTGGGCATGGAATCCCACTCATCTGCCATGCCCCACAACTACATTACTGTGATCGCAAGTCAACCCCATGGCCTCCACTACTGTATGCACACTGAATCTACCCTGCCCATAATCTTCACACCCCATATGCTCACATCTACTCACATTTTCCATAACCTTTGCATCTATATTTGGTCCAACACAATTCTTCCACTTGTTCATTGCCACATAAGAGGCATACATCTTCTTTGCTACTTTCTCACGATATGCGTGAATTAATTGGGCTACATTATACTTCCTCTCCTTCACCATCCATTCATTGAATTACTCGGCGATATTGGTTGTTATGTTATCCCATCGTTTGTATGGGAACTTGCTAAGAGCCCACCTATCAACATCACCATGATTGTTAATCCATTCATATAACTCTTGACAGTGCTCCCGCATCTTTTCCATTGCTTTATCAAAGTCATCCACACGCCTTGCATATGCAATCTTGTCAAGAAGCATTAGTCCATCCTCCTTTGACCGGTCACTAGTCTTTCTCTTGCCCCTGTTTATTTTCAGTATCTCTGTACTGAAGTTCTCCTTGACATGTCTATAACAGAATGCATGACGATGCCCTCCAAATATTGCTGCCACAGCACCTATTATGCCATTGTGACGATCTGACACAATTGTCAACTCCATAGAACCAACAATCCTTTTAATTATATGCATGAACCAAGTCCAATCGTCCAGTGTCTCTCCCTTTACAATTGCTATGGCAAATGGCAACAGCTCATTATCCGCATCATAGGCTGAAGCTGCAAGTAGAGTCCCCTTATAAGGGCCACTTAAATGAGTTCCATCAACATATAGTAGATGCCTTGCACCCCCCATGAAACCCTGTACACATGACCCATATGCAATGAAAACTCTTTCAAACCTGCAACCATGTGCTACCTATTCAGCAACTGTATTAGCATCAGTTTCCTTCAACCTTTGGCATATCCATGGGATTAACATGTATGATTGTTCCGTTCTTCCATGTATATCTTCCATTGCCTTTTCCTTTGCCCTATATGCCTGTTTATAT
This sequence comes from Inga oerstediana, assembly GCA_963210345.1. Classification (NCBI taxonomy): domain Eukaryota; kingdom Viridiplantae; phylum Streptophyta; class Magnoliopsida; order Fabales; family Fabaceae; genus Inga; species Inga oerstediana. Next base: position 14,491,875 of record OY723403.1, on the reverse strand, counting down.
GTTAGCTTCACACCATACTCCCTTTGTAGTGTCTTCATAATCTCAGTTGGACGCTTCTCGGTGTGATTCCTAATCTCGTCGATTATTATTGATGATGTCAAAGTAGATCTTGCACCATGGCCGCTCACTTGGAAATGATCTTGAGTTGAATGAACATGATCTTTGATGAATTTTGTCACACACAGTATTCCAAAACTCCTGCCCACTGCAGACGCACATAATTTCCAAGGACAACCCTCTACTTTACACGTGACATACATCTTGTCCTTGCTATTCCTATCATATTTATACATGAACTTATGTGCAATGCTATACTTGTACAAGGCTTCTCTTAATGCATCGGCATGAGGAAAATGCTGCCCGACCCCAGAAATTACTCCTGACCATTTCAAATAGCTAGTGTCACTAAAATTTGTCTGATCTGTCTCATAAGTTATACACCCACCACCAATTTCAAATGACACAGCCTCAAGATCATTGCCATGTGTCATGGGAGATACCTCTGCTTCCGGTGACCGTTCTAATAATCTGTGGCTCCTGCATACAACAATTACAATACTTTATAACTTATTATCAGCTTGGGAATGAACAAAATATTACTAACTTACAGATGTGCATTATTTATTGGCAAGGATTCATTGCCATTCTCTATATAGGCTACAAACACATGCGCACTGCTTTCATTGAACCAAAATATGTTTTCAATTTCACTATCATTGTCAAGCTCAATTGATGTCCTCTCATCAAACATTACTGTGTATTTAATGTCACAACTGCTCCCTTCATGACCTGTCAATCTTGATATAATTTCTCTTAAATCTTCCATTCTTATCCCATCTTTTAGTACCTTTACCCTCACACTGCCTCCGATATATTTAACTTCACCATCATTATTATGTTCAAATTTCCCCCTACGTGAAAATAACAAAACAACTCCTTTGTACAACTTGAACCAATATTACTATCCATTTTTTTACGCATCCTGCAACAAATAAATAACACATTGTTAGTTGACAAAAACAAAACTAAATGGGTACCTCAATCTTTCACAAATCTATATTAGGGTTTTTCAACTTCATATTAATCGTTTCTTACAAAATCCACCCCATTTATTCTCTTCAACCACAACCCTGAAACTAACCATCCCAACCTCCTCCCCGATTTAGGCAGCATCTGCATTTTTCCCCATACCACTCTTCAACATTCACGTCCTTCAAACCTAAATACCCCGCAAAGTTTCCCACTCAAATGAAGACGAAAATGGTTTTGCTTCAGCTCGACCACGCGGGGAAGAACATTGTTGACTAATAAAATACATACCTCACTGCTGTTTGTATCGCCTCCCACTTATGTTATCGCGCGATGACGCTCTCCCTGTTTCGCGTCACATTCTTTTGTCATCAACTTCTTTTCTTTCATCAGAGGACAAATTTGTCATTTTACATTCAATTCTAATATTCCAGTTAACGTACTCGCACTGATCCGGGATATTATATTTCCGCGCACGTCTGCGTCTTTTAATAATTTAAAGATTCTTTTTTAGGGATTTTCCCAAAATTAAATTAACAGTAAAAAAAACAGAAAAATGAATGTCTGTTTATATGGGTTGGCAAAGACGTCGAACCGCCTTGACAAGATCTCCTATCCAAAAATTTCATAACTATTATTAAATTTAATATTTTCAAGGCCTTTTTAAATTGAGTTAGGATTGGGCCTCCAAAAACTATGCATTCACATAATTGTTTGAATAGTTCAAAGTGATTGGAGAAAGGAGTTGAATTTAAATGATGTTGGGTCTCTGTTAGGCTCAAATTGGGAAGAAGGCTCCACAAGAAAGGTTTTGCGAGTGACATGAAGGAGTAATGCTGCTTGTCTCGTCTTGAAGTCACTTATTTTGAAATTTATGAGATAGAAATGTTAGGATCAAAATGTCCCAACTAAGGATGATTTCCCTCTACCAACGTAAAATTAGTCTAGCGATGTAAAGTCTTGCTAAATCCTTCTAAGTTTTGAGTTCGAGTCCCAGAAAAACGGTGTAAAGGATCAAATCTGGACAATGTCTTCAAAGTTCAAACTACACCGCCTGAACAATGATTTTGGTCCACTTTGTTTTTGATAAAAGGGTAATGATTCTGGTCGACTTTGTTTTGACAAAAGAGTGTTTTCCGTCTCCACTAGATTTTCTCTTCACTCAATTTCTTTATTATTGGATTAACTTTTAATGATTGAGATTTTATACTATATTAAAATAATAATTGTAATATTAAGTAATAAATTATAATAATATTTTTATAAAATAAATTTCAACCATTAAAAATCAATCCAGTTACAACACGAATGAGTAATGCTGCTTGTGTAGTCTTGAAGTCACTAATTTAATAGATACTAGATTTGAAGAGAAGTACAGTTGCAATCCTTAGGCTCCACGCGATGCCATCCGAATCAAACCACGTGGGGTGGCTTTGCCTTATCTCCCATCTGGCCTCTCCTTATAATTATTTATCTCATCTCTCTTATCTATTTTCCAAAATAGAAAATAATTATTTCAATATATTTTAAAATCATTTTTGGTTGGGCCATCACCCATTAGAGTTGGTCATCCACTTAGAAAATCTGATGAGTCTGCCCAGGTTGACTTATTGGTTAATGGATAGTGTATGGCTTGATCCAACCCATTGCTCTTTTGTTTGTTTTACAAATTAAGTTAACCTCAGAATTTACTGTAAAATTTTTATCCAAAAAGTAAAAAAAAAAAAAAAGGACTAAACCAACATGAGAAATTGACCTAGCTCGATCCAACACGAAAAAGGTCCAAACTAGCCTTATCCTTCACGCTTGTTTTTGCTTTCTTTTTCGGTTAAAACCAGGCCATAGAACACAAGTGTTTTGTTACATGAAATGAAAGGTTAAAATAAAGGGTTAATATAAACTTTATTCCCTGAAGTTTGGCTGAGTTTGGGTTTTGGTCCCTGAGGTTTCAAAGTTTGGGTTTTGGTCCTGTAGTTTGGATCGTTTAGGCCGTTGGTCCCTGAAGATTTAAAATGACTTGCTCATGGTTTAAACACCGTTAAATCGTCCTACGTGGCTCTAACACCGTCAAAAGAGCTGATATGTCATGCCTAGTAAACAGGTGATGTGGCAATTATAATATATTATAATATATTGTTTTATAAAAAAACACAGCAGCCCCCCAAATGCGACACAAACCGAAACGAAACGCAGCATTTATCTGAATCGAGTTGCTCAACTGTCAACGAAAAGGGGAAGCTTTAGGTTAAAGCGGACCCACAACCGGCGAAGTCCAACGTGGCCGTAGCCGGACGGGTGATCGCTGTCGTCGACGGTGGAGTCAAGGGCACAGCTTGAGTGTCGTCGTCATTCTCGTGTTTGAAAGGTAAGGAGCTTCTTGTTCTTGGTACTGATGGCGTTGCAAAACCCAAGTTGCTCTGATAGTAAGCAGTCGAGTGGTGAAATAGATGAATGGGAAGGAGAAATTTTTGTATGATTTATCGTTTGGTTTGAAGTATTTGGTCGTTTGGTTTGATTTATTCACTAACGGGAGGGAGGAATGTTTATACTTCTGCTGATATATATTAGTATAGTAGTTTTTTTCTGCAAAATGTGTGCTCTGTTTTTCGTTTGCTCTGTTTTTCATTACTTTTATAAGTTTTTATGTTTTTTATAGGTGAACTATGGATTTACAAAAAGATAGCAGTGATAGTAGTGCGGTTGATGAGAGTGATAAAGGCTCAGTGGATTGGCTATCGGAGTTTGAGGATAGTGATGAAGAAAATGTAGATGACGACAATTTTAAGCAGTATGTTGATGTTGGTGTAGGTGATATTTTAGATGAAGTTGTTGGTAGTTTACAATCAATAAGAGTGCAGCCTGAGGAAAAAGAGCAAAGAGCGATGGTTGAGGTGAGAGAAGAGGATATGTTAGCTTTGTTGTCTGATTATGAATCTGAGGAGATTGAGGAAATTGACGGAATGTGTGATGATGAGGATGAGATAGTAGTTGTAGAAAAACACCCTAGATATAACCCCTCAAAGATGTGCAAAGAGTTTGAATTTGAATTGGGGATGGAGTTTACTTCACTTCAACAATTTAAATGTGCAGTCAGAGAGCATGCATTGCTAAATGGGTATGAAATAAAGTTCATAAAGAATGATAAGGTTAGATGCAGAGTACAGTGTGCACAAAAGGAATGCAAATGGTTAGCATTTGTAAGTAAAGGAAGCGGTGGTGACCTAACATATAGGTTGAAGACACTTCACTCAAAACACACATGTGGGGTGTCGATAAAGGGAAAGAATGCTTCGTACAAGTGGATTTCAGAGAAAATAGTTAATATTATGAGGATCAACAAGAACTTGAAGTTGGCAGATGTAATTGCAGCAGTAAGGGAGCACTACATGGTTGATGTCTCTGTGTGGAAGGCATACAAGGCAAAGAAAAGGGCGAAGGCAATGATTGAGGGTGATTATAAGGAGCAATATCATAAGTTAAGAGATTATTGCAATGAAGTGAGAAAGTGTAACCCTGACACCAGCTTTGTATTGGTTACTGATCAACCATATATAGATCGTCCTCCTATATTTAGAAGACTCTATGAGTGTATTGGTGCTGTGAAGCGAGGTTTCTTAGCTGGATGCAGACCTATTATTGGGTTGGATAGGTGTTTTTTGAAGGGGCCGTATGGGGGAATACTACTGGTGGCAGTGGGCCGTGATGCTAATGACCAGTACTTTCCATTAGCTTGGGCTGTTGTTGAGGGAGGGAACAGAGACTCTTAGACATGGTTTTTACTAAATTTATTTACTGACATTGGCACAATGAGAGAAAGAATATGGGTGTTTATATCTGACCAGCAAAAGGTATAATATAATATTTTTTGAGGTTCAGTTTTTGCTAAATTTATTTACTGACATTGGCACAATCATTGTTACTTTCAGTTTTAAGGTTCAGTTTGAAGGGAAATTTCATGTTACTTTCAGTTTTTGTCTATTTAACTCAATTTTTTTGGTCACTGTTCAGTATTTGAGACAAGATGTATTACAATTGTAATAATGATAGCAAAATTTTGGCCTGCTAACAGCAATGACCATTGTCGACGTTTAATGCATATGAAATAGTATTTGAAATATCAGCAGGCCACTGACAGTAATGACAGTAGGAGCAATATTGTTTAATGCATTTAATATAATTATTCTCCATTTAATGCAATTGTGTTTCATGCAATGACAGTAGGAGCAATATTGTTTAATGCATTTAATATAACCATTGTCATTCGCCATTTAATGCTCTCTGTATAATTTATTCTCCCATTGTATGCATAAAAAATAATTTTAATCAGTAGCATGTGTTTCATTACATGTAGGGTCTTGTTCCTACATTTGAAGAGCTACTTGAAGGTGCCGAACATAGATTTTGAATTCGGCATTTATATGCAAATATCAAAGCCAAATTTAGAGGAGGAGTTGTGGTTTGTGTAGTTGTTGTTGATCTATATTTCTTCAGCTGTAGGTGTCTAGGAATTGTTGCATTACATTCCTCTAGTTCAATTGTTGCTTGCTTGTGTAAATAAGCCAGAGTCATATCAATTGTGTTTTTGGTTGTTTTAATTTCGCTTAAATACAATTGCTGTGTAGTTAATGCATATGTGAATCAGTTGTGATTGTTGTTGTTTATGTGCATTACATTTAGTTACCTTGTTTTATCCTACTTTGTTCGTTGACTGTTCTTTTTTTAAAATTTTTTGTTAAAGACATCTGCTGTTTATGTGCATTACATTTAGTTAGCTTATTATGCTGACTGTTTTTTTTATATTTTATGTTAAACACATGCACTTGCTTGCATATATCTTAAGAGGGAGGATCCACATGAGTATGTTGACAAGTACTTAACTTTGCAATCTTTTGTCGCTTCTTACTCCCCGGTAATTGAGCCTATCAATGGAGAGAAGATGTGGGAGAAAGCTGATGGTCAAGCACTTGATCCTCCAGCATTTCACAAACGTCCAGGTCGACCACAAAAGAAAAGGAAAAGAGGAGTAGATGAGGACATAAAGGGAACTTTGAAGGAGAAAAGAGCAAATACACTTGTCACATGTTCCAACTGTCATAAGCAAGGATACAACCGAAGGTCTTGCAAGGAACCAATGACTAGTAATGCTACTTCAAGCAGGCAACTAAAGGTGAACAAAAGACGTTCGGGACAACAAGTCATTCAACATTCTTCTACACAAGAGTCAATCAATGCAACTCCTCCGGGAGGCAGTCAAATTTGAAACTTTTGTATAAGCATTTGGTATAATTATTACTTGCATTTGTAAGAGCAAAAGTTTTTGGTATAATTTGCAACTTTTGTTTGGAGTACCACAGCACCTATGAAAATTATGGCTTGTAATGATCTCTGTATATGCAATTGCTTTTGATGCTGTTACTTTGTTTGAAGTTCAAGCTCATGGACAAAAAAAAATTTACTACCTTTTCATAATTTACAAGTGAATTGCATATATGCAGTACTATATATGCAATTGATTTATTCATGATTTATTCATATTTTGCAGCGAGTTATTCATGATTTATTCATAAAAAAAATTTACTACATTATTCATGATTTACAATTTAAGCTTATATGCAGTACTATATTTTGTCAAAAAAGGTTTCTATAATTTATTAATCTTAAATATGTTTCTTTAGGGCGTTTTCATCTTAAACATGTTTTAGGGTGTTTTCATCTTAAACATGTTTCTTTAGAGCGTTTTCATCTTAAACTGACTAAATACCAGATTGAAAATATTTATTAATCAAAAGATACCCAGAATATGTTTAAGGATTCAGATATTACATATATTCACAACAAATGCAACTGCACAGAAGTCACGATTGCTGGTAGATGTGCAGTGTAAAGTGTAAGGCATTTTTGCAAGCAACCAAAAATATGCAACACACATCTAAATAACCTCCTAGGATCAAAAGCAATTGGAGATTCTACATTTAGTTCAACATTACAGCAAAAGGAAGGCACCACATTATTGCAGTCTGCACAGAAGTCACGATTGCTGATAGATGTGCAGAATATTAGAGGTGAAAATATTGATTAGCTGTCATTAAGGTTTACAATGTCAAACATAACTTAGCCATTACATAGCCTTCAGCCAATCAGCAAAAAGAAGTGGTCTTCTACAAAGGCCATTACATAAACAAACTTCATACATTGAAAATTATAACTTTCCATATTTAACAAACATTCACAAAGGCCACTACAAATAGAGCCGGGAATTCGGGTCGAGCCCATCAAGGGCTGGGCCTATGATTTAGAGGCTGAAAATGGAAGTGGGCCTAAAAGGGCCGGCCCTGAAGCCCTGCGGGCCGGCCCTTTTAGGCCCGTTTAATATTTTTTTAAAAATAAATTAATAAATATAATATCATTATATCAAATTATCAATATGAGAGACACCTAAGTTCCTAATAGAGTATTAATAACAGGCAAACACTTATTAATTGTTTTGATTTATTTTATTTTCTACAATGTTTTATTCATTTAAACTTAAAAAAAAAGGTTAATTTGGACATTAGATGATTATTTTAACTAAAAATTTATGAGTTTTAAAAATAATGTATACCAATTTAAAGCAAAATAATAAATAAATTGTAAAACTTTTTTTTAAAAATTTTTGAATTAAAATGAGTTTAAGCCCATTTAGGCCCGAGCCCGTGAAGGGCTAGCCCTGTAGGGCCGCGGGCTTCAAAAATATGGTACTTTTTAGGAAACGGGCCAGCCCGTTTAGGCCCGAGCCCGTGAAGGGCCGGCCCTGTAGGGCCGATCCGGCCCGTTTTCCCAGCTCTAACTACAAATAAGATCCCTTTCACAAACTTCAACCTCCTTCTCAATTCAATATTGTCTTTCTTCATCTTCTTTAGCTCCTCTACAATTGGATTCTGGATTGGTCCATCAATCCAATCAAAGTAGTTGCATCCCCAACGTGTCTGTGAAGCACAAAAAAATTAGAGGACTCATAATAAATTCATAGATTGTGCCATTGCAAACTTAAGAACCAAACATGATTTACTGGAATATTTAATACTATACTAAATGCCATCATGCTCATCAGCGAATATTAGTGTGCCTCATCTAACAATTGAAAACTTGCAATGACCATTGTGAAAGCATATGAAATAAACAAAGCATCTGAAATTAACAAAGTTGCCATTATCACTTGAGACAAAAAAACTTAATGCATGATGATATCTTCATATCCTAGGATCAAGATACATCACCATGTTTTCTTAGAAAACCATTCAAATACAAAGTGTTGTTGTGCTGGTAAATGACAGCAGGCATGAAAACCATCCAAAAGCACCAGAATATCAGAACTTCTTACAAGGTAAATGACAGCAAGCACGAAAACAAGCCAAAAGCACTAGAATATCAGAACTTCTTACAAGGTAAATGACAGCAGGCACAAAAACAAGCCAAAAGCACCAGAATATCAGAACTTCCTACAAGGTAAATGAAAGCAAGCACCAAAAGAAGCCAAAAGCATCAGAATATTAGAACTTCTTACAAGGTAAATGACAGCAGGCACCAAAACAAGCCAAAAGCCAAGGGCATAATCACGGCCATTTTTTTGGAAACAAGGAAAATCTATAAGTTGAATACTTGTTGACGAACTTCTTACAATTCTTCCACCAGATTATGCCCTCCCTATGGTAAATTGGTCGGATGACAACAATCATTTCAATGTAAGATATATCAACTTTGGTAATCAAATTTTTCAAAGAAAAATTACTCATAATAAGTATGAGAAATAAATATAGAGAGGTCTAACATATTGATTTTTATACGCGACCAAACATTTCAAGCACTCGGTGTTCAATGAAATATCCGAATAATTATAATTAAGCATAAGCATTTTGACTTTGGCAGAATATATCAAATTTTATTAAAAGATTGCTGCTTTTTTGACTGTAGATTCGAATTAGGAGTTCACACCTCATCCACTAACCTTAAAATTTGGACACTTAACAAACCTCCTACCATAGTTTTGCTCTGTCCATGAAGTGAGAACCACAACTTCATCCCCACATTTGCACGTTTCACCCGCTGTTCTTCCCTTCCTGTTTGAACCAGACGACCGACTAGAAGAAGGCATCACTGCCACACACAATCGCACACTCCGCCGCACCGCAATAGACGACCACCTTCGTTCAACTTCCTCCAACCTCGCCCAACCCGTTCCCCCTTTCTTTGGTCTCGCAACAGACAGCCGGCCTCTTGGAAGCTTGCCCTAGCCCTTCCCCCTTTCCTTTCTTGATTTCTCCTTTCACCGAGTCGAGTTTTGTGTTTCAGATAAATGCTGCGTTTCGTTTCGGTTTGTGTCGCATTTGGGGGGCTGCTGTGTTTTTTTTATAAAACAATATATTATAAAATATTATAATTGCCACATCACCTGTCTATTAGGCATGACACATCAGCTCTTTTGACGGTGTTAAAGCCACGTAGGACGATTTAACGGTGTTTAAACTATGAGCAAGTCCTTTTAAATCTTCAGGGACCAACGGCCTAAACGATCCAAACTACAGGGACTAAAACCCAAACTTTGAAACCTCAGAGACCAAAACCCAAACTCAGCCAAACTTCAGGGACTAAAGTTTATATTAACCCTAAAATAAAAGTGAAAGAAATAAAATGGCATTAAAGTCCGAAAGCGCACTCGTGAAATCGTGATCAACGTTTTTTGTTAAAAGAAAATAAAATAAATAAACAAAAAATAAATGTTTGTCTAGCCCTCCCACTTCTCTTGATCTCTGTTATGTATTTGCTTTCCACTTCCTTCCTCATTCATTTATCTTTTGCAGTTACATACGCTGCTTTATTTTAGTTTCTTACCCTTTCTGTTTTTGTCTCTTTTCTCCAATCAAGTTTTGTTTCTTCACGCACACATTCCATCTTATTATATTCATTATATTATATCCATCTAATATCTTTCAAGGCAGCAGTCCGAAAAAATTAAGAAAATGTTTTAAAGGGTGATAGCTGCCAACTAAACATTCTTTCAGTGGCCTCTCTCATATATATATTTGAACATTACAATCTCTTAATTTCCACCAAATCAACAATTTAATATTTGATAATACACTGTAACCTCCTACAATTTTTATGATGAATAATATTGATAAAAAAAGTAAAAATATCAATGACAGTTAAACTAAGTGACAGCAAGGGGAGTCAACAATACCTTTTGAAAAGTTCTATACGTTTGAGCCTCATGAATAATCAATATTGTCAAATATAAAATGGTTCACTAAAACAATCACAACACTAAATTAGCTGGCTCCACATATATAAAAGAGATATTAACTAATATATAAGAAAAAGATAAATGTTCATCTTTTCATAACTTCTAATTTTATAGCTGTGAACATTAATACAAAGTAATTTTAGTAACATAGTGAAGCAGGATTACTGAAATTGAAGGAGCAGCTAAAAAAAGCAAAGGGAAGAAAAAGGAGTAGTAGTGATCACTCATCAGAAGGAGATTGGGCCATTCACGTACACGTCACGTAGAAGTTAGAAGGCATCAGGTGGGGCCCACATTAGAAGCAGCGTAATGTTTTTGGTGCGAGCTCATACACGCTGGTTGCATGGTGGGTGCATAGTTGTCCTTAAATTTGAGCAAGCCGTTACTTCCATCTCCCTGCTAAACCCAGCCTTGCAGATTCAGATTGGGGAACGTAAAGTGGTTCTCGAGGTACAGGGTTGGCTCATTTTCTCTTGGGCGCGTGTGTTTGGCAAGAGAGAATAAAGTGATGGAAAACTACCGGAGATTGAGAGTGGTGGTGGTGGTGATGGCCGTGGTGTTGCCGATAATGGCGGTGACTGGAGATCCGGTGCTTCACAAGGTGGGTGGATCCAAAGGTTGGATCGATCACGACGTTAACTACACTGAATGGTCTGCTCACGAGCAATTCCTTCTCGGTGATTGGCTCAGTAAGTACTCGCTCTCATTCAACCACTTTCTTCCTTTTCTGTTTTCCTCTTTCTTTATCTGACGTACGATATATAGTCCCCTCTTTCATTCCATTTATTGATCCTGCACAGTACGAATAGTAGACTTATTGGCATGGCTTCAATAATCCTTTGAAATATACACAAGTGTTTTGAATTTTGATGAAAGGCTCAAATGTATGTACTCTTCGAGCTTCTTGAACTGACCTAGCTAGTGGTCATGACCAAAAACTCTGAAGGCTGGAGAATCTCATTTCAATCAAATTTCAAACTCTCATTTTTTTTAAATATGATCAGCACTCTATTCATTTTTCGCTTGATAGGCATTAGATTCTCTAAGTAAATAAGTGCAAATGAAATAAGTGCACCATTTTGGATCTCTTATAGTATTGGTTCAATTGGATCAAGGGGATCGCAAATATTTGTCTAATTAGGAGGGATATATGTACGTGGCTACTACATGCCATGTTTTTCCCCCCCCCCCCCCAATTTACTTGTTGAAGATAAGTTTATATGATGGTGTTAGCTAGGCGTCTTCATTTTCAATGTCCTTAACTGTATTAGATCTCAATGTATCCTCAACATTATGTTTATTAACTAAGCTTGCCACTCATATTTCCTGATATAATAGCACCATAATTGAAATATATGGTATGTTTATCAATATATATATATATATATGGTATCCCCTTTTCCTTTTGGCTAAATTTAAAAATATTACTGAGACTATATGAGGTAAATTAAGTCATCTCCTGTATAGGAATGCCTGCAATGTCTGTTTCAAGCTAGTGCCAATTGGCATAAAAGATATCAACGTCATTTAATAGGTTTGGTATTAAGTTTGTTTCACATGGAAATATGTTAAGTTTATATAATCGTGACCTGGTAAAATTCACTTTCATGAAATACGTTGAGTGATTGTCAATTTAAAGTGATGAGAAGGTACCAATGGGCGCTCGGTCGAGATGGAAAGATCTACGGCCGGCATCCCTCAGGACGAGGTTTCGAATCCTGGGGGGTGACAGACGCGATAATTAACGCAGCCTCAAAGAGGTTGTCCCATCGGTACCAACCAACCCGCGTAAGTGCTCCTCGGTTGGGTCCGGATTAGTTGGGGGCAGGCAATGAACCCAGAATACCCTCCAGATACCGGATGGTTTAACCATCAAAAAATAAAGTGATGAGAAGGTGGGGGAAAGCAAAAGTTAAAAAGAACAATTCTGGCTCCCAGCAGAACAAAAAAGAAAGAGAATCTTGCTTTAAAATGATGAGAAAATGCTTCCAAATACAAGTCCTGCCGAGGGTCAAATAAAATGTGAATTGATGGATTTTTTCTCTCTCAAAATTCATGGACTAAATTATCATATTTCTACAATTTAATTAGATTTGAAATCTAGAAATATACTTTTTGTGTTGTAGCTAATTACATTTGGACCGATCCTCTCCAATTTGAAACCAAAATCACTGTGCCATTCGCCATTGCTGTTTCATCATTTCAATTCTCCAGTTTCCATTTTCTTTTTTACTTTGTCTCTCTCTTTTTTTTTTTTTTTTTGGCCTCTGGCCAAGCCAGGAACTCTTTAATCAGTTTCCTAATCTGTCTATGCATACCTAAAAGTAACCAAAATTAACATTCTGTACGCTATTATACTTAGACAGGGAAAAAATAAAGGAAAAGCTGAAAGCTTCTTAGACTAATAAGAGGACCAAAAATAAAAAAGTATTGTTTGTCTGTTTTTACTATTTGCTTGGATTATGCGAGGTGTTAATGTTAATGGTGAGTAACCCATGAGCTGAAACGAGAAACATGTGTGTGTGTGTGTGTGTGCAGTATTCAAGTTTGACAAGCGATACTTCAACGTTCTGGAGGTGAACGAGACAAGCTACGAGAATTGCAGAGACGAAGGGTTCGTGAAGAACTTGACGCGTGGTGGGAGAGATGTGGTGCAATTGACAGAGGCAAGGACTTACTATTACCTCTCTAGCGGAGGCTATTGCTTTCACGGTATGAAAGTCGCCGTCACCGTCCAACGTGGCCACCGTGAAGCAGCTCCTGCGCCGTCGCCCTCTCACTCTTCTGCATCTCCTACTTTCTCCGTGTTCAATGTGCTTCACTGCCTCGCGCTTTACATGGTGATCTTGGGCATTATTTATATATGAAGTCTAAGATTATTGTATTTCAAAGATAGAGACAAGGGTTTATAATTAAGTTACAACAAGCTAAGCTACCTTATCTGATTGATCCAGACCTTTAACTTATGTGTTGCTCATTATGGTATTTCTGTTTCAACTATCGATTGGTGCTACGGAGTCCACAGAAGTGATTTGAGAGTATGAGACCCCCGACATTTTCCGAGATGTCATATTCTACTATGTTGCATTGATAATTTGTTTGTAGTGAGATTGCAAGTTTGATCTCACTTACTTACAAGCTAGTCAGTTTGTCCATTTATATTTCTTCTTTTGGCAAAAAGCCCATGTTTATAACATGTAGGAGGAGAAAATGGAATTCACAACACAAGCCCATAACGACAAAATATCATATAGATGAACATTTAAGTACATTTTGCCCAAAATCGTTAGTTCTGATTTTCCGAAACAACTAGCTCATATTTTTTGGACTTAAACTTTATATCACTGTTAAGTGTAAGAAATGTCTTAATTTCGAGGTGATGAGTGCACCTATGATGGTATGACCTACTGAACTCATGCTAATACAAGCTCAACATTACGAAAGAAACTATTTTTTTAAGGAAAAAAACTCAATCATTCAAAAAGCAGGACAATGAACTAACTAACGAGGGTCTCATGTGCATTGCATGAAGTTTAGTTAATGGGTTATACTCCTTCGGTCTTAATTATATGACATATTTACCTAACTTTGAAGAAATTAAGGATGGTAGTTAAATTAGTTAATTTTATTTATTTTTCAAAAATGCCTTTATTTAATAGGGGTGATTTAGGAATACTACATTAATCTACCATGAGGCAATTCAACCATTATCTAAATCAATATTATTTCTCCACCTCTCTGTGGTTACTTTCATGGTATTTTATTTGATATATATTTGATACTTCATGATACCGCACGTCAGACGAGGCAATCCAACCATTATCTAAAGCAATGAGGGTATTTTGGGAAGAAATTGATAAAAATTAAAATTTTGTCCTATAATTAGGACCAAGATCAACTTCTAAATGTTGTCCTATATATAATTAGGACCGGAGGAAGTATTATTTAGGATTTTTTTAATAGTACATGTTAATATAAAGTTTACATTTTATATTGTTATTGATTACATTAATCAACTGATTGTGTGAGTTGTCTTTAAGAAATACTTGTACTTTTATTTATCCATGTGGCAAGGGGGGGAAAACTAGAATCGATCCTATAAAAACTTATTACCATGGTGTCTTTAAAATACATGACACTCTTCTAATCAAAATGGCTTAAATCCGTGAAGAAGGTTTCTATTGTTAGAAAGGCAAGTATATATAGAATGGCTCAAAAAAAAAAAAAGGAAAGCATATTGAAACTCTATAGTAAGTGATGGATCGAAGTCAGATAGCTGATAAGAGACACTGTACTGGTGGATTCAATTATTCAAACACTTACTGGTTTTAAGGAAAACTTCTGGGTTCAAACACTTGCTTGTTTTGAGAAAAATCTAATCTTTCTAAAATTTCCAAGCTTTAAAACAAGCATATGTTCCTAGGAATTAGGTTGCGTACTGCTGGCGAAACAATTAATAATATAGTGGGTTGTTTATTTATTTATTTGGTGTTTGGATTTGGCATGTTGCAAATACATTCATTGAATGAATACTTCGTAAGTCTTTGAGACAATAATTAAAATGCAAAGGTAGACCCCCCCAACTCCCTGAGGCATACGCTCACCTTATTTTTTGTCCGCATGAGATGAATGGGATATTGGACACGTCACTTCTTGCATGCTTGTTGACAAAAGCCCAACTTCTTTTCGTACGACTTTTTTGCATGCTTAGCACATTTTTATATAATTATTCGTTAATTTCGTTATTATCTTATAAATGCACGTATCGAAGGCTATTTTCTAATTAGGATTTGATGACATTATTGTCCTTAGATTATTTCGCGAGTATCACTGCGTATTTTAGACTATTTTTCAACGCAATGCACGCAACTCCTCAAATTTCAAAATCATTACATCGTTGCCCTTAATTGTCATTGATGTGATGTTAATTGTTAACTTCATGTTGATTTTGAGTTAAAGAGACAATTTTCAAATGAGTATTTATTAAGGCAATATAATTCAAACTCCTTAAAGAGCATTGACGTTAATTGTTAATTTCATATTACCTTTCAGTTAAGGAAAAAATTCTTAGATAACTTTAATAACACAACTATTTTTCACAGTTATAAGCCACTTATATTATGAATAGATAGGAGATTAGCTATTGAGATTTTGCACAAGAAAAATGGTAAACCAATGATATTGATGTTGGTACTTGGTCCCTACTTTCCTGTCTACATGCGCCCGCACACTTTTTTGTTTGATGGTTTATGCAATGGATCATTTTTGGCCCTCGGTGCACCTACCTTCCAGGTATCCGACGTTAAACTGAAGACCAATGCCGGATTTACCGACATGGGCCCCTGACAACCGACTAGTCCTGGCGCCCCAATCTGATAGGCCCGACAGGAATTCACCTCTTTGAGGCGCACCAGGGGCGAGAGCTCCCAATGAAAATTCTTTACATCTTCCGTTTCCTGAGATCGAACCCAGGAACGGATTGGTGTGGCGCAAATGCCTACCCATCTGCGCCAACTTATTGCATCCCCATTTGCGTTTTGTCCTAAATGGAGCATAATTGGACTTTTGCGCATCTGCAATTTGCTTTAACTTCAATTCCACTATCTAATTACATGAGAACTCCCCCATAAATAAAAAAGTTTTTATTTTCTTATGTGATAAATATAAAATAGAGTTGATTTTTTTTAAGATATTAAGAAAACTAATTAAATTACTTTAAAGTATTTATATTTATCATTTTTTCTCTAAACTTATTTATCTAACTTATAAACTAATATATAATCTAATACTACACAACATATCATATGATTAAATAATTTATTTAACTTCTTTAATCTTTTTTTAAAAAATCAACTATGTCTTATATTTAAAATAAAAAAAGTAATTCAATTCTATTTATAATTTTGGACATTAAGTAATCGTTTGGAATAGCTTATTTTTGGGCAATAAGTGCTTATAATTCGTGATTCACGGTATACGAGGTAAGTATGTGAGAGGAGTTTTATCTCGACTTGCGTAATAAGGACTTATTTTCCAAATATAAACTCTTCCAAACACACACTAAAACTGTTAGTGCCAACCTTTTAAGAAAAAGAAAAAGAAAACGAAAACGTGAATGTGAGTAGATGGGATTCTGACGTTGCCGTGCTATCCATGTTAGTAGTCTAGTCTATTAAGCCGCCACCTTCGTTGTCTATCAGCATTTATTTTGAGTATATGATAAAAAAAATAAATAATAACGAGGATATTCTTTCAAGTTCTTCTCGATATTTTGCTGAAAAGCATCCTTAGGATATTTTGTATGTGTTCATTTCATATTTCAACGGCGGCTCATTTCTTTTACCAACGTGCGCGCCTCAATCGATTAATTTCATCACGTTACTTATTCCCTGGTAGTACTCAATTAAATTTGGTTCCTTCGGGGAAAATAATTATTGTAAGGCTTATGAATTTGGCAAATCAAAAGCTAACATATTCATAGTCTTTTTCAAGTATACAAGCCTTATGAGTCTGAACATCATGAAGATGTTCTCCTTCTTTTCAATAAAATGACAGAGCTGCTTTCTAGTATATTATTATCATTTTGGTCTTATTTATAAATCTTTTTTTATAAAAAAATTTAATTTAATTTATAAGTTCAGTTTCAAGATAATAAATACGTTTTGTACTTTTTTACCCCTATTAATTGCAATAAATAAAATGAATTTGTTTATGTTGACTTTTGAAATCAATCATATAGATAAAGATGAAATTAAAAATTTAGCTCATAGTTAATGAGTTAATTAACTCTTCTTGATATATGAAAATTAGTTAAAAAAGATTTATAAATAGGATCAGAGTGGTTTCTTATATCCTTAATATAAGATCTCTTTCCTAATTCGTTTTAATTACATTATGAACTAGATGTGGCATTTAATTAAGATATACATATAATTAAGTTCCTTTATACGGAATTTTCCACGCCCTTGCATCTCGAACCCAAGACGTTCTGATGTTTAATTTTGTAATTCGGATAAGATTTAGACAAAGTACAATTTTGTAATTTCAAAACGTATAACATGAACCATTGATTGATATTTGTTAAAACATGGCTGTTTAAGAATAGCCAACAAAATTACAATATAATTTGCATTGTTTAAGAATTTAAGAGCGAAAAAAAGAATCAACATTTGCCCAAGAATAACAAACAATTATAAATGTTAAAAGAAATCAAAGTCGTTCAAAATCAAATAGCATAATCAATTATTAAAGCAACTATAAAGTTTGCATTTTCCGTGTAAGAAATCACAAACATATATAGTCAGTCCAAAAAAAAAAAAAAATCACAAACATATATAGGGCAACTTGCTTGTTGGTCGAAGTCATGTCTAATGTATATATCTCCTGTTATCGTTGACTTAATGTCAGTTTCCCAACCTTACACTCTTACTTCACACTCCATTTATTTTTAGAAAAATTACATTTAGATCCCATGAAAAAATAAAATAAAAAAATAATTCTTAAAGATTACAAAATAAAAAAATGGTCTCATTAATAACTCTATGAGTCTATATTGACAACTCATTAATAATTCCAGAAACCTATATTGACAATCCCATGGGACCATTTTTTCATTTTACAATCTATAAGGACCATTTCTTCATTTCTTCTCTTCCTTGAGACATGAATGCAATTCTCCCTTTATTTTTTTATTAAAGCGCATACATTTTTTTTTTAATCAGAGTTTCAAATTAAATTCACTAGTTATTGATCATGATGAATAACGCACCTTTTTTATTATTTTCAATTTATACCATTCATGAGTAATTGAGTATATATTCAATTGCTATAACGAGAGATCTCTTTCATGAGTAACAAATTGCCAACCACTATTTGGGAGGGTGTTTTGTTGGTCACCAGGTAAGCCACCACGGAACTAGTTTTCCTCGAGAGCTGGACTCATATGAATAGTTCAGATTTTTTTTAAAAAAAAATTCATTTTAATGGGTAAAAAATCTAAAATAAAAATAATATTTTAATTAATATTTTTTTTTCAGTATTTTTTTAATTTACAAAATCTTTAATTAAAAATAATTAAATTTGAACCATACTGGATGAGACACGCCATCTAAAGAATAAGCAGGAGAACGGGTTCTGGTAGGCCACTTGTTGGTGTATTGAAGACTCCATAAAAACTTTGTTCCCCCACGCTTCTCTTTCTTTTCAAGTATTTATTGCTGCAGTGCCCATCAAATACACTTTTTCATTTACTGCCCATGAGATGAAACATGAAGCATCCTATATCAAAAATAGCATAGCACACAGGGTAATTTAAATAATAGAAATTCAATAGTACTTATTAAATAAATTATAAATATTAAATATCATAGATAAAAACAGGCCTTGTCAAAATTGTTTTTCTAATAATTTAAATATGAATAGGTGGATATGAGATGCCTTCCTAATGTAAAAGAATGCGCTGCTTATTACTCCCTCCTGTCTTAATTATAAGATAAAGTTGACTTTTTTAGAGAAATTAAGGAAGCCAATTAAATTACTTTAGAGTATTTATATTTTTATTTTTTTCTCCAAACTAATTAATTTGACTAATAAACTAATATATAATCTAAAGATACTAAAAATATAAACACTCTAAAGTAATTTAATTGGTTTTCTTAATTTCTCCAAAAAAGTCAACTTTATCTTATAATTAGGATCGGAGGGAGTATTTTGGATGGGAAATAGATAGATCAATAGGTGAGTGTGAATATTCCTACATCTAAAACTAAGAAATAACAATTTTAAAATACAAAATGAATATGATGATAATGATAAACATTGTAGAGCGAGGTTGGTATATTAATTAGAGAGATATGATATGAATTGAAAGTATCTATCCACCCACATTTTGTTGCCCACTTGCTTGACCTGCTTGCGGGCCTTTCCCTTATTTATGATTATCAGAGGCGCTTCCGTGTGTTGCTTTTTCCAACTACTTCAAGCAAAAAAAAAACTCTCTTGATCTGTTAGTATGCTACAATCACCAAAATATCACTTTAAATGTATTTAATCTTAATTATTTAAGTTTTATCCTATAAATAACACCCATATGAAGAAGCAAGGTCCTGTTTTAATTCAAATTCAAATTAAAATTCGCTGCTGTAATAAAGATTTATGAGTTCTTCATATTAATAAAATAGAAACACAATACATGCGGCCACAAATGATGCTTTTTTTTAAGGGAAAAAATAAATAAATACTCATTGAATTTTAAAATCTTAAATAAATAATTATTAAAAATCTGAGTTGTCAATTGTTATATTTTTTTTGTCAATCTCATTACTCTTATTATCAATAAAATCAATTTAAAATTTTAAAATTCAAGCAATATTCCTTCACTTCGTCCTCTTAGGTGGGATCTGTATTCTATATATTTGATTATTTTAAATAGTTTAAATTTAATATTTTATAAAAATATTGTCAACATAGTACCACTATCGGTATTAATTATTTTTAGACAAAAAGATATATTAATTTTAGAAAATAAATAAATGCATGTATTAGTAGTGAAATTTAACATGGACAAATAAAGGTGAGGGAACGAGGGAAATGAGCGTGGAAAAGGAGGGAGACAAGCAAGTTGCCTTTATCTTAAATAGTTAATAATGCAAGAAAAAGAGTATTGGGTGAGAAAACAAATCATTGCGGTTTTCTGCTCCGTGGACTTTCTTACACTGAGTTTCAAGACTGCACGAAACCATCGGTTGCGCGATTAACGAAGAAGAAAGCTCGACAGCGCCACCAGAAGAACTTCTACTTGCCAAATACGGAAATCCAACGGCGGTAGTTATCAACTAATGGCCGCGAAGAACGGCGGATCCGCCACGGCGCAACCGCCACGCCCGACGATCACTCTCCCGCCTCGCCCTTCCATGGATGTCTTCTTCACCGGTGGCCTAGGCGCTAGCCCCGGCCCGATGACCCTAGTATCCAGCTTTTTCTCCGATAATTATCCGGACTCTGACTGTCGGTCGTTTTCTCAGTTGCTCGCCGGAGCTATGGCTTCTCCGCTTGCTCTCTGTCCGAGGCCTGGCTTCTTTCCGGATAATTCGACCGACAATTCCTCCAAAGAAGCTACTGCTGAGGATGGGGCCCAAAAGAATTCGGGTTTCAAGCAGAGTAGGCCCGTGAATCTGGCTATTGCTCGTTCACCATTGTTTACCGTTCCACCTGGGTTAAGCCCTTCTGGGTTGCTCAACTCACCGGGCTTCTTTACACCGCAGGTAATAGAATGGATTACCTTTTGTAATTGAACTTCTTTTCCCTTGAATTTCGGGTTAACATATATGGGACACTGTTAATGAACTTGGTAGCTTATTTCTATTGTAAAAAAAACTGCTTCAATCTTTGCCTATTGTATTTCTGCTTTAAATGGTTGTTCATTGATGCTTATGCTTGGACATATGGTCATTTCTTATTCTTTTTATTTTTAAAAATTAAAATTTGATTAGTTTTGACGCACTTGATATCTAAATGCATCATACCATGCCAATTGAATTGCTGCGTCAAATGGTTATTCGTTGCTGCTTATGATTGGACAATATATTTGTTTTCGGAAAATTGAAATTCATTTAGTTTTTACAATGGCGAACTGCAGTTTTTTGGCTCTGCGATTCATTGATATTATTGTTACTAGTCTGAAAATGGGGTTCTACAATATAGCATTCTCCTTTTTAGTTAACAGCATGGTATTTACTGTCGAGCAGTGATCTTCAGGAATCTTATGCAATTGTTCCAAGTAGTTTCACTGAATTCATAATATTCTTTTGTGACATCGTATAAGGCAATAATAATGTGATCTTGATTCCGGAGGAAAAGGGAAACTGATTAGAGAAACCTTTAATCCTATTAAGGGAATTGTAATTTTTTTAAATAAATATTTTTATTTTTATTTTCCTTGTGCTTAATCTAGCTTCAGGCGACAAAGGAATTGTAATTTTGAGTTGACACTGATTGAAAACTGAGAAAAGCTTATAATTTCCCCCCGTTTTGTAGTTCTGTATCTTGAATCACAGGCTGTAAGACTGAAGAAAGTGATAGAACTGCTAGTTTAAGATAGCAAAAATTTGAAGATGAAAGTTCAAGATAGCAATCTGTCTGTTAAAATTTTGGCTGTTTGTAAATGACAAGAAAATGTAAAAAATTGATGATTTATGAGTCAATAAATGGAATTGCTTAACCTTGAACAATATCTACGTCTCAATGATCCATGTTGAATTTTATGACTAAACATGATAGTTCAGACCTGTCTTCCTCCTGTGATTTTTTTAGAGTTTTTCCTGGGCAAAACATAGATGTGTCACAAAGTAGCTCTGTATAAGGCATTACCGTCCATGGAAGAGATGTCTGGTCCATAGGATTGACAGTGGGTGAATGTGCAGGATAATGCATAACACGGCATGTCTGCTTGTGATGCCATTAGGCATATTTTTTTTACATTGTTTTGCATCCATGTGATATTTTCTTGTGGGCGGTGGTGTGCACTAGCTTTTGCATACACAAATAAATATATTGGCCTAAGGACAGAGGATATCTTTTCATGAGTGTCTTATTGTTTCTCCATTTCAAAATATATACAGAGCCCGTTTGGGATATCCCATCAGCAGGCTCTGGCACAGGTTCAAGCTCAAGCTGTCCTGGCACAATCTCATATGAACATGCAAGGGGATCATCAACAACCTGCCATAACAGCTCCTGGTGAACCATTGGCACGGCAGCCATCGTTTGTTCCAAGTGAAGCTTCAGACCAGCAAGTGGCACCGTCTGCATCAGATTCTAGAAGTGCTCAAATGGAGACTTCAGATATTTCTCACACTGATAAGAAATACCAACTTTCTTCCTTAGCCATTGATAAACCTGCAGATGATGGCTACAATTGGCGTAAGTATGGGCAGAAGCAGGTTAAAGGGAGTGAGTACCCTCGGAGCTACTACAAGTGCACACATCTGAATTGCCCAGTAAAGAAAAAGGTTGAGCGTGCCCCTGATGGTCACATAACTGAAATTATCTATAAAGGCCAGCATAATCATGAACTGCCTCAGCCAAACAAGCGTATCAAAGATAATTCTGATTTAAATGGAAATACAAGTGTTCAAGTTCAGTCTGACTCGACTACACAAGGGTGGGTGGGAAATTTAAACAAGTTTGGTGAAAGCATGCGTGATCATTCAGTGCCAGAAAGTGATCCCTCATCCAATCAAGGTGCTCTCAAGCAACTACCTGGATCAAGTGAGAGTGAGGAAGGGGGTGATGCTGATATAAGGGAAGAGGAGGGAGATGTCAGTGAACCAAACTCCAAGAGAAGGCAAGTTTCACCTTTTTAATCCTATATCCTGCAGGTATATATTGTGCTAATTCATAATATTTACTGAATTTTGCAGGAACACTGATCTTGGGGCTTCTGAAGTACCTATGTCTCACAAGACTGTCACGGAACCCAAAATCATAGTGCAAACAAGAAGCGAAGTTGATCTTCTGGATGATGGCTACAGGTGGCGCAAGTATGGGCAAAAAGTGGTAAAGGGAAATCCCTATCCAAGGTGACCTCTTGATCCGTTGATTCCTATTTTCTCAGAATTTAAAGAAAGAAATGATTCTAACGGGTTACAATGTTGAAATCATGCTAAGTGAGGAGTGGTTTCATGTTCGTTTGTTATAGTGTGGCCTCTAAAGTTGAAAAAACTTACAGGAACCTTTTGTTCATTTACAGTATCTTCCAATAAGATCAACTTCAGAAACATTACAGAATGATTATGTCGCATAAAAAAGAACTTTATTGGATAAGTTGAATCAGTGTCACCGAGACACAAATAAGTTTTGGTTGGTTTTCTGTTACAGAATTCAGCCTGTCTTATGTTAAGTAGCAATATGACCTCTGACACCAGCTTGCATGTTAGAAATTGCAACATCTATGAAGCTCTCTCTTGCAGCCAACTGCATGCATTTTTGAAAATGATTCAATTACAACATCACAAACCATGACTGGAAAATTTAGATATTAGACATGGAATATTATTCTTCCATTGATTTTCTGGTCTAATGGTCTTAATTAGCTCAGGGACAGAAGCAAAAGTGCCTAATTGG
This sequence comes from Inga oerstediana, assembly GCA_963210345.1. Lineage (NCBI taxonomy): Eukaryota > Viridiplantae > Streptophyta > Magnoliopsida > Fabales > Fabaceae > Inga > Inga oerstediana. Next base: position 14,468,444 of record OY723403.1, on the reverse strand, counting down.
GATTTTCTTTTCCAATTCTTAATGACACCAAATCACCAATCCTGACATATAGTTCCCTATCTTGCCTGGGAAGTCTTTCATCTTAATTTAGTTTTAAATCTTGATTGTCTTGTACATTTCAAGTGGAAGCCTAGTTTTTGGCTGATAAGGAAGAGTGAATATGTAGCCATTTGGGTTTAGATTAGATGGTATGATAGGGTGAGGTGTGGGTAGCAACTTGAGTTCAAACCTTCACAATGTGAAGAAAGGGGGAGAAAAAGAGTAAATATGGAACTTGGAATTAGATCTCTAAATGTAATGAAATGATCAAATCCTTAAAGTTATCATCTTTCGTGAAATTTTCAAGTCTCTACTCCCTAATCAACTACATAGTTTTTAAGATTTACAGGACAAAATATTTACCTTTCTGGCATTTTTTGTTGCTGGTCCATGCTTCAATGTTTTGGCTTCTCTGCATATAAGTTGCCCTTAATCTGCTTAAAAGTCCCTTTTAGTAGTTTGGGGATTCCTTTTCCCACTTCCTTATAATGAATTTAATAACCCTGTAGCACTTGCGTGGCCTTATCTGAAATGATTTACTTTCTTTTGCTCTGTTTTACTCTACTATAATACGTGAGACAATCCATTTTTTTTAATTTTTTTGGGGTAAATCTAATTTGTTGCATAAAATCTGTGCACAGGAGTTATTACAAATGCACTAGTGCAGGATGCAATGTGCGTAAGCATGTTGAGAGGGCTTCAACAGACCCCAAAGCTGTCATAACTACCTATGAAGGAAAACATAACCATGATGTTCCTGCTGCTAAAACCAGCAGCCACAACACAGCTAATAGCAATTCAATGCAAGTAAAACCACCGAGAGTGGTGCCTGAGAAGCATCCTTTGCTTAAAGATATGGATTTTGGAAGTAATGACCAAAGACCAGTCGCGCTACGCTTGAAAGAAGAGCAAATCATAGTATAGTCTGGTGTTGATGATCAGTTGTGCACATTTCTGGTTAACTCACCTAGGTTCTCCCTATGTAACACTTTCTGTATACCACGTTCACAGTCACATGTATGAAGATTACTGCATCTAATGTCCCAACATAATTATAGTCTACCAGGCTGTTCCTGGTACTGTCTTATCCTCCTTGAAAGTAGAGCACAAAGAAAAATTGGGAAGCTGGATTCACATGGAAAGTTCACAGAATTCTTTGGCTTATAGTTACCTTGTAAACTTTCAAACTTCTTGCAACTTGTTTTTCATAGGGTGCGGTTCAGTTCAATGTATGTATTGTATTTATATTCTCGTATTTGATGGTCCATTGTAATGAATGATCCATACGCTTGCAAATATTTGAACAGTTGATTTTTCATAATTCTATGATGTATGGCTTGCATGGAAACACCATTTTTCCATGCAGGCTGAGAACTCAATTTTAATTTTTAGGCATCAGATAAATTTCTTTTGATAAGAGACAAGTTAGAAGTGAAACGGAAATTAAATTGAGAGAGCAAATCATTCCACAAGTAATAACATTTAAATATTTGGGATCAATTATAAAATAATATGATGAAATTGATGGGGATGTTAATTATAGAATTCAAGCTGGATGGTATAACTGAAGAAAAATTATTAGAGTTATTTGTGATTGGAAAGTACCGAATAAGGTAAAAGGAAAGTTTTATTGCACTGTTATAAGATCAGTAATGCTATATTGTAGTGAATGTCGGGCTTTAAAGGGACAACATGAATATAAAGTGGGAGTAGCTAAGATGAGGATGTTGAGATGGATGTGTAATTATACAAGAAAAGATAATATTCGTAATGATCATATACGCGAACGAGTTGAAATGACACCTATTAAGGAAAAAATGGTAGAAAATTATTTGAGGTGATTTGAATACGTTCAAAGAAGACAATTGAGTGCACCGTTGAGAAGGGTCAATCAATCAGTATAGAGTCCTTTAAAAAAAAGTCGATAAAGACTGAAGCGAATACTCAATAAGATTATAGAACAGAATCTTTTGATGAATAATCTGTCCAAAGATCTAATTTTCGATAAGACATAATAGTATCATGTGATCCATGTAGCTAATCCCGATAAAACTTTATTGTTGATGTAACATTAGTAGTATCATAATATCAGCCTTGTTTTTTCGTGAATGATTTCTCTTCCCTGTGAGAGGTCATGCGCAGAGAGTGGGGGAAAAGAGAAGATTTGGGATTTTTAAATGATAGATATCCAAAATATCACCCGTTTTTTTGTATAAATTTCTCTTACATTATGAGAGAAATTATGCCCCCTGTCCAACAAAGATAGACAAACTTTAATCAGACAACGATGGAATATAATTTTATACCAAACTTTAATGAAGATTTTTGTAATCCTTTTTATTTACTATTTTATTGCAAAATTATTTTCTATATTTTTTTATATTTTCATTATTATTTTATTATTTTTTGCATTATTCATTCATTTTATTTTTATTATTTTTGATGGAGGCCTGTTCACAGATCACCATTTGAACCGTGAATTCTATACTAACCTGCATGAAAGGAAGAAGAAATAAGTTACAAGTGTACTCACACACTTTTATAAAACAAATTGTAAATAGAACTTATAAAAAAATTTATTACATATTATTCTATGGTAAGATAATTATTAAAATTAGCTTATCATCATATTCATTTTTAAAAATTATCACAACATTTTAAAATGATCTTTAATTAAAGTTATTAAATTGTCTGGATGCTATTTCTGCATATAAAGTAAAAAATGCGACTTCTAAGTTCTAACAAAAAAAATCCAAAACATATTTATCAATATTTAAAATATTTTATATTTTTTTCCATCAAAATGACTTATATAATTAATTACTCCTTCCAGTTCTAAATATAAGATAGAGTTGATTTTTTTTTTGGAGAGATTAAAGAAATTAAACAAGTTACTTGATCATATAATTGTTGTATATCCTTAGATTATATATATCATTTTATAAGTTAGGTAAAATAGTTTGGACAAAAAGTGATAAATATAAATATTTTAAAGTAATTTAATTAATTTTATTAATATTTTTTAAAAATTCAATTATATTTTATATTTAGGACCTTATGAGCAAGCAAGTAGATACACGGGATGGAGTAATCCTGCTATTTGTATATACTTCGACGCGGATGAAAACCCAAAGGTCAAAGCTAGAAGTAATGTTTTAAAAGCCGAACTGGACATTGAGCAAGAAAGGTCAGCAGATCATGATTCAAACTATTGGAACGGTCGAGTCATTCGGTTGGACCGATGATGTAATAATGAAATTAAAAAATATTGTATATATATATATATTACAATTAGTCTCTAGTCTAATTTCATATGAAGTTAATAAAGTTACAAAATACCATTTAAGGAAGAACATTAAGTCAATAATCAACCTAACAAAATGCACTAACAATAATGATTTCATGACTTATCAAACATTGGTGACTTTTGATTAATTCAAGCATGAGTTTTTTGAAAAGCATTTGGACCATACCACTCTGGTCCTATTTATAAGTCTTTTTTTACTAAAATTTTTTGTCCTATTTATAAGTTCATTTTCAGTATAATAAATGAGATTTTGACAATGTTACCCCTATTTATTGTACAAATGAAGAAATAATTTAAAGATAGATAGAAAAGAAAGAGTTGAAAAATATCCATTCATAAATGAGGGCATAGTTGTAAATTTACCCTATAATAATTGAGTTAACTACATGTCCTTGATATATGAGATTTAATTAAAAGAGATTTATAAATAGGATCAAGGTGGTAAAAGTCATCATCTTCTTGGGAAAATGACCCAAAATCAAGACCTTCAACTCCAATCTCAAGCCCTTTTTGGTATGAAGTACTTGAGAGCTGGGAGTGGGATTGGATTAGGGATTAAGTTAGAATATATCGTTTGGTATAAGGGATTATGGATAATCAGAGATTGAAAGTACCAAGAAATTGAGATTGCTGTAAAGCCACCTCCCCTGGTATTGTATTTTGAATCCCAGGATTGCAAAATTATGAAGATAAAAATATCCTTGATTAAAATATTTTCAGAGGAAATTAACTCTAATTTTAACCTAAATTTAATCCCTCTCACACATAATCACTCCCTCCTCTTTTTTCTTCTCACCATCGAAATCTAGTTATAAAACACATCGAATGAAGAAATAATTTCATGACAGTCAATAGAAGTTAGATAAATTGTTAGCCCCGTAATAAGCTATACAAATCCCGCTAAAAGATCCTTCAAAGATTGCATATAGCAGTCAAATTAGGCAATAAAAGACTTTCGATTGAACAAAAGTACACTTCTTCTGAAATTGGCACAACTACTACCAAAGATGGCAGGATAAAGCAGATTTTGAGTGGCAAGGGCAACAAACCTCTCTTCCAGAGGAGTCACAGGGGGACCTTTGTTTGGTCAAGGGTCGGGGAGGCTCGTCGTTGATGAGTTCGACGATGATTTTCCTCGGGACTTAGAAGATGGATTGATTAAGTTTGGGGTCTAGGTAGGGATATTTGTATCTTTTTATAATTATTATCTGTTTATTAAATATAATTATTGAAATTATTCCTTCCAATTAGTATCTCATATAAAACATATTTTTAAACCACCAATACCAGTTTCAGTCCCAATTTCAGTCCATCAAAATTTAATGTCCCATACCAAATAGGGCCTCAGTGCTTCCAATTTCATCCTTAGCTTGAGGATAAACTTCATTGCCTTTTTTTTTTTTTTCAAAAGCATCTTTATAAAATAATTTGTAACAAATTAAATTATTAAAATTAGTAACATATAATATAAATAAAATAAAGTAACGTGTTTAAATCTTATATACCATTTTTTTAATCTTTTTGTAGCATCAATTTTTTTAAAAAAATAAAATTTGTAACAAATTTTATTTTATTTTTTTTGTATTTTTATTAGAATGGACGGTTTTTGAAAAATCAGTCCGATTTCCGACCCAATAAGGGATAAATAGCTGCTCAAAACGGCTCTATCAGGAAAAAATCTAACACATATATCTGGCCCATCGTCTTAAGCTTTGTTTGGTTGGAGGTTATATTATGTTAGTTAAGGTTGGGGGAGGGTTGGGGATTAAAAAAAGGTGTTTGGTTGGAATGAGGTTAGGTTAGGTGAGGTTTGTTTTTTTGTCATTTAGTGGAAACCTCACCCACTTTAGTAAACCTCCAAAATTGGGGTTTTTCTTAGGTTAGAGAATTTTTGTATGCAATTGTGACTAAATTGCCCATGGCAAGTTTTTAAAATTCCAAAACTGCCCTTCCGTCCAAAAATCACATGTCCGTCCCGCGCTGTGCATATTCTTTCATTCCAGAACTGCGTATTCTTTTATATTACCGCACATTCTCACCTCCCTGCCTTTTTCCTTCCTCACCACCTTATTTATTCCCTTTTATTCATATCTTTCTAAAATACATAACATACAAAACACATACACACTCTTACCTATATATACAGTCAAAGAATTGTTATTATTTTGTTCCCTCAAAAAATGAATTTTCTAGTATTTCTATTGATATTGCTGAAAGCAGAAGGAAAATCCAATGTTTTTATTATAACTCATCTTTTTATGTATTATAAAAAGAGAAGAATATGTAAAAAAGTGTATATCATTGTTAGAATAATTATTTTATGAATACATTGTGAAAGAAGTGTATATAATTATTAGAATAATTATTTTAAAAATATTAATTTTACAAATAACTATTATTACTAAATACATTATAAAAAAAGAAGGAAAATATGTATAAGGGTATTTTTGCCCACTTATAATTAACTCACCTAACCTAATCTCTTGAACCAAACAAGATACCAAACATAATCTAACATTTTTTTGAACCAAACAACATTATAACTTTCTCTAACCTAACTTAAATAAACCTCACTTAACTTAACCTCCGTTGAACCAAACACACCCTTAGTGACTCACCGACAATCCGACTATCCGGTCCGGGTTATCTGTACATTGACTAGAAGCGTCAAATTCAATTGAATTCGAATCTTACCGTTTAATAGGAAGGAGAGTTGCGCGCTATCAAGGAGCTGGCTGGCTTGCCGCCATGAGCACCATAGTACTTTGCTCCTGTTAGCCGATGTCTCTGTTCAACTAACGGAAAACGATTACAGAGCCTCCAAACGGTTACATTACACCTTTTCTCTTCTCCTTACCTTAGCAATAACAAGAAAACCCGAAATTATGAAGCAAATCGGACCCGCGAATTTCTCTGCCTTTGCTTTCGGACACCCCCAACCCTCTGGAATTGAATATCGTCCATCCTCCGCAGACCTCGCAAGCCTAATTGGGTCAAAAAGAAAAAAAAAAAAGATCAAAGAAGACACAGAAAGGGTTGGGGGCAAGGGGTGCCCCGTTTCTGGGTTTATCTCTTTCTCAACGACGACCATTTTCGGAGGTGGCTCAACCACATTTGAGCTCATGTAGGGCCAATACGTCCTTCCATATCCCGAATTGAATCGATCGTGCTTCTCGAGTTTTGGTCGATTCTGGCGGGATTTGGCGGTAAATGGGTTGCTTTAACTCCAAAAATGTGGTTGCCGGAGATTCACCCGAGCACCCGAAGGTGCGCACCGACAACGGGTTTGCTATTGTGGACGCTCCGTCCAGATCCCGATCGGGGATGTTAGCTTCTGCCAGCAAAAGGGATCGAAAATCGGAGGACAGCAATCGAGATGGGAAGAAGTCCGGGAAGGATAGCTCCAAAGGGGGCGGGAATTACAGTTTGAAGATGGGGCTTTCGCATCGGTTCGTAGAAGCGGAGCTGAATGCGGCTGGATGGCCCCCTTGGCTATCAGCTGCTGCCGGCGAAGCTATTCATGGATGGGTGCCCCTCAGAGCAGATGCTTTTGAGAAATTAGAGAAGGCAGGAAAGCTATTACTCATCTCTTTTTTATTCCTCTTCTTGGTCATAAGCTCATACTTATCTTTGTTATGGCAAGACTAATTTTAATTCACTTACGTCTTTTGAGTTTTCATTTTTTCCTCAATAAATGGAAAGGTTCTAGTAATTAACAACAACGACGACGACGATCTTTATATTCTAAAGTTGAAGAAGGGCATCCTAATGATGAGTGTAGCCTTGCTAGGTATTCTGTTGGTTAGGAACCATGGCAGTGGCACTTACTTTTATAAAATAGTGCAAGTTAAGGAAACGGGGCGTCCTAATCACCGTACATGATGCACTTGCACTGTGATTCATGTTTTTGTCAACATTTATGCTCTTTAATTTATTGAAGATATGTATAATTAGCTCAGGTAATTCCATCGTAGGGTGAGTTGTCAAACTTAACTACAAAACTAGTTTTAGGTATAGGGTCACTAAGGCAACACCGCAACACGAAGTAGGATCATCACACAAGCGGAGTGAAATCAGGAGTACAGCTTCATGCTCAGGAAGTTGTAGTTACTAATTCACCTACAACTTCCTTAGCTCCTTGAAAATTTGTTTCTCGTAAACTCTGCAGTAACAAAAGAATACCTGATTAGCTATCATGACAGAGTGATCTTGAGTCCATGCTATAAAATGGTATTGCTTACGTAGGATTGGGAATGGCTATAGACCAGGTGACAAAGCTTAGAGAGGATGAAATTGTATTGCTTGGCAAAGGCAGTACAACAATGATAAGGCTATAATAAGGATTGTATTGGTTTGTTTCCAAACTAAAGTAAACATGGTATTGAGTTATTTCAGAATTTTAAAGAATTCTTCATTTTGATTTGAAAGAATGTTATCCATTGAAAAGGTTTTTACTAATTTTACTGCTAAAAAATTTTCAAACATTTAATGTTACACCTATCACTAGTGAATGAGCCTATGATCTTGTAACAAATTTGGAAGGAAATTGGTTTGGGCAAGCTAAGCTTAGTGTCTTCATATTCTCACCCTAGAAAACATCATTTTTTTGGTTTGCAATTAGTGTCACTGCTGGGCCGTATTGTCATTATCTTGTCCCCAGATTTCATTTTCTGATTCTTCTTTTCAATGTATTTTCATATATAGATTGGACAAGGTACATATAGCAGTGTGTTTCGAGCACGTGAAGTTGAAACTGGGAGGCTATTTGCCCTGAAGAAGGTGCGGTTTGACAATTTTCAGCCTGAGAGCGTGAGGTTCATGTCAAGGGAAATTACAATTCTTCGCAGGCTTGACCATCCAAACGTTATGAAATTGGAGGGTGTAATTACCTCCCGACTAGCAAGTAGTTTATACCTAGTGTTTGACTATATGGAGCATGATCTTGCGGGACTAGTATCTTGTCCTGATATAACGTTCACTGATTCACAGGTTCGTCAGCATCTCATTCTTGATAAACTTGTGCCTTCATAGAATGGAACATTATGTATTAGGTCATTAATATTAGATCCTGTTTGTAATATAAATTACATTATGAACGAGATCTTATATTAAGTACTGGGGTGGTAGTATATCAAACAAGGGGGAAAGAAAGAACAACATTTTCTTATAGCTACAGTAGTTCTTTGATAGATTTAAAGGTGTTTCCCTGTCATCTTGATCTTTGTGTTTGGAAATAAACTAGTCTGATTTCTAGGTCTTCAACCCAAACATATAGTTTCCACCTTCAAATCTGAATATGCAGAAAGTCAAAATCCTCCTTCCTTCTCACTCATTTCCTTGACTTTTCTTTGATTATAGTTATTATGAATTATCTGGGGCGAAGTTTTGCTTGGCTCCTTTTATTGGTAATATGTTGTGCATCATTTTTTCTTAATTTTGTACAACAGGTGAAATGTTACATGAGGCAACTACTGAGTGGACTTGAGCACTGTCACCTACGTGGTATCATCCATCGAGACATTAAAGTATCCAATATATTAGTAAATAATGATGGTATACTCAAGATAGCCGATTTTGGGTTGGCAAATATAATCAGCTCAAGCAACAAGCATCCATTAACCAGTCGCGTAGTGACTCTATGGTACCGTCCTCCTGAACTCTTGATGGGATCAACCAACTATGGATTATCAGTGGATCTATGGAGTGTGGGTTGCGTGTTTGGGGAACTTTTTCTAGGGAAACCTATCCTCAAGGGGAGAACTGAGGTAAATCCTTATAATAGAATTACTTATTCATCTGATACACCATGGCTCATGGCTGGTTTCAGGAACTCAGAAGAAGAAAACCGTTATTTTTTTATACAACTCTATCACTTCTTATTGACTTGATGGCTTTTCACATTACAGTGTATAAAACTTGGCCCAAGATTTTTTTTCCTTTTTCTTTTTTGTTGTTGAAAACTCTGTCGGACACGCGCGATATTAAAAGTTTTTAAGCTGAGATAAATATGATATAATTTCACCTTATTGTTCTAACAAAACTCTGTTCTATCTCTGACTGTCTTCATAATTGTCAGACGCTTCTGAAGTACCTCGCTGATAACTAAACCAAACAAAACAAAGTATATAGAAAGAGTGAATGAACTCCTGTACTTAGCTTGAGGTTGCTTCATTTTTCAGTGGAAAAACACTTGTTAAACCTTACAAAACAGGATCAACTCATGCCAGTCCATATATTAGATTAAATCTCAAATTTAAACTTGGTTGTTACAAGTGATGTTCGTCTTGAATCTGCAGGTTGAACAATTGCACAAAATTTTTAAGCTTTGCGGTTCACCACCTGAAGAATTCTGGAGAAACTGCAAGCTTCCTCATGCAATAATGTTTAAACCTCAGACTACCTACGAAGGCTCTTTTTCGGAGAGGTTTCAAGGTATTCCAGAAACTGCTCTAAACCTAATGAAGGCTCTACTATCCTTTGATCCCCATGAGCGTGGGACTGCCTCTTCTGCTCTGATGTCTGAGGTAGATCCTGCCAATTTTCTTTTTTGAATAAAAAATGTTGGTTTTAATATCTATAGTGGATATTCCTCCACTGAGAGTAATTTTTATCTTGGAGATGCCTCTTTTTACCTTTTGATTTCTTGTGATGATACTGGAATACGTTGATTTTCAGATGCTAACTTCTTTGGACTTCCTGCTCCATTTGCATTCATTTGAAATTTTTATTCTGATAATGTTATTTTACTGTGATTTTTGTTTGATTTTGATCAAAATTCATATAATTAAGCTAAATTTCTGATTTCATGTCCCCCGTCTTACCAATTAACAGTATTTCAGCACCAAGCCGCTTGCTTGCGATCCTTCAAGGCTGCCAAAATACCCACCCAGCAAAGAAATGGATGCTAAAAATCGGGAAGACGTTCGCAGGTAAATGGTCTTGTCTTTTCAGAAATTTTGACACGGATGTAGTTATTTTTCTATTTGAATTCTCCCTTGCTTTGCGTCTTTCCGTGCATTTGTTTCTTGTTTTGTTGTGATAATGGAATGAAACTAATATGTTCCATCATTGTCAGGGCTCTAATTAACTTGGAGTGTCTTTGGTTTCATGTTCAAAATCACCAAAACTACGTGCCTCAACCAAATCCATGTTTTCAACACATCACACCAAAGCCCAGTGGTGAAAAAGAGTAATTGGAGTAAAAAGAAGTCTTGGAATATAAAGGAACAACCATCATCCTGTTTCTATATTCATTACCTGTTAGGATTATGCTGTCCATTAAACAATTAATTAGGTCCAAGTTTGAGTAACTGAAACAACCTTTGAAACTAAAAACTAGAGTTTTGTAGAAAGATACCTGTGCTTAGCGCACAAAGAAAAAATTTAGTCGGGCTGGGTTATGCCTTCCAATAAAACCGAGCACTTCAATTCCAATTTCTGCAACTAAAGTGGACCTCTGTTATCTCAGGAAAAAGACTGATGGTAAAGTGCATGAGGCTGCGACATCAAGAAAGCAAAAACGAGTCCGTAAAGTCTTGCAAGAACCAAACAATTTCAGTAACCCAGCTTCAACCGATGTACTCAATCTTTCTCAGTGCATGATCCTCCATTCCTTGAAGATGATTGCGGCTTTTATTTACATCTGCATCCTTATTTATTTATACAGGAAAAGCAGAACAATTCTCAAAAACCTGTAAAAGACGATGTTAAAACAAATTTTGACAGGGTAAAAGGAGGAGCTATGCATAGGGAACCATCAAAGCCTTCAACGGAAGCAATGTCAGAGACCTTCCAGATCAATGGCGTACCTCATGGCTTCAGTATATTAGCAGGGCCACCACCTGCCTCTGGTGCTAGTGGCTTTGCATGGGCAAAAAGGAGAAAACCAGAGGTTTCATCCACATTATCAGATGGTTCAAAAAGCAAAATTAGCGCACTGGATCCAACCTTTGCAAGAGGCACATATGATTTAACCAGACATGTGATGGATGTCACAGAAAGAAAATACAAGGACAACGCAAGCCATCAGGCTCGGCATATTCGACATGAACATGTTGATGCATCTGACAAATATTCCAAGCAAAAACCAGACGGTGCGGTAAATACTCAGGTAAATTTGAAACCCCCAGGCATCTGCAAACAAATAATGAATTACGATTGTGAATCAACACCTATGTGTTTAGTATTAGGTTGAAAATACAAAAATCATGATTTTGGTGGAATTGGGTGACTATACATGCTTCTATCAAAACTTTGATTTTGATAGTTTTCAAGACGATACTTAATAGGTTCTTATTTATCACACATCAAATGACTTTGGTACCAATGAACTAGTAAAGGCATGGAAACTCAAGAGAGTAATGTGCATGCATATGTATATCGCATTTAACTGCTGTTTCTTCATTTTACACTTGCAATCCTATCGTACTCTTTGCACAGTTTGCATTTTAATTTCTTCTGACAAATAATTTATAGGGCCACAAAAGACTTGGCAATGAAATCACACGCCAAGCAGCTGCGAAATCAAGATTAGGAAGGTAAAGAAACAGTTTGGTATCTGTCCTACTCCTACCATCGCATAACTTGTTGGTTAGTGTGTAAAAATGGGCTTATTTCATGTAGACTTCGCTTCAAGAATTAATTTCAAGTTTCACATTTGATCTAGAGGGTTTGAAAAATAGTGCTTGTGGCATTTTCAGTAAATAAGACACATAATTTTCCTTTCCTACTACTGCTCAAAAGTAAACAAACAACCGGTTACTTTATGCAAAAAGATGATGAGTACTACTAACAAATCAATGCCTTTTACAGATAAATGATGGAATTTCAAGGAAGGCCAGTCAAGCATGCTTTGCCCAACATTATGGTCATGGTTAGACATTGACCCACTCAGGGTCATCAGAACCATTGTAAAGTCTGATACTCCGACCCTATTCACTTACAGGAGTTAACAAATATAACATCTGTTTATATATAGGGAGCAACCCACATGTGTACATTGCCCTTTTCCAAGATGGTGTAATTTAAGAATGGCTTACTTGTCAGTTTAGGATTATTGATTCTCTTGCCTTCTTTAATCTCTATTCCTCACCTGACAGTGTCACTGTCTCACTAATTTTGCAATCACCACAATGAGTCTATTGATTATACGAAGACAAAGTGTCAAAGTATCAGGGACATCTGCTTAAACCAAAGACATGCCAAATGCTATGCGTTGAAATGAAGAGAAATCAAAGAAACCAGCATTTAAGTTGTAAGTATTGGCTTCCTAAATTACAGGAGAAAGAGGCCGAAGAGGCCTTTCATCACCTCAACTTTATTCATTTACTATTTTTTACTATTTTTTTGTACCTACCAATCCAAATCACAAATCAAGATTGAACAGGTGAATGATTGGGAAACAACATAAGCCGAGACAAAACTCCTCCAGTAAATCATAAAAGCACTTCTTAAAAGCTAAAACATACTTGCACCTGGTAAACACACCTGGTAAACAGGAAGATTGTAATATCAAGTTTGCAAGCCCGGATCCAGACTAATAATGCCAATTCATCTTTGACCTATTCAATAGTAATCTCAATTTCAACGACACGGTTCATTGCCACGCCACTAAAATCTGCTTGCAAATTCGAAATATACTGTTTTCCAGTAAAAGAAGCAGGCATACGAATCAGATTTCATTTCACGTATATTTGTTATTTCAAAACTTAATTCATTCAAAAGAAAGACTAGTGTTTAAATAAGAAACACCGAAAACAAAAGTTTTAGACCAAGATCAGAAAGCCGAAAAGTTTCCAGGAGAAAACATGTAAGATTAAAGAGAGATGTAGGGCAAACAAATCGCTTGAACTGCTAAGAACTAGAGCAGAGAAGCGGCCAGGAAGCCCGTTGATGATATGCGCCCACGCACCGCAAGAGGGTGCGCCACAAATTATAACCTTTTCTCGTGGAATACCACGCCACCCCTTCCTCAAGAGGGAAAGCGCTCGGCCTTAGGCGCCCCGATACCTCACCCCTCCCTCTTTCCCTCGCATTTATACCTCTTCCCCCTCAAACCCTACTACTTCCTTTTTTTTTTTTTTATTAATATATATATAATATTATTTTACAAACACATTTAGTGACTATAGAAACCATTTTTTCAATGTGATTTGTTGTGTACAAATTTTTTGAATGCTAATTTAAACAAATACTTAAGTTTATCAACATCAAGAAATTTAAATTTTAGGATTTTTTTGATCAAAGATAAATTTAAAAATCTTGCCTATGACTATGTGTTATTTTTTTTATATTATGACTGATATGCGATTCAGGGTTCATGGTCGCCTTTTCCAATATAAATGTCTCGTCTAAACTCAAATTCGAGATCCAGAGGGATTAACAGGGCCTTATACCGCTGACTAATTATATGTTGATTGTGGTACCTTTTTATATATAACATGTTTGGAAAAGCAATGTACTTCATTTTCATTTTTTTTATTTGGTTAAGGGTTTTCCTTTTCAAAACTTAAAATATTAAATGTTTTCATTTTTCCTAATAAATGCGATTTATATTCTTCTCCCATATGAGGTCCCTCAACTAACAACTTCTTGATTTTCTTTTCATTTCCAAGATTCTCTAACTTTGTGCTTGTTTAATATATTATCGTTGTACAACAAACTTATATCTAAAATCAAAATTTTTAACTATATTTGTCGTATTTCTCTTGGTACTTAATATATGATATATTTAGAGAATTGATTTTAGTCATAAATATAAGATTTTTTTTTAATATTTGTTAATATTTTTAATTTACCCTCCTCCTTTAACAATAATCAAAGAAGAGAAAGAATGATAGAATTAAAAAGGTAACTAATGTGTTTTAAAAAGTAAATATCATATTAACTAGTTTAATTAATTTTTTTAATCTAAATAAATTAATTAAATATGTACTGTATTAGGGCTTGTTTGGTTTAAAGGGAGGGGATGGAATGGGAGGGGCTTATTTTCCATCCCCTCCAAAACCCCCCAATTTGGGGGGAACAAAAATGAGGGGATGGGAGGGATTTGGAGCCCCTCCCTCTAATTTTTCATACCAAATAAGAGGAGGGGCTCATTTTTCATTCCCTCCCATTCCCTCCCCTCCAACCAAACAGACGAAAGGGGGTATGTCTTCCATTAGGACCAGTGGGAGTATAAAAAACAATTCTTTCCCCCATTCCCGGCTCACAGCTGGTTTCGAGTCACAGGGGTTCAGGTTTTGCGACCAGGTTCTTCCTCCCTCTTCTTTTATTCTTTTTCCATAAAGTACTGGATGTCATTGCAATCGTACTTTTTTTTTGGTGCCAACAATGAGCGTGTTTGTTTGCCCGTTTGGAGACGCAATCGGCCGATTGAGAGACGCAATTGGCACTGTACAGTGATTTTGAAGAAACTTGATGTTTGTTTCGGCGATGGATCAGCAGAAAAAAGTTAAAAAAAGTGCCGATGGAAATAAGCTTTGAATTGAAGCTTATGGGAGCGATGGAATCTGTTTGGAGGAGTATTTTCATATTTTTGGGATAAATGAGATACTCAAAATCACTTCTAATCACAAAGCTTCTTTTATAAAAAATGTTCTAAATAATTTTCTCTTTCTTTAGATAGCAATCTTCTGCTAATTAGAAAATACTTTGGGATAAGAGTTTATGCAAGTTTTGAGTTTTGTCAATATATGACTGTAGAAATGTAGAGAATAATTAATAATTAATTTTAATCAGTTTAAATTTATTATTCAGTTGTTTTATGATTTTATAATCAATTTATTTTTATAAACATGTCATAAATTAGTTTCTATATGGTGTTTTTACCCATTAAATTTAGTTTAAATAATTTATTTGGATTATTGGAGGTATTATTGAGATTTTAATTGGTTTATTTTGTTAGATTTTGAGCTATGTGAAAATATGAGTTAGGATTTAATATTTAAATTAGAGTTTGATATAATTTATAAGATTTAAGCTTGAGGTGCACAGTAGAAAAGACTTTTGGAGTGTACCAATTTAAATTAGAGTTTGATATAATTTTATTAAAATTGTACCATTACCAAATTTTCATAGTTAATTTTTGAGAAAATTGTGAAAAAATCTCTCCGTGTGTAGATATCTTCCCAGGTCTCATTGACAATTAAGTTGCTAATGAGGACTTTTTTCACAATTGTCCCTTCATTTTTCATAATTTTTTCAATTTTTTTCTCTTAATTAATATAAAAGTTACTTATGCAAAAGTCAAACCAAACATCCTAATTTTTACATAAGTTACTTTAAGTTACTTATCCAATCGTTAATCCAAACACTTATCATTTTACCAATCTAACTTTTTTTCAATCTTAAGATTCCATAAGTTTAAGTAAAAATAAGTTACTTATCCCATCCCAAAAAAAAACACACCCAATATAATTACAATCTACTCAAAAGGAGTACAATAGTTTAATCTCCCTGATCAAGATCCCTCCCTCTTCTTCTTCACTGCTTCCGATTCTATCTTCTTACAGTTTTTGCTATTAAATCCCAGACAGCCAAACTTATCTTTTATGATTATTATTGTTATTACAAATGGCAAGCCTTAGCTTGAGATTAGATCCAACTGATCAAAACACTATGCGGGTAAGATCCCTCCTCTATGGCCAAACTTATCGAAACAAATTTTAAAAATTACTAAAAAAATTAATTCATGGGATGAGAACGGTGGAGTCAGAAGCGCCGGTTGGGGGTGCTCTGGATGACGGCGATGCCGACGGCGACCAAGCAGGCCAACAGAGACGCAATCGGCAGGAAATAGCGACCAGGAGTGATGGCGTCTATCTACATATGAGCACATGTGGAATTTTGAAACATTGGCTTGGGTATTTTAGTCATAGTGGGACAAAATATCTTCCCCTCCCGGCCTCCCCTCTCGGCTCTCCTTCCCCACAAAATCCAAACCAAACACGCCCTTAGCATTACTCCATGGGCTAATGTCGGCAAGCAGCTCGCGCTTGTCGGGAGTTTAATTCGCCTTCTGATTCTGAAAATTTAAAACCCTTTAAACGCACCGTTCTACTCTCTTTTTTTTTTTTCTGCCCTTTTTTTTTCGGTGGGAATATCTTAGCTTAGCAGCCCTGTGCTCATTGCGAAAGCATCGACGGAGAATACTAGGGTCTATAATTATTCGCCATTATCCTGAATTCCTGATGATTAGGTTACAGCAGAGGGACATCGATCTCAGGGCATAACTGGATAGTTGCTTTGAGCTCGTTTCTTAATCCCAAATCCTACAAGTTTTCTTCTCTTCGGCTGCGGTTTAATCGGCGGTAACGTTTTGGGGTTCTTGGATCTATTTTCAAAATGCATTCTTGTCGTCGTTTAATTGAACCTTTACTACTATTTTTCGTTTTTCTGCGTCGTGTTCAATGTATAATTAAGCTTTTCAATTGAAACATTGTGTTCTATTCAGCTTCACCCTGATAGTAAACAAAGGGCTGCGGTAGAAAATATAGTTAAAGGATTTCTCTTCATATTAATTAAAGAGACCAGTTAAAAAGAACGAAAGATTTATGCTACTTCCCCTATTTTGATCCAATATGATTTTGTTCTCCATTAATTGCTTCTATACCTTTTGCACTCGTGTTTCTGAACTTGTAAATGACTTGTCAGCATTTTGGAGCTTGGTCTTATTTAAGCCTCACAATTTTCTTGAGAAATCTCAGTTACTCGATTCTAGTCACGATGTGTTAAATAATTTCCTGTTCCAATAAATTTAACTGAATTTTTCATAATTTTCAAGTTGGATATAGAGATAAGCAAAGTCAGTTAGGGTCAAGTAGTAGATGACAACATTTGACATCAGTAGTTCCTGCTCATGGTTGTAATTGGTTTTCGTGAAATAAGAAAATTATAAAACTTTGTCATAGTTGGGTGAGGGGTACCTTCCTCAGAAAAATTACATGTAACTTTATCTACTACCTATACTTTTATTGGTATTTTCAGACCCTTCAGGAAAGGGACCTTATAAGTTTGAGACCTGCAAATATGTGCAATATCAATGAAAAGGAAAGAATGTTATTTTGATGCTACATTTTCTCCTCTTTCTATTTCTGAGCATGATTTTGGGAGAAAAACTAAACATCGTTGAGTTTCGTCTTAGATCACAATGTTTGTTGTGAACTAAACTGGCTTGAATTGCAAATCACAATCTTATCATCTTTAACTACAACTTAGTTTGTTCCTTTTTTTTTTTATAAAAAATAATCCATTGCAGGGAAACATCTTTTCCAAAATACATAATATATCATTCTTAACGATATTTTCCATTGTATGGTCGTTAAAATTAATAGCTTTAGAGACTTCCGTATCTGAGACATTTAATTGCTTGGACGCCTAGTTAAGTTGCACTAGCATTGTGTGAAAAGCCCTTAAAAAAAACTTGATGCAACTTGTGACTTTGTTTGATTGTAATACACTTTGAGTATGCTGCTTTCTGATAAGATATACTTCCATGTATCCAATTTTCATGAGGTTTCTTTTGTAATAGTGCACCCATATCTGAAAATGGATGGACCTGTTCGTGGTAGTACTGGTGTGGACGCGTATCTACCAAATTATAAATTAGGGAAAACACTTGGTATTGGATCCTTTGGCAAGGTGAAAATTGCAGAGCATGTTTTGACTGGTCACAAAGTTGCCATTAAGA
Organism: Inga oerstediana; assembly: GCA_963210345.1. Classification (NCBI taxonomy): domain Eukaryota; kingdom Viridiplantae; phylum Streptophyta; class Magnoliopsida; order Fabales; family Fabaceae; genus Inga; species Inga oerstediana. Next base: position 14,450,409 of record OY723403.1, on the reverse strand, counting down.
TCCTCAACAAACGTAAAGTAAAGAACATGGAAATGGAAGAAAAAGGTTTGTGTAGCCTGCTTTCAAGTTTTATTGAAATTTTCATATCATTTGAGGATTTGGTTTCAAGTTTATATTTTATTTTGGAAGGTTATGGTTTAAATGTTGAAAAATTTAAGGTGTTTTCTAAGATCTGATTCCATTATTCTTCTTATGGTATGGAGGTTGGGGAGAAATACACTACTGAGTTTTGTATTTTCTAGCTTTCAAATTCTGCATGTTTGCTTCTGTTGCTTTCTGTTGATTGGATATTAATTTCTATTTATCCCCCCTTCAAAATTGTCTTCAAACTTGTCTCAGTGAGAAGAGAAATCAAAATTTTAAGATTGTTCATGCATCCTCACATCATACGACTTTATGAAGTCATAGAAACCCCAACAGACATATTTGTTGTGACGGAGTATGTAAAATCTGGAGAGCTCTTTGACTACATAGTGGAAAAGGGTAGGTTGCAAGAAGATGAAGCTCGTAATTTTTTTCAGCAGGTAGGGTTAAGCGCAAACTTTTGTATTTCAGTATATTATGTTTATCACCATTTATGCTAAAATTTTGCTTGGGAAGCAGATAATCTCTGGAGTGGAGTACTGTCACAGAAATATGGTGGCTCATAGAGACTTGAAGCCTGAGAATTTGCTGTTGGACACGAAATGCGGTGTTAAGATTGCAGATTTTGGTCTGAGCAACGTCATGATTGATGGTCATTTCCTTAAGACAAGTTGTGGGAGCCCAAACTATGCTGCTCCTGAGGTTTGAAATTCTTTTAATTGCAACTAATAGATGCTGTTACTGTTTAGAAAGAATTTTGTGATGCATATTTGGTGTCTTTTGGTGATTCATATTTTTTTTGTTCAGGTAATCTCTGGAAAATATTATGCTGGGCCTGAAGTAGATGTCTGGAGCTGTGGTGTAATTTTATACGCTCTTCTTTGTGGCACTCTTCCTTTTGACGATGAAAATATTCCAAACCTTTTCAAGAAAATCAAGGTATTGCTGGTCTGTCTTTAATCATACATCTTTCCGGTGAGAGGTATCCTTGGAATGTTTCTGTCATGTCAAATTATTTTCTTCATGAAGACTAGTTATGTCCTGGTCAGAAAAGCTTTTGAGTCTGGTATTGTCCTTGTGATGAAGAATAGTTATGTCTTGGTCAGAAAAGCTTATAGGTTTGAGCTCAATATTCATTGTATCTTTCTAAGCTTCAATCATAAGCTTTGGATCCTTCAGTGGTCTGTTTGCGTACTTGTGCTATTAATACATTCCTCCTTCTAATTGTTTTTTTTTCCATGGAAAATATCATTTTTAGCGGTATCTGTTTATACTAGAAGCAATGTGTCAGTGTCAAATTGTTATAAGTGTATCACTGCCTGGGAAAGTTTATATTAAGTTATTTCACTTTTTGTTTGGGAGAGAGGATGAGGTGGAGTTCTCTGATGTTTCCTCTGCATTTTTCCTTTTCCATTTCCTCTGCCACTCCTCTTCTGAGTGCTTTTGTTAGCTTAAGATGTGAGCCTACACTGTATCGATATATAAAACCAACATAATAAATGCTATATATTAGTAGTTCTCAAAGTTACAATGCATACATTTCTTCTTTTGCTTCCCAATGTTGCCTCTTATTTCTTATAGGGTGGGATATACACTATTCATAGTCATTTATCACCTGGTGCTAGAGATCTGATACCCAGGATGCTTGTGGTTGATCCTATGAAAAGGATGACCATACCTGAGATCCGTCAACACCCATGGTTCCAAGCTCATCTCCCTCGTTATTTGGCAGTGCCACCGCCTGATACTTTACAACAAGCCAAAAAGGTTTTATGCATATTATTTATACATTATTTTGATGCTTTTGCATTTTTTGCGTATGATTTGATGATTTTGTGCTACTTTATTTTACACCAAGTGTTTGATAGCTGGCTTGTTTACAGGAAGTGGTTTTTCTGTGATTTTTTTTGCTGCTTATTTATTTTTTGATTGCTTGATGTTCTTTTGGTGGTGAAACTTACTTGTATAAAAGGAATTTTCTTTAGGAACTATGCTTTGGTAATTGAAATTACATTCTTTTAGTGGTATTGGAGGTTAAGTAAAGAGTGTGCTGAAACTTTTTAATGGGAGGGCAAAGTGTTGAATAATTCGTCTGATTTTTTTCTGGAACTAGTTTGGTGCCTAATTCTTCTAGTATTAACATGAGGCAGGCATTAAACACCAGTTCTATCATTCTATTCTCTCTTGAAATTTTGTATAGTTAAATATGGAATGAAGATTCTGGGCTGCAGGCATTTCAATCCTCGTATTTTCATGCGTCTGGTTTGTTTATGGATTTTTGTGGCATATAGTGTTTCAGATGGATTCTGTCCTACACCCCCCCCCCCCAAAACCCACCCAAAAAAAAACACTTTTGCTATGTATATGTATGTTTGGAATACCAAGTTTTGTGGCCTCTTTATTATTAATTATTGGAAAAGTATGACCTGTGCAAACAACTAATTTCAATCAGTATTATGGTTTTGTAGATTGACGAGGAAATTCTTCAGGAAGTGGTTACTCTTGGATTTGATAGGAATCATTTGGTTGAATCTCTTCACAACAGGATACAAAATGAGGTGTGCACTGTTTATTCTTTTGTTGTATATCTGCCACATTCTCTTACTGCATGTATTTCAGGCTACTGTGACATATTATTTGCTATTGGACAATCGATTCCGTGTTTCGAGCGGCTATCTTGGTGCTGAGTTTCAAGAGAGTACGGTGAGCTTGTCTTTTTTGCATCCGTTTTAGGTTTCATTAGTAGTTTGTATTTATTATGGAGTGACGTATATGTAATGAATACATGGTACATCTTTGGCATGCTTGTAAGCTGTAGTCCCATGTGAAGTAGGCAGCAATCCCATATCCTGTATTACTGAAATTTATTTTATATCCTGCACATTCTGCTTTTTGAAGTTCATAATAGGAACAAAAGGTGTTATATACCTTGGTGTGTTATATTTCTGTTTAGTTTCAAGAGAATTTTGCGAAGCTCACTAGATTTGGTTATTTGATGATTGATTAGGATACTGGTTATAATCGTATGCATCCTAGTGAAGTTGCTGCTTCAGTGGTTGAGAACCGCTTTCCAGGAGGGTATATGAATTATCAAGGAGCTGGATTGAGGCCACAGTTCCCTGCTGAGAGAAAATGGGCCCTTGGGCTTCAGGTACAATGTTTTAATTTTTATCTATTCTCATAATGGTGCTGACTTCATAATGAGCATTTCCCTTTAGAGCAACGTTCACTGTTGTTAGGAAATCCTTGTTTGATGATGTTTGGGTTTATCTATCTGATTCCATCTATTTTATGGAAGTTTGGGCCATCAATTTTCTTGATTGACTCTGGTGCTTGCTTGCTTTGTTTTTCTCACGTGTTATTCACTAATTTTTTTTTTAAAAAAACCAAGGATCTATATTGTTCCCTGTCGATAGTTGTTGTTAGAAGAATTAAGCTTTGGTGGACTTGTTTTGGTAATTATTGTCCTATTGATTATCTTGTGGCAGTCTCGGGCCCATCCTCGCGAAATAATGACTGAGGTCCTTAAAGCTCTGCAAGAATTGAATGTGTGCTGGAAGAAGATTGGACACTATAACATGAAGTGCCGCTGGGTTGCTGGTATTCTGGGTCATAGTGAAGGAATGATGAACAATCATAATCATTACTTTGGAGATGATTCCGCTATTATTGAGAATGATGCGGTTTCTAAGTCAAACGTAGTCAAGTTTGAAATGCAGGTAACGTTTCTTTAAAACTGCAGTCTCAATTTGTTGCATTTGGCTAAAGAATAAATGCCTACAGAACAAAGTCTTTTAATCGCAACTTTTCACTGTCGTTGTTGGATAAGAATCCGTATATCTAAATTTAATTCTTTAGACTACTGCTAGGGTTACAGACTTTTTATCCTTTCTCTTAGTATCTGATATGTTTGCTATAAACAAAATGTACGTGACATTTTACTTGCCATATATTTGCTCCGAGTTGAGGGTTAGAATTGCATCAAGTTCCGTAAAGTGTTTGTTGCCAGGTTCTTCAGTGAAATTATGACTAGTTATTTGTCATGTTTTTATTGGAGAACTTAACAGGAAGCATCTAAAAAACTATCTAAATCTTCTCCTCTAAGTTACTGCACGTATGTCGCGTTCTCTGGACATCATGATGAGAATATTCTTTATTGCTGCCTGTTAATAAAGTCATTTGGTAATATATGGAGATTAAGATTCTCGGTGATTGTCTTATCCGCAGTATTCCTAGACTCCAAAGGTAACATCTTTCTTTCTTTCATGGATTTGGCAGCTTTACAAAACCCGTGAAGAGAAGTATCTGCTTGATCTCCAAAGAGTCCATGGCCCACAGTTTCTCTTCTTGGATCTTTGTGCTTCTTTCCTGGCACAGCTACGTGTCCTCTAGAGCAAAGAGCATACTCTGACAAGGAAGACTTTGATGTGTTTAATGGAGCTTGTAGATAAGCTTGCATTGTAAATAAGTGCAATTTCAGTTTTAGCCCTTCAATATAACCCAGCTTGTGCTATATCCGGGTGACCACTTTTGCTGCAAGCTAACCCTAAATATTAGACTTGCTTCAACTAGGTTTAGCGCTAGCCTTTAGTGAATTTCTACTAAAGGCTTGTGTTATATCCCGCAGGGGAACTGAATTTCTACTATTATGTGATACTGACCTATATCTGGGATAGCTTATTTTTGACTTATAAGTGTTTTTTACATAAGTTGAGACAAAACTCCTCTCACATACTTATCTCATATATCGTAAATCACGATTTAAAAACACTTATAAGCTAAAATTAAGCTATCCTAAACAAGCACTCATCTGGAAAACGTTGTGGAAGAATTAGCGCTAGCCTTTAGTATGTATGATGGCTTGTGTTTGGTGTTATAACTTGTAAATACTGCTTATAACTGCTACTTGAAACAAGGCTTTCTATCCATGCTGAATGTAGCAAGCTTGCAGGGTTAGCCTTTTGGCCTTTTGATAGGTATCGTCTTATTTATTCAAGAAAAGAGAAATGTGCTTGCGAAGATTAGTTGTTTTGATTATTATTACTAACTTTTAATTATTATTTTTTAGGAAGTTGAGAGATAGGTGGATTGATCCACTAGTAGTAGGGGTGTTCGGGATTGGGATCGGGAAATGCCATTCTCAATCCCGATCTCGAAAAGGGTTCGGGAATGAAAATCATTCCCGATCCCGATCCCGAATTTCTTTTATTTTTTTTAAAAATTCCTATATTAATTTTTTTTATTTTATTTTCTTTAGTCTAGTATAAATATATAATTTATCTAATATCATATTGTACTAAATTAGTCCAATACAAATATATCATTAGTCCAATATATATTTAAAGTTGTCGATTTAGCTACAAAAAGCACAAAGACAAGAACAAAAAATTAGAATTATTTAATAAATAGTAAATAAAATTAACTAAATTAATTAAAAGAATAGATATTATCTTGAAGGTGTTAGGAATTTTCACATTTTATTTTGCATTTGGTCTTGCTTTCTTAAATATTTTAAAAAATTATACATAATATATATATATTTTTCGGGATCGGGAAAAAGTCGGGATCGGGAAGTCCCATTCTCGATCCCGAAAAAAAATTTCCCGATCCCGAACGAAAATCTCGTCCTGATTTGCTCAGGATCGGGACGGGAAGACCGGGACGGGAAATACTTGCACACCCCTAACTAGTAGGAGTCCGTTGCTAAAATCATGGGTTGTTAGTCATTTGAATTTCGTATTTTGAATTTCAAATCAAAGTCTATTTCTCTATAAGTTGCTCTTATAAATTGGCATATTGCCTTCTCAATAAAGAGTGTTGGATTTTTAGAGAGTAAATTTCGTTTAAGAGATTCACTTGGGTTCTTTTAAAGAGTTAGTGAGATGCTTGCTATCTCTTATTGTTTTATTAGTTTAAATTAATTATTAGAACAAGTACCTTATCAATTGGCATTAGAGCCACGACAATTCAACATGGTGCTAACATGCTCTTCGCACGCAACTCAAAGCCTGGAAGAAGATCCTTTTGCAACTTCAACAGACGTGTTAGCAATCATAGTTGCTAGACTCGCAACACTAGACACCCTCAGAGAGAAAGTTGTAGCCTTGGAAGCTCGCTCATTCCGATTGGAGAAGACAAAACACCAGTCTATTGGGAAGTAGACGTCTCTTAAGAACCCCATGCCCTTTATGAAGCTCAAGTTTCCCAAATTCATTAAGGGAGACCCAAGGGGATGGATTCTCAAAGCAAAAAAATATTTCAGATATTACGAAACCCTAGAGGAGTTGAAGATAGAAGGGGCATCTATGTACCTCGAAGGGGATGCCTTGGACCTCTTATAGGTGAACAATGAACATATCGTATTGTATTAGGGTGAGTTAGTGAAGGCACTGTAAGAACATTATGGACCACTGGAATATCAAAATCCGGACAAGTACTTATGTGGCATTTGTCAAACCTGGTTAGTCTAAGAGTACATATTTGGATTTACTAGGCGCTTATCTAGAGTGAAAGATTGGTCGGAGCATTGCTCACTTGGTGTCTTTCTTAACGGCTTGTGCGAGGACTTGAGAGCGGATTTGAGGATTCATGAACCTAGAACTGTGTATCGAGCTATTAGTCTAGTATTAGAATATGAGGCCAAACTTAACACAATAATTGGGCCTAAAACCAACTCTGTACACATAACAACCTGACCCGTATATTCAACCTGAGAAAACAAAAGCAACATCTCGTCCCTGGGCTTGAATAGAGCATTAACAACATCATCCTCGGGTGTGAAACCATGCCTACCATCTTCCTCGACACCAACAACAACAGGAGAAAGGCCTCCGCTTCATGTGTGGCGAGCCATTCCGTTTGGGTCATAGGTGCACGGGGTCTCTGTCACTACTGGAAATCACCGAAGAAAAGGAAGTAGTCGTTGTGCCTATTCCCGAGACGTTGAAGAAGAGAACACCGAAATATCCTTGCACGTAATATTGGGCAAATCATCGGCATGTACCATGAGGCTTAAATGGATTATCCGAAACATGGAAATCATGATCTCGATAGATAGTGGATCCACGCACAACTTTGTATTTGACAAACTCATCGCGAACTACAGCTACCCGTTCAGAACATCCCAGCTTTTAGAGTCCAAATTGGGGATGAACGCTGAGTAACGTGTCATCATCTATGCCCTTAAATGGATGTGTAAGTCTCTAATTTCATCATTAAGCAAGAACTTTTTCCTTTTTCCTTTTTCCTTGGGAGGGCTTGATTTGGTATTAGGAATTAAGTAGCTAGCTTCAGTGCAAGCCGATTGGAGTCAGATGTTTATGATTTTTTGGGTTGGAGGAAAAAGGTATAAACTTCAAGGAGTAACTTCGAAGGCTGAACCTTAAGTTTGTTTACAAAGCTTAGAATGAAAGAAAACAATAACAGCGAAGCGAGCTATACTCGATGAATAATAGTTTTTAACGAACCAACATCCTTGCCCCCTCCACACGGTCACTATCACATGATCAACTTGCTGCCCGACACTTCGCCTCCAAATTTGAGGCCCTGCCGTTGTTCGCATTATCAAAAGGATGAGATTCAATTTCAGGATGCTTTGTTGGATCGTGGTTTCATCCGTCCCAGCTCTAATCCCTTTATGAGTATGGTACTATTAGTAAGCAAGAAAGATGGTACGTGGTGACTATGTGGATTACCATCATCTCAATCAAATTACAATACCTGATAAGTACCTGATTCCCAACATTAATAAGATATTAAATGAGTTAAATGGAGTTAAGTATTTCTCAAGAATTGATTTGAGGTTAAGGTATCATCAAATCCGTGTGTTGCCTTCTGATGTCCATAAAACTATATTCAGAATACACTCTAGTCACTATGAGTTTGTGGTCATGCCCTTTAGATTAACCAACACCCCAGCAACCTTTCAGACGATCATGAATAATCTTTTTCGCCCTTATTTGTGAAAATTTGCATTGGTGTTCTTTGACAACATTCTGGTGTATAGTTCTTCTATGCCGGGCCATTTAGAACATCTCAGGATTATCTTTTAATTTTGTAGCAGCAATCCTTTTATGCTAACGCCAAGAAGTCTTTCTTGGGACAAATGAGGATCGATTACTTAGGGCACATAGTTATTAGCGGTGGTGTTGAGGTTGTTCCAGAGAAAGTCATGGCCGTTGCTTATTGGCCAACACTGTTATCACAGGGTATTATCGACAGTTTGTAAAGAATTATGGGATTATTGCTCGTCCTTGACAGATTTGACTAAGACAGATGCATTCCAATAGTCTGGAAAAGCTCAAGGAGCTTTTGATGAACTGAAGATAGTTTTGACTACCACACCAGTCCTCTAATTATCGAAGTTCTAGGAGCCTTTTATTGTTGCATGTGATGCCTCCATGGACGGGATTGGAGCAGTTCTTATGCAGAATGGGCGCCTCATGGCCCATTTCAGCAAAGGCTTCTCTTTTTCCAACCGTTACAAATCTACTTATGACCAAGAGCTTCTTGCCCCGGTGCATTTTCTCTAAAAATGGCGCCACTATTTATTGGGACACCATTTTTATGTACAAACATATCATCACAGCCTGAAACATTAGCTAGAACAGAAAATTGTGACTACTTCACAAAAAAGACTCTTGGTGAAACTTCTTCCCTTTAACTTCACCATCATCTATAAACCAAAAAAAGGAGAATACAACATCTGATTTCCCTATCTAGAAAGCTAAAACAAGCTGATTTCGTTCAAATGGTCATTCTTATGGCAAATGAACTTCAAATGTTACCTCATGCATTATTAGAAGACCCCGAGACCAAAGCCAAGACCGATGAATTACAAGCAAATTGGGGTCAACATTCTCATTTCCATTTTGTAGTGGACGATTGTTCTACAAAACCAAATTAGTCCTACCTAATCTAACCGAGCTTCGAGAAAAACTAATGGCTGAGGCATATGCTACTCTAACCTGGGACCACAGTGGTTATCTTAAAACTTTAAAGAGGCTAAGAGATCAACTATATTGGAAGGGAATGGAGAATGATGTAAAACAGTACATCCAACGTTGCTTGACTTGTCAACAGACAAGTACTAAACCTTGGCTCCAGCAGGACTTTTAGAGCCCTTTTCCATTCTCGAATGAATCTGGAAGGACATCTTACTTGACTTCATTACAGGACTGCCAAAATGTAAGGGATTTAATGTGATTCTGGTGGTAGAGGACCAATTTAGTAAGTATTGCCATTTCATTGGTCTATCTCACCTATATACTGCTAAAACAGTTGTTGCAACATCCTGTCAAGAGATAGTCAGGTTACTTGGGATGCCTAGATCCATTGTTTCTAATAGGGACTCGCTCATTTTAAGCAATTTATGGCAAGAATTGTTTCGTTTGAGCTAGACACGCTTAAATATGAGCACCGCTTATCACCCACAATCCGATAGGCAAACAAAAGTGGTAAACCATTGTTTGGAGACATACTTATGATGCTTTGCACATGAACAACCAAGGCAATGGAGTATATTTTTATGTTGGGCAAAGTATTCCTTTAATACAGGGTATCATGTGTTAGCCAACACCATGCCTTTTAAACTAATTTATGATTAAGACCCACCTCTACTCGTTCCTTATGTCAAGGGCGAAAATTTAGTAGCAAACTAGAAGCGCAACTTGAAACCCGAGACACTATGTTAAGGGTCTTATGAGCCAACCTCCTAAAACTCAAAATCGAATGAAGTTGCACGCAGATAAGCACCGCAAGGATCTTGAATTTTCCCTAGGAGATGCTGTTTGGTTGAGGATACAATCTTATCATTAAAAATCCCTAGCCAAGGAAAGGTTTGAAAAACTTTCTCCAAGGTTTTTTGGGCCTTTCAAAGTTCTTAAGCGAGCAGGCAGCATGACATATGAGTTAGAGCTCCTTTCAAATACAAAAATCCATCTTGTCTTCCATGTATCCTTATTGCGACCAGCACCCGGCTAGCAACCCACCAATTTGCCGCTTCTCTGCCCATATCCACAGATATTGAGCTAATCCATTCGCCGTCTAAAGTGTTGCAACATCGTTGGACAACCGATAAGAAGTTGGGATTACTTATTGAGTGGGCAAACCATCCTGTAGAGTATGCTACTTGGGAAGAATATGATCTTGTTGTTGAACAATTTCCTCAATTCTGACTTGAGGACAAGTCAGTTTTCCGAGGGGAGAGATGATAAGTATTGCTTGAGTTATTCAAGCAAAGGGAAATGTGCTAGGGAAGATTAATTGTTTTGATTATTATTATTATTGACTTTTAATTATTATTTTTTAGGAAGTTGAAAAATAAGTGGACTGTTCCACTAGTAGGTGGTAGTTGCTAAAATCATGATCGTATTTGAATTTCAAATTAGAGCCTATCTCTCTATAATTTGCTCTTATAAATTGATATATTGCCTCCTCAATAAAGCATTGCATTTTCAGAGAGTCAATTTGGTTTAGGAGATTCTCCTAGACTATTTTAGAGAGTTAGTGAGATGCTTGTTATCTCTTTATGATGAAATATCTTATTGTTTTATTAGTTTAAATTAATTATAAGAACATGTATCTTATCACCTTTGCATGAAAGTGTTGATAGTGCTATGTATTCACTTCACGCTTGTTGGCTAGTTTGAGGCTAAGAACGAATCCAAGGTTCGTGGTATGGACTTAAAACCTATTTAAATATCACCCATGAAATGCAGAGTTCATTGTTAACCTAGAACCTATTCCGTCCACTTATGGGTGTTTGGTAACTTGTACGATAACCACAGTTTTGAGTTAATAATTAATTTTGACATGGACATATGTTTGGTTTTGAGTTGATAATTAATCATCCTCGGCATGCTCCTTGAGTACGTTTCTTTGGGAACCTTGGGGAAAGGCCATGAAAATTTAAAAAAATAAATAAATAAATATCCCGATCCATTATTGTGTAACATTTCCCTTTCCGATTGACTTGCAAAAGCCACCTCTCTCGCAGCATTAGTGGACGGAATAGCTGGAAGCACTCAATTTGGAAATTGTTGTATGATGAGTTGGCATTCATTAACAGATGAGATTGACATGAATATAGAATCAATTATTAGAAGAAGAATGATCAGAACTCAAATTTAACTAACGTTAATACAAGACTTGATTTGTCACTCAGCATACATTCAAGTTACAGAAACGTAAGACACTTTGGAACCCAACCGTTATTTAGTTAGTTAACGTAACATATGGGAGGAAGATCCAGAGAATTCCAAAGCAACAATTCACTATCAACACTAGTAGTAGTAGAAGATGATGAACTCTCAGCCTCATTTAATGTCACTGTGTTTTGTTCTTCTTCTTTGTGCTCCTTATTTTCCTCGAATTTCTCCTTGCTGCTACATGCCACCTTAAGGTTAGCTAAATGATTAGAAACCCCTCTTGCCTTGGAGTTTCCAGATCCTTCTCCTCCTAACTTCAGCTTTAAGCATTCAGGTATTCCATTAAATGCATAAAGAGAAGCTGAGAACTTCCTCTCGTACTTCATCCTCTTCATGGCTGCTCTAAGCATCGAAGGCTCATCGCCGCCGTAGCTCTCTGCCTCAACCACCACTGGCCCCTCCATCTCTTCCGCCATCTCAAACGGTGAATAGTAACATGAAGGAGCAACCTTGTCCACAAACTCAAAATCCTCCACACCCACACGCGTGATTTCTTGTTCCTCTTCTTCTTCACTTTCTTCCTCTCTTTCCCCTCCTGAAATGTAGTCTGCAACAACATTCCTGACGTCATTTTCCGACCCCATTTCTCTTACCCTGCATTGTTCTGTTTCAGTCAAACATGATTCAAGACTACTGGTAAAGGACTCAACTTGTGCACTATGATCAGTGCACATATTAAAGTCATTGTTGTTTCCTGCGCTGTAATCTTCCGGATCATTAAGGAAATCAGTCAACTGGTCAATAGAAAAATCAGCATCTGCTTCCTCATTGTGCAAATCAACTTGCTGATGATCAGAGAGAGGAGAAACAGAGGAAGAAGAAGAAGAATTATCAGAAGAACAAGAAACAGAGCAAGTGTTGTTCCTTGCTTTGAGCCTCTGAAGGAGGAGATTGGTGATCTTAGAGGAAAGAGCAGGGGTTTTTGAAGAAGAAGAATAAGAACAAGGCCAGAAATTGGTCCTAGTGTTGGCACCACGAAGGAGACAAGCAGCCTCATCATAAGCTCGAGCAGCTTCCTCTGCAGTATCGAAAGTTCCCAACCAAACCCTAATCTTCTGAATGGTATCCTTAATCTCTGCTACCCATCGTCCAGAAGGCCTTTGTCTTACCCCAACAAAACCCTTCCTTGCTCTTCTCCTCACTCCCAGTGCTTCAGCTTCCTTCATCATCTCATCCCATTTCATGTTTCTGTCTTCCTCTATTTCCATGGCTTTCCTCTTCCTTGTCATTTTCAGCTCTTCTTTCAGAGCCCAAGGCTTGTTTTGTTCTATGATCTATCTATGAAGCTTTAACTCTATGGTTGGTTGCTTGAATTGGAGATGAAGGCAGTGTGGGGTTTATATATATGTGTTTGTGGAGGGCGTGGGGTGAGAAGAAAGATACTGTCAAATAAGTGTTGAGGCTGAATGGGTCGCATGGGTTGGTTTTATTCTTTTGTTTTGTTATAATTTCGGCTTCAATATCCCAGCATTTGGCAGTTTTTGAGGCTTTGTAATTAGTGCTCTATTATTATTTATTTATATTGATTCTTTTGTTTTGCTTGGCCAAAGCCAGGAGTAAGGACCTAGATTTCGCCTACAAGTGTGAGCCTAAATGGGTCATATTTTTAATGTATCTTTGACCAAGCGTTCAGAAATCATGTTCACATAAGTTGAGATAAAATTTTTCTCGTATATTTATCTTATATATTGTAAATTATGTTGGAAAAATAACTTCTACCACTAATCCAAATATACACTTAAAATTTTTTTTTTTTTCATAATTCACGCTCATCGTACAAGGATGAAACTCATGATCTTAATATTAAAAAGGCTTTTAAAAGAGGAATTTGATGTGATTGAACTATAAGGTCTCAACTCTTTAAAACAACAACAATAATAAATTTTATCATATTAAGTAGGGTTGGTTGAATGACCATTGTCCTCTATCAATAACTTAAAATAAATTGTTGATCAAAAAGTCTTTCCTAATCACTTATAATATGGGGTAAATATGTAAATTTACCTATAATGTTTTCTCAAAATTACACCTAGATTTATAAAGTTTTATTGGATATAAAAATACACATGAACTTCTGTATCAAAATTTAAAAAAATACACACAAACTTTTTAAAATGAGGTAAAAACAACAAAACCGTTAATTTAGGCAAATACTATTAATGTATACATAGAGAAATCTTATCAGCCCTACAAATATAAAGTAACAAATTGTTTGCTCATATTAATGATTTTGTCATTTTTACCCAAACTGACGATTATGGTGTCAGGTGCAATTCTGTGGAGATATTATAGGTAAGTTTGCACATTAATTCTACTATATACACATACTAAGAACTACACTTAAAGTTCAATAAATAACTATAGACTGGTAGAGTGATATGAATAATGTTGTAGATAATTGATTGATAAAAATCGATTTTTTTGAGGACACAATAGATGTCTACTCTCATTATATGCTCTTACTTGGCACAAATACAATAGTAAGTCTGTAACTGAGGCATAACCCAGACGTTTTGGGTATGTTTGTTTGGGCGTTACGATTGCTTATAAGTTGCTTTTTACGTAAATCGAGACATAACTCCTCTCACATACTTACTTCGTATACCGTAAATCACTATTGAAAAGCTACTTATAAGCAATCGAATCGCTAAAACAAACATAGATTTTTTTTGGTAAAAGAATATCATAGATTTTTATTGTGAAGTTATAAAACAGATCTCTCTCGCACTTCAAGGTATCTTGTTTTTTTGGCTAATTAAAACACACATCAAGTTATTGTGAAAACGGTTAAAAGCGAAGCAATTAGCAATGAAACTTGTAAGAAATGACAATGTAAAAAGTCTCTTTCACGGCAAAACTATGTCAATATCGCCGTTATTTAATTAACAAGAAATATTCAAATAATAATAATATATACCAGCGAGGTTTCCTCTTGTCGTTGCTTATAATTGTCAAGAAAAACGATCAATCCAATGTTTCTCACCTGAGACATGATGTCCCCCCGATGAAACTGCTTATGTGATTTTTTTTTTTTTTGGTTCCAATATTTATACATAGCGTCACTACCAAACTTCGATTGATTAAAATTATATTATCATATAACCTTTTTATTTAATTGTATAAACATTATTGATAGAGTTTCCGTCCTTCAACTACACCCCAGACGGTGACGTTTCTGGATCAACTTGAGAAGCTCTTTTCTTTTTGTGAAATATTGAAGATGATCGTAAGATATGACTAGAGTGCGGATTAAACTAGAAATATGATGTGGAAACTGATCACTTGATTTGATTATTTAAGTGCAATATATATGCTCATATAGTTTTCACACATGAGACAAGTGTTTATTAGATATATCGATGAAAAATAAAACATTTTCTCACTCAAATTGCACTATAAATTTTATTCTATATTTAGGACCGGAGGTAGTATAAGATTAAGTTGATTAATTTGTGAAGATTAAGAAAGTTAAAATAATTACTTAATTATATATCATTTTATAAGTCACACAAATTAATTTAAAAAAATAAATATAAATATTTTAAAATAATTTATTTATCTTCCTTAATCACTCCAATTAATCAACTGGGTTTTATATTAAAAAATATATAATTCAAAAGATATGATCAAGAACATATTGTCATAATGATAATTTGCGAACTAAAAAGGTGGGTTGTTCCAAAACTTAAACTTTCAAACATAAATATGCAACTTTGAATTTTCAAAGTAAAGGCCGATGGTGAATATCAAAGGCCAGAAATTAAATACATTATTCTAAAAATAAGTTATAAGATTGAATGCAATCTTCTTTAAAAGAGAGGTTGTAACTTGTGAGATCAAACGTAGTAGTCGGCAAAAAAGGATCAAACACAGTAAAAATGATTCTGACATGACAGCTAAAGTGAGAAAAGTTTTTCTCTTTTTTTGAGGGGAAAAAAAGAGTAACGGTCTCCCTGACATCATTTTACAATAGCTATTAGCTTATTCTAATTTTTTTGGTCCGAGTTATTCTAATATCGGCTCCACATGAACTGTTTCAAGAGATGTTAGTGTCTGAATATAATGATCGAGATTTTATTATAAAAGAAAAATGATTTATAAAATATACACGATGGACAATGTTGCAATTAACGATATCATTTATATATATGTCTACGGTCAAATTAATCAAGTATTTGCTATCCATACATCTTTCACTGTATTCTTTTGGTTCTTAATATAAGATTCAATTAGCTTTTTTTATAAAGTTTAAGGAGGCAAAATAAACAACTTAATCAAAGTATATGTTATATATTATTATATTACACATGTCTCCCTCCGGTCTTAATTATAAGATAAAGTTGATTTTTTTGAAGAAATTAAGGAAATTAATTAAATTACTTTAAAGTATTTTTATTTTTATTTTTTTCTTTAAACTAATTAGTTTGACTAATAAATTAATATATAATCTAAGGATATATAACATTTGATATGATTAAGTAACTTATTATGCTCATTTGGATAGCTTATTTTTGGGTAATAAGTGCTTATAAAACGTGATTTACGGTATATAAGGTAAGTATGTGAGAAGAATTTTATCTCAACTTATGTATGTTTGTTTTAACGATTCGATTGCTTATAAGTTGCTTTTTAATAGTGATTTACGGTATACGAAGTAAGTATGTGAGAGGAGTTGTGTCTCGATTTACGTAAAAAGCAACTTATAAGCAATCGTAACGCCCAAACAAATCCAAACATGCTTTTTAGTTTCCTTAATCTCTCCAAAAAAAATCAACTTTGTCTTATATTTAAGATCGGGGGTAGTAGTTTATAAATCAGTCAAGTTAGTTCGGTAAAAAAATAATAAATATAAATACTTTAAAGTAATTTATTTAGTTTTATTAATTTCTTTTAAAAAATTAATTAACCAAATCTTATATTAAGCATAGGAGGTAATATATATTTTCCCCCGAGGCTTTGCACAACTTAATTTGTCACTTTATGATAATGGGGAATCTATCAGTTTCAAGTACACAAGGAAATCTCCGTTTAGGATCATTTTTCATATGGTTGGGTTATAAAAATAGAAAATTTTGTTAATTAAATTAGTAGAGACAAACACAAGAGTCGGTACAAGAGACAAACACATCCAACTAAATGAATGTAAACAATGTGCCAAACCACACGACTTAGTCATGTGAATAAAAAAAAAAAACCTCTGACCACATTCTTCAACGCAATATGCAATCCATCTTGATCCTTCATGCATGTATCAACAACCCAAGATTCATCTTGACCCTCTTTGTGTTAACAATACAAGATTACAAGTGGAATTAAAATCGTGACATTTCATTTATTTGGAAACTTTTATACCATTAGATTATGGGTGTGTTTGTTTTGGCGATTGGATAAATAATTTATTTTTACTTAAATTTATGGAATCTTAAGATTGGAAAAAAGTTAAATTGAGTAAAATGATGAGTGTTTGGATTAGTGATTGGATAAGTAACTTAAAGTAACTTATGTAAAAGTTAGGATGTTTGGTTTGACTTTTGCATAAGTGACTTTTGTATTAATTAAGAGAAAAAAATTGAAAAAATTATGAAAAATGAAAAAATGAAGGGATAATTGTGAAAAAAGTCTTCATTAGCAACTTAATTGCTAAATGGGGCCTGGGAAGATATCTACACACGGAGGGATTTTTTCACAATTTTCTCAAAAATTAACTTTGAAAATTTGGCAATGGTACAATTTTAAATAAAATTATATCAAACTCTAATTTAAATTGGTACACTCCAAAAGTCCTTTCTATTGTGAACCTCAAGCTTAAATTTTATAAATTATATCAAACTCTAATTTAAATATTAAATCCTAACTCATATTTTCACATAGCTCAAAATCTAACAAAATAAACCGATTAAAACCTCAATAATCCAAATAAATTATTTAAACTAAATTTAATTGGTAAAAATACCATATAGAAACTAATTTATGACATATTTATAAAAAAAATTGATTATAAAATCATAAAACAACTAAATAATAAATCTAAACTGATTAAAATTAATTATTAATTATTCTCTATATTTCTACCGTCATATATTGATAAAACTCAAAACTTACCTAAACTCTTATCCCAAAGTATTATCTAATTAGTAGAAGATTACTATCTAAAGAAATAAAAAATTATTTATAACATTTTTCATAAAAAAGTTTTATGATTAGAAGTAATTTTGAGTACCTCATTAATTCCCAAAAATATAAAAATACTATTGAAGCCATCACTTAAGTAAAAATAAGCTTCATTTTGAAGTTTGTAACTTTTGGAGCTTTTGGCTTTTTTTTCTTAAATGCCATCGCCAAAACAAACATCTCCAAACTATCAAAATATTGTTGAATGCCGATTTCTTCCGTAGATCGCTCAATAACAAACACCCTCTATAACAATGAGCTAGGGATGTTAGAAGTGATATGAGTTGATGTAATATACTGATGACTTGTTTTCTAATTCTCTCTTGAATCATGCACCATAATAACTATTGGAATATGCTTCATGCATGCTGCTTCAAACTTGAAGCGAGTAGTATTTGCCAAAAAAAGAAAGACAAAAACAAAATAGCGAATGAATGAGATGCTGCCGCGTGGAAGCTCTTCAGCAAGGACGATCTGGCTTCTTTGCTTACCTCTTTTGTTATTTTTTCTTGCTTCGTTTTGTGTGCATAGTTTAAATACAACCACCACATATACAATACAAGTTGTTAAAAGTTTAACCGGGCGTGTTACATACATGATAGCCAATCCCAATTACATGAATGGTGAGATAACCCAACAAGGCAAATGTATCCTAAGCTCCATGTGATATAATCACTCCGTTGTTTAATCTATACTCTGTGTTTGGTTTTTGAAACCATGCACCATGAGAAACCATGGCTTGGTTTTTGAAACCATGGTTTTAAAAGAAATGTATCCAAATATTTATTAAAAACCCAAAATACAAGATGTTAAAAGTTTAACCGCGTGTGTTACACATATGATAGCCAATCCCAATTACATGAATGGTGAGGTAACCCAACAAAATAAATGTATTATGAGCTCTATATGGTATAATCGCTCCGCTGCTTAATATATATATATTATGTGTTTGGTTTTTGAAACCATGGTTTTGTGTGTGTGTGTTTTGGGTTTGGTTTTTGAAACTATGGTTTGAAAAGGAAGGTACCCAAACACTTATTAAAAACCCAAAATACAACATATTAAAAGTTTAACCGCGCGTGTTACACTCATGATAGCCAATCCCAATTATATGAATGGTGAGGTAACCCAACGAGGTAAATGTATCATGAGCTCCATATGATATAATCACTCTGCTTAATATACTGTGTGTTTGGTTTTTAAAAGGAATGTACTTAAACACTTGTTAAAAACCCAAAATAGCTTTAAACCCTTAAAATCATGGTTTGAGTTAGAGGGTGTTCGGATATCTTATAAAAAAGCACTTTTAGCACAAAACCATGGTTTTGTGCTAAAATATCCGAACACCCAGATAAAAGGGATAATCCCTTTTTGTACCAAAACCATGGTTTTGGGGAGAAGCTATTTTTTTTGGCTTTTTGAAGATGTGGGCCCCACCCTCTGATTCTTATTGGTCCTTTGTATGATGTGGGCCCCATGCTATATCTCTCTCATCTTTCTTTTTTTATTTTGACGTTTTCTCTGCATCCATTTTTTTTTTTTAGAATTTTAACATTTTAATGTTTCCTCCTATATTTAATATAAGACTTATTTATCTAATTTGATTATATTAGAAAAATTAGTTAAGTTAATTAACATTACTTATAGACAAATTTATTTCATTTTTGGTATTAATTATGATCTTTAATGTTAAATAATGGGTTAAGATGCATCCTTTTTAATGCCGCTAGGAATTTTCTTCTCTTATAATTTAACGCCTTTAGGTCAAATTTAACGGTTTTGTTAAATTTACATCATTTTTAATTGTTCATTTTTATTTTTGCATTTTCTAGAACTTATTTGTACCAGATGCCCCTCAGGAAAAACTTGACTGTTAAATTTGGACCTTAACCCTTAAATAATACATAAAATATAAGCTTATTCTTTATATGTAATTATCATAAAAGTTAATGTCCTTTTTAGTAATTTGATCATGAAAAAAGCTATTCTGATCAAAACATCCAAACACTCTCATTTTATCAAAATCACTTTTTCCCATAATCTATTCTCCTCATAATCTATTCTCCAAAAGCTATTCTTCATTTGTTCTCCAGAAGCTAATAAGAACATACCCTTAATGTGCTCAAACACTCTTAAATTTTTCACAACCATGGTTTGGAGGTTGAAAATGGTTTTCCAAAAGCTATCTTTTTTTCCAACATTTTCAGAAGTTATTCTCCATGGTTTAGAGTGATTCCAAGCATACACTTAGAGAATAGATTTTGGAGACTAACTTCTGAAAAGGTGTAAAAAATAGCTTCTGAAAAACCATGATTTTTAACCCTTAAATCATGGTTTTCAATTAAAACTATGGTTCTGCAAAATTTGACAGTGTTGAGGTAGCTTAACCCAAATCATGGTTTTGAAAGTCAAAAGCTATTTTGGATTTCTTACAAGTGTTTGGCAACTTAAACTTTAAAACCATAATTTGAACCAAAACTATGGTTTTAAAAGTGAACTCAAACGAACAAAATCTATTACTTGAAATCACTTTTTCTTTCGAAATTATTTTTCAAAAGCTAATCTAAACACATCGGAAGTCCTGTCATCAATAAAAGATATATTTAGAGAGTTGATCTTGATCCTAAATATAATACGTAGTTTTTATATTTATTAATCTTTTCCTAATTTACTCTTATTGATGTTCCCCTCAAAATAAGGGAATTAAGAAAGATGATTGAGGTGTTTTAGAAGATACATATCATATTAACTAACTTAACGAATTTCCTTAATCTAATCAAATTAGGTAAACATGTCTTATATTATTAAGGACATGAGGAGTAATATATAGAGTCTATTTTGGGAGGGTTTTTTTTATCATAAATATAAGCTCAATTTTTAATATTTGCCAATTATTTCCTAATATATCTTTATTAATACTCCCTTAATAGTGATAACAAAAAAGAGGAAATGAATAAATTAAGGAAGATGACTAGGGTATTTTTGAAAATACAGGTTATATTAACTAATTTAACTAATTTTCTTATTAAATTAGATAAATAGATATTATATTAAAGATCATCTTAGTAATTTCCTTCCACGTCATCACCAGGAGGCCTTTGCAAAACGTGTGAACCCAAAAAAAAAAATTTGTCCAAAAAAAGAACAAAAAAAAAAAAACACGCATTTTCGCGTAAGCGCCCACGAAGGCACGAACGGCAGCAAATTTTTTGTTCATGTATGCTGTGCTTTATCCTCATTCACTGATATCCCGACGCCGCCGTTTTGACCCTTCTCCCGAACATTAGCGAAAAGCATCCCCACTGGTCTCCGTCCTAAACTCGCGTCGGTTCTCTCACATTTCGGTGTCATCTCCGATTCTGCGACTACCTCAGGTGCGGCCCCATGGTTTTCTTCTCGCGATTTATTCAATTGTTTCGATTCTCGCTAGATCATTGCCTGCCCCAACTGACCAACACCGAAATTGTACTTTTTTCATGCTTCGCTTGTAGGCATCGATCAAATTAGGGTTTAGTTGTTAATTCTCTGACTGAAGGTTTCAATTTTGTTTATTTCTTTCTGAATTATTTGAAATCAATCCCGTGTTTCTGATGATCGATTGCATCGAACCTACTTGTTGATCTTGCATTGATCAGAGGGGTGTAAAAGGTCCCGGACGATGAGTAATGTTTTTGAGGGATACGAACGACAGTACTGTGAGCTCTCGGCTAATCTATCGAAAAAGTGCACTGCTGCTGTTGCTCTTAATGGAGGTAGTTGAAAATTCTTGACCGATCTTCCCTTTTTTTCGTCTTTAGATGAGTCTGGAACGTTGTTGATGCTTTTGAATTCCCCTTGAATCTGATTTTTTCTTTATTTTGTTTTGGAATTTCAGTTAATCTCCCAAATTTTGTCGCCTATGTGGAAAATGCGTCTTTTTAATTATTTAAGGATTTGCAGAGCTTATAGAATTTTTCTTTTTGAAACAAAACTATTTTTATTACCAGATATAGATTTGGATAATGTCCATTGTCATGGCGAAGACGCAATTTGAACCAGTGAAAAATTATTGTACCTAAGAATTGCGACCTTTTTAGAGAAATAAAAACATGTAGTTTGTAGTTGTCAAAAGCAAAGCACAAACTAAGTATACATTTTCAGGTTGTGTAATTATCATATCAGTATCGTTTTGTTTCTCATTGAATTCCTTCAAGTTTTGCTGTCTAATCTGTGCATACATTAGTTGAACTTTTTATCTATTGGTGTCTACATTCTGGTAACAGAAGTAGCCTTTGGAAAGTTTTCTCCTATTGATACTTTCTGAAGCTTCCCACTCCCACCTGTCATTTCCTGAGAGTGTTAAGAGACAATTGCCTCTATCGTTATCCATACAAGCACATCGTTGTTACGATGAAAACTTCTCTTTTTGTTCACTACAGTGATTCTTGAATGCCCTGATTTGGAGCAGAGACTGCATTCTGTGGGTTTTAAAAGTTTGAGGTGTTAGGAAGGTTAATAAGGAATGACGCATATATCTTTTTGCTTCAATTCTGTAGAATCTTCTTCATGTTTGATGCCCTTCCCCATTTTTATCATCTTTGTCAGTTTTCAAGTGGTGGAAGTACTGTTTTTTAGACGTAAAAAGCTTAGGTGAGTTGGGTCTTGGGGGCTCGTTAGGGTCATGGCTTGCCGTTAGGTTCGAAGAGTGCTAATAGTTATAGATTGCCCACCAACAAGGTCCTCACATTAGCAATGAGATTTGAAACCATGACCTTATGGGCTATGGGTCAAATGCTCACTAACCGGACCAACTTTTGTTTGCTCTAGGGAAGTACTCTAATGCACTGGTTATTGAATAAATTGACCTAAGAATGTGTTACAAAGATATTTCATTCACCAGAGAATGTAATGTATCGTAAATAATAGAGGATTCCTTTTAAAGTAATGAGCTATGAGAGTGGATTTAGTTGAAAGCTTTTATCAAGAAAACAGGAACAAAAATTGAAGCAGTAGTTTTATGTTGAGTCATATGTTCCCCTATAATTCTTATCTCTTTGGTTGATCTGCAGAGCAAAAGAAGCAAAAAGTTTCTGAAATAAAGGCTGGAATTGATGAAGCAGAAGCTTTGGTACTTTCTTCTCCTGTTTGATGGAAACTTGTCTTTCTTCTATGCTCTGGGATTCTGATATGAATGAGCTTATGATATTGTAGATTCGAAAAATGGACCTTGAGGCAAGAAGTTTGCAGCCAAACATCAAGGCTGTGCTTCTTGCTAAATTGCGGGAATACAAGTCAGATTTGAACAATCTTAAAAGTGAAGTCAAGAAAATTGTATCGGGTAACTTGAACCCTTCTGCTCGCGATGAGTTGTTGGAATCAGGCATGACAGATACTTTGACGGTAATGTTCCTAATTGATGTATTACTTAAGATGATTTCATTTTGTTGTGAAACTGTTTTGGAGCGGCATTTATATTTTGTCTTTAGAAATGAATAGTCAATATAACATAAAAAAATATAGGGAGTCTGCAGTGCAGTTTGTTTGGGCTTTGTTATTCACGGGGCCCATTGTAGATTTAAGTCAAGCAAAATACACTGCTGCCATTATGTAATATTTCTAATACTTTAGCCAAGCTAGTATCAGTTGTTTTGTGCTATATGTTGGGTAGTTCAATTATGGTGTTCAATTACCTTAACAGCAACGTGGATTCCTTATGCCATGTTTCTAATTCTTATCATGGCAAATGGCAGTTATTCCTTGATTTTTCTAATTTTTAAAGACTAATGCCAGCATATCTGACACCAGCATGAATGTGTGCAATAGGCATCAGCTGATCAGAGAGCAAGATTAATGATGTCAACCGAGAGGGTAAACAAGTCTAGCGACAGAATTAGGGACAGTAGAAGAACAATGTTGGAAACAGAAGATCTCGGGGTCTCAATTCTTCATGATTTGCATTCACAGCGGCAATCTTTGTTGCATGCACATGACACGGTAATCTTTTTATAATCTGGTGTTTGATTCGTAAGCAGATCATCTGTTAACTATCTGACTTTTGTGATTTGTATTATCTATTATGGTGATTTCAGCATGCATAGCTCTCATGTTGCTTGTTGGGTTATGCTTGAAATTGATCTGGAAACATTAAACAGAAATATGTGCTATTTATGAGACATGGCCCTCTTATTCACGGGCGGTATATTTTCCTTTGCAGCTTCATGGAGTTGATGATAACGTAGGCAAGAGCAAGAGAGTTTTGACTAACATGTCAAGAAGGATGAGCAGGAACAAGTGGATTATTGGTGGCATCATCGCAGTCTTGGTTCTAGCTATCGCCTTAATTCTGTACTTTAAACTTCGTAAATAGGCAAGAACTGACATTTCTGATATTGGTCCAAAATATTGTCCAGATATATGGCTGAGAATTATTTCCATTCTCGCCTGCTTCCCCCGGTTTCCTTTTTTTAAACTCTGGTTTGTGATTGTTCAGACAGATTTTCGCTGGCTAATTTGACTGTGTTTTGCTTCTTTAAGTGGATGACATGTATATGCTGGCTTTGCCAGGTTTGGAATTCTGTTTTTGTATTTGATTATTGGCTATTGCGTGAATTGTATTATGATATAAAGATTCACGGAGGTTAAACTGTTAAAATTTGGAGAGGGTTGGTTTTTAATCATTGATCGGATCAATTGTGGCGCTTGCACCCTTGCTGCATTTAGCTTGGCTGCTTGTTCTCCATTCTTCAATAACGTTTTTGCTCAAAAGTCGGAGTCGTCCTCGGCGCAGGGTATGGATGGATGTGTAAATATGAGAATGAGATGATAAATTAATCAAAAACGAAAATGAGATGATAAATTCGTGGATTCTTTATTTTTGGTTCTATTCTGTTCCAAATTTGCATCTCCTTTTTTTTGCCAACTCCGAATTTGTATGTGTATATGCTATGAGTAAAATTCATATAGTATTTATAAATTAGGTTAAGGGGTTAATTTACTAATGAAGTTTTGTCCGATGAGTGTCTGGCACAAATATATTTTAGAAGGGGTAAAGATACCAATGGATAAATAAAAAGGGGCATCCAGCATAAAAACCGTTAATTTTAACCTAACGCTATTAGGGGTTTTCTTCTTTTATAATTTAACACCGTTAGGTCAAAATTAACGGTTTTTGTGCTGGATGTTCCTTTTTAATTGTTTATTGGTATTTTTGTTCCTTCTAAAACATATTTGTGTCAGCCACTCCTCGGACAAAACTTCATTAATAAATTTACACCTTAACGCTATAAATTATCAACAATGTGATTAATATTCAAATGAATCCTGGACTCTGGGCGTTATTCCGCAATTTAATTTTATTAATGCTGAAGCTGCTGTCCCTCTATTTCATCTTTGGCACGGCATCATCCTCTAAGCTGCTTTTCACGTGAATTCTTGCCCAGTGGTAAATCTGTTTAGTGCATGTTTGGATTCACGTCACGACAGTTTATATACTGTTTTTCATGTAAATCGAGACAAAATTCCTCTTACATACTTACCTTGTATATCGTAAATCACGATTGAAAAGCTGCTTTTTTAAGTATTCATATCGCTGTTCCAAACGCACACTAATGTGTGCTTTTAAGTATTCCTAGTGTGTATTTGAAACAACTATTGTAAAAATAGTTTTTTTTTCAATTTGACTTTTTGCAATCTTTCTTTTGAAAAAGTCAGCTTGTGTAATGTGATTTATATTTGGATTAGTGGTTGTATAAATGATTTTTGTAAAAGTAAAACTTGTTTGGATTAACTTAAGCATAAGTGACTTTTGTGATAATAGTAAGAGAGAGTGGGTGAAAAATATTTAAAAATTACTTTAAAATATTAGGTGCTATTGGAAAAATATTTTAGAGTGGGTGGAAATCAATAAATCAATTTTATAAGTTTTGAGTGCTCTTTACTACTAAAAAAAATACATTAAAGGTAAAATTGTAGTTAGTCTCCTAAGACTGGGTACAAAAAAAAAATATTTTAAAGGGGTAAAAGCACCAAAAAAATATTTTAAAGTAATTTTTGGAGCTGAAAAGGTATATTAAGGGTAAAATTGTAATTAATCTGATAACACATTGGGTACAGTTGGAAAAATATTTTAAGGGGTTAAAAGCACCAAAAAATATTGGGAAAATTCCATATAAAGCTGCCTAAAATAGGAAAATTCTAAATCAGGTTGGTAAATTCAATAAATCTCTAATTAAGTTATCAATCCAATTTAAGATTTCAAAATATGAGTTAAATGACTTTATTGCCCTCTCTTAGTCTTCCATGTCCTCTTAAAAGTGTTTTAGTGGCTGTAGCTCATTTTTTTCAATAATTATGTATACAACATCAATATATAATAAAATAAAATATGATTGGCTAAAATCAAAGAATTTTTGTGTCATGGAAGGATCATTAAGAATAATTCTGGAAAAAAGAAAAAAAAACATAACCCCAAGATCAATAAAATTATTTTCAGTTGAAAGTTGAGGGGGGAAAATGATTTTTGACTAGATTTTTTTTTTTTTGAAAAGAAAATTAGACTATGTTAATAAAAAAAAATCTGACTAGTCTGTATATATCAAATATTTTCATTAGCAGCTTTTTAAGAAAAGAGTTTCATCGTGAAAAACAAACTAGATCTTACAATATACACATAAAAATTTAATGAAGTTCGATTTTTTTATTGACAAAAAAATGTTTAAGTCAAGTTTTTCTAAAAATACAATTTCTTATTCATGATACTCAAATAAAAATATTTTAATTAATATTGGGTTAATGCTTTTCTTTTTATTTTTTTGGCTTGAATTATTCTTGTTGATTCTTCCCAATTAAAGGAATCACATTTTATTTTATTATATATTAATGTTAATACATCTAGAAAAACTAAGATACAGATCAATAAAACTCTTTTAAGAGGAAAGAGGATAAAGTAGACTATAAGAGTGTAATAAAGTCATTTTACCTGTATTTTAAAATCCTAAATTGAGTCAATAACTTAATTAGGGATTTGTTGAGTTTAACAACCTAATTAAGAATTTTTCTATTTCAGACAACTTTATATGGGATTTTCTCAAAAATATTTTAAAGTAATTTTTGGAGCTAAAAAAGTACATTAAGAGTAGAATTGCAATTAGTCTGATAACACACCGAGTACAAATAAAAAAATATTTTAAAGGGTTAAAAGCACTAAAAAATATTTTTTGATACTACATGCTATTTAAAAAATATTTTACGGGACAAGCCAATCACTAAAAACTTCTTTCAATAGCAAAAAAACTCCCCCTACCAGCTTAATGCATATCGTATGAATCAAGCAAAGGTGCGAATTGCATTTACCTCCAACCAAACATTCAAAAAAAAGCCATTCCCCCTCAATCGTGCGAATTGGCCTTTAATAGTGCGATTTGACCCCAAAATCGCATCACCAAACACTCACTTAACCTTCATAACTAAGTGAATTACAATTGTTCATCTACAACTAACTAAGCCGCGCGGATCTTATATTGAAGGTAGGAGATAGTACTACCTCTTATCCTAAATATAAGAAATTATTTATTTTTAAAGAGATTAAGAAAACTAAATAAATTATTTTAAAGCATGTGTATTTATTATTTTTTTCTTAAAGTTAATTAGTATGATTTATAAATTAATATATAATCTAATGATATATAATATATATTATGATTAAATAATATATTTAATTTCTTTTAAAGTATTTACTTGCTGCTGTTGGTCAAAGTTCCTACCAATGTATATCTTCTGACTTTTGCTTATATAAGAAGTAAAATTTTGTCAAGGCATTACTGCATGCCCGGATGCGGGTGTAACATGATTCTGTTTCTACAAGACTCGTGTTCTTATAGTTGATTTTGTTGGTTATAAGGTCAACAGCTCTGGCGACTCGGATTGCACCTCTCCGAATCTTTCGGCCTAAGATGCAACTTCAATTTCGGCATGTTAATGATTAAGCAAGCTTCTGGGAAGTAATGATCGGTTTAAACAAGTCTTAGCCTAATCTTCACCAATATCGCTCAACAACAAGCTTATCATCCAAGTTTCTCGAATGATATGGGCGTCCCACTCGACGCCCTCCTCCCTCGCTCCACGTTTTCGCTCTCTTCTTAGAGCATGTGCTCGCAATTCCTCTCTCGACACCGGAAAGAAGCTTCACGCCACAGTCATTGTCACTGATCTTGTCTCTATTCCTCATCACTTTCTTCGCAACGCCCTTCTCCATCTGTACGCTTCTTGCGGTTATGCCTTATATGCGCGCAAGGTGTTTGATGAAATTCCTCCCTCACACAAGGACTCCGTAGATTGGACCACCTTGATTGGTTGCTGTGCTCGTCATGGCATGCCTAGAGAAGCGCTTAGTTTTTTCGTTGATATGCGAAGAGAGGGCTGGGAGGTTGATGAGGTGGCCATGGCTTGTGTGTTCAATGCTTGTACACGCCTGGTGGATGTTAAGGTTGGACTGCAAGCACATGCTGGTGCCGTGAAATCTGGTTTAATTAACAGTGTGAAGTTGTGCAACGCAGTTATGGATCTGTATGTGAAGTGTGGATTAGTGAGTGAAGTGAGAAAGGTCTTTGAAGAAATGGAGGAGCATAGTGTTGTGTCGTGGACTGGGATTCTGGAAGGAGCGGTGAAATGTGAAGGAGTGGAAAGTGGAAGAGTGGTGTTTGATAGGATGCCTGAGAAGAATGAGATTGCTTGGACCATTATGATTGTGGGTTATGTAGAAAACGGGTTTACCCGGGAAGCCTTTTCCCTTCTGAAAGAGATGATTTTTGATTGTGGGATGGGATTGAATTACGTTACTCTTTCTTCACTCTTGTCAGCCTGTTCACAGTCAGGTGATGTGGCTTTGGGCAGGTGGGTTCACACTTATGCTTTAAAATCAATGGGTAGGGACATGAATATAATGGTTGGCACAAGTTTGGTTAACATGTACGCAAAATGTGGTTGGATAAGCACTGCATTGATAGTGTTTAAGCATATGCCACGAAGAAACACAGTGGCTTGGAATGCAATGCTTGGAGGGTTGGCCATGCATGGACAGGGCAAAGTTTTGGTGGAAATGTTTCTTCTTATGGTTAAAGAAGCAAGACCAGATGCTATGACCTTCATGCCTTTGTTAAGTGCTTGCAGCCACACGGGCCTTGTTGAACAGGGTTGGCAGTATTTCCACAGCCTTGAATCAGTTTACAACATAAAGCCTGAAATTGAACATTATGCTTGTATGGTAGACCTATTGGGTCGGGCTGGTCGTCTTGAAGAAGCATTTGCCTTCATGAAAAAGATGCCAATTCCTCCAAATGAAGTGGTATTGGGGTCCATTCTGGGTTCTTGCCGTGTCCATGGTAAGTTGCAGCTCGGTGAAAAGATGATGCAAGAGCTGGTTCAGATGGATCCCCACAACACAGAATGTCATATTTTGCTTTCAAATATGTACGCATTGTCTGGAAAAGAAGACAAGGCTAATTCTCTTAGGCAAGTTCTTAAAAACAGGGGAATCAAAAAGATGCCAGGTGTGAGTTCGATATATGTTGGTGGCAAACTTCATCCATTCATTGCAGGGGATAAGACACACCTGCAAACTGCTGAGATATATACGATGTTAGATGACATGATTCGAAGGTTAAGGCTGGCTGGTTATGTTCCCAATACAGCTTCCCAAGTGTTATCTGGTTGTTCTGGCAGGGATAGCCACAGAGAAGAGTTGGAGGAGGTAGAGCAGGTATTGTTCACACATAGTGAGAAGTTAGCTCTCTGTTTTGGCCTGATAAGCACACGATCTGGTTCTCCGTTGTATATTTTTAAGAACCTGAGGATATGCTTAGATTGTCATTCTGCTATTAAGATTGCCTCAGACATATACAACCGTGAAATTGTCGTCCGTGATCGTTATCGTTTTCATAGTTTCAAACAAGGATCATGCTCTTGCTCCGACTATTGGTGACTACTGATCACCGGCCATTCCTTACAATAGACTGGTGAGTTGGGAATGATAATTCCTAAGACTGGTTTGTTGATTCCCCCTATTCTTTTGTTTTTTTTTTTTGTTGCCAAACACCATATTTTTGGTGAATAGTAATAAACTGACAGAATGGAGGATGATCTTTTCTTTGGTGATAACGTCGCACTTAATTGATGAGGCCTAGCCAAATCTTCATCAAATATGCATCTATTCTATTCCTTTTTGACTAGCCAGATATGCGTCCACTGTCATTGCCAAGCGGCCAGTATTAATTCACAAATTATGAAAAACAGTTCTATCAAATCACAAAAAAATGTCTTGAATAATTATTTATGATTTAAAACTTAAGAAATTTAGGTATTTTGTCCATCCCGGTAGACGCAAGTACATATTTTCATATCGGATGGGAAATGAAATGATGAGTTTAGAAAGGAGGAGGGTGAGAAATGCTGCAGGCTTGAAGCTGTTAAGTGTTAATAATTGATATATTATGCAATCAATTAAACATGGGGATGTAGCTCAAATGGTAGAGCGCTCGCTTTGCATGCGAGAGGCACGGGGTTCGATCCCCCGCATCTCCACAGCTTTCCTCTTTTCATTTCACCTGCAGATATTCTCAGATGTTGTCTTTTTCGGAAGGGACAAAACCGAAAAAAAGGGTCCATGATGTCATAACCATTTTCAATCTTTTTTTTAATCGAAGATAAATTATATTTAGCAAAGATATTTTTGTCTTCGAATTATTTTTATAGCAATAGTATAATGTAATCATATTTATCATCCCATATTTCCTTTTTTTTAAAAAAACAATTACACACATGTATATGTACGTACACCCTTCCACAAACCTTTGGCTCTGCTTGCACGAAGCACTAGGGGTAGGGGTAGGGATAGGGATAGGGATAGGGATAGGGATGGAGATTGAATCAGGGATTAGACTAAAATATATTATTTGGTATGAAGGATTACGGGTAACCAGGGATTGAGAGTACCACGAAAGTGGGATTGTTGCAAAGCCACCTCCCCTTGATATTGCGTTTTGAATCCTGGGACTGCAAAATTATAGAGACAAAAATATCCTTGATTAAAATATTTTAATCACAAAAATAATCCTCCTGATTTTAACCTAAAACCCATCTCTTTCCAAACACCACCATGATAAGGACGTGGCAGAAGCCATGACAAGGATTAAATTATGATAGAAAAAAACAAAAAAAAAGGTGCATGAGACAAGAAAAATCGATTTACCCAAATTCTAAAAGGCTGTATTCAGTTCAATATAGAGGACTAGAACAGAACATTAAGCAAAGAGCTAATCAGAAGTTGCTGCGGTATACATAGAAGCCCCCAAAACTAAAATCAAGCTCATACCAATACTTATTTGCTAAGAATTATTGCCAGTTTTGGATTAAGAATACATTAATAGCAAATGGGAAGGAAATCAAAAGCCGCTGATAAAGATTGCTTTGTATCTTGTTGCTGCAACCCAAATCTAAATCGAAAGCCACCACACACATATGGTCATATAGTTGTATCCGGAAAGAGAAAACAAGCAGGGAAACCACCCAAGCTAAATACTTTTATACACCAAGCACCAAAAGAAGAAATAGAAGACGAGAGGACTGGAATTCCAGAAACCATCTACGACGACCGATGAAGGCTGAGTTTGCACCTAAGTTGTAGATTAAGTTTGGGATTTAGGACATAGGTATTTGAGTCTTTTCATAATTAGTGGCTATTTAATAAGTAAAATTAATGAAACTATTCCTTCTAACTATTACTTCACACCAAACATATTTTTAAAATATCAATCCCAATCTCAACCCCAGTCCCAATCCAAATCCATCGAAATTTAGTACCGCTTATCAAACAAGGCCTTTAGTTCTCCAAAAACCTAATTATCAGAGGCATCCTGTTGTTTGGCTCGTTATAGATTATTTTATCTTCTTTGCTTAAACTTTACCTTCGAGAACAGCATCCAGCAAAATGTCATTCCATACACAAGTTCAAAAGAATAGGTAGTACCAGGTCAAAAAAAAAAAAAGAATAGGTAGAAGAAATATCTTCATGGAATGAGCATCATCATTCAATAACTTCTATTAATCTTCACGGGCCATAACGTCATAGATAATTGGCATATAAATTTCACAAACGATGGGAATTTTAAGCGCACATGTAACGGTTTGGAACTTTCTACTATAGTCACGTCAATAATTTCTAAGCAGAATATGGAATCTTCAAAGCCATTCTTTGAGCAAGCCAAGGTCTATCAGCATCTGGGTCAATGAAAGTATGTGATAGGAACTGCCCTGCTTCTTCATCCATCAATTCTCTAGCCCATGCTACTCGTTTGGATGGACAGCAACCATGTCCATGACACCTGCAGTTTTGATAATGGACAGCAATTTTTCATGTTAACATAGGTTACAACTTACAAGTATTCCGATTATACATGTAGTTCAAACAAGGCATTTAGTCTAATGGGTCAAGCAGATAAGGATATTACCTTGAAAGGAAGTAAAATCCTTGACAACTTTAGTATTCCCTCTAGTCCTTAATAGAAGACATATTTATCTAATTTGATTATATTAAGGAAGTTAGTTGAATTAGTTAATATGATATGTAATTTCTTAAACACCCTAGTTATCTTCCTTAATTCCCTCCTTCCCTCTCCTCCTTGACTATTGTTAAGAGAGTATCAATAAGAGTAAACTAGGATAAGATTGACAAACATAAAAACTATATTTTACATTTAAGACTAATATCAACTCTCCAAATATGTTTTATATTAAGAACCGGAGGAGTATATTCAAGTCATTAGTGGAATATATTGAGTAGTTACATCTGTATAGGTTTCACTTAGATTATAGATGCATTGATTAAATCCTTAGGTCATATATCAGTAACGCCTACCAAGACTAATTCCATAAGATGCTGGTACGCTTCAAACAGTACAAAATGAAACCAGATATGAGATACCCACCTGTATTCATAAAAGCAAGCAGTTCTCTCATTCTCGACTTTATCCCAATTATTCCAGCCGTGAGGCCTTATACATCTATCCATGTAAGTGTATGCAAAGACCACTCTTCCAAAAGGACCCCATGGGCGTCCAAGATATGCGTATGAAGTATCTCCATTACCCGTTATGACACATCTGCAGCGGCAACAGCCAACAAAGGCTAAAATATGAATATTATAGGTACCCAAAAGGTCCAGAACAAAAATGAAACAAGAAAAGAATAAAACTAATTAAGGCCAAAAGCTTCTAAGTAGTATTGGCCTAGAATGTGAATTATGAGCAAAGACCATTCTAAGTTTGTGTCATAGGATATCTGAACAGGAAACTGACAAGGAAGCGTTTATGGTGATGAAACTAATGATCACTAAGTCCCTTCTTTATAAGGATTCTTACATTTTGCCATGAGAATTTGAAGTATTCTTTTGTTTTTTGTTTTGTTACATCGGAAGGATTTTCAGTATTCTATCCGCACTCATGGAAATCCTCTCTCTTCTTTCTTCTTGTGTCTCCAAAAAGTGAAGATTCCATGATTTGCAATGGAAAACCTGATACCTTGTATATCTGAAGATATCAGCCTCATCTTGTGTAGGTAACTGATTCTTGTTCCTAATCACAGAACTTTAAATTCTACTGAAATACCAATCCCCACAGATTGGGCAAGAAATTTGAGTCAATTCCTGAGCCTCCCCACGTATCATCACCATAAGTAAAGCCATTATTCTCCACTGTCACTGCTACTGTTGCTTCCTTGGCAACAGCAGTCCACCCCACCTCCACAACTACCCTGGCTGCCACAATGGCCATCAAGAACTTATAGTCGTGCATTCAGTACCAAAATTGTCTCAAAAACAACTTACAATAAGGTCCATCAACAGGGCAACCAAGAAAAGAGCTAACCCCTAAGCCTGAAATGACAAAATGTAATGAACAGGAAAAGGGACACCACAAACAATAGAAAGCTCTAATGAATAAATTATAAAATATCCTGATTAAATAAATCCCATCTCATTAAAACACCAAATATGAAGATTCTCTCACTCCAAATCATTTGCAAATTAATGTTGACATTAATACTATTACTAGCTGTTCCAAAAAAATTAGGAATTATTCCTCAATAACATGGTAGTAACACACTTGCAATAAACCTTTTCTACGAGCAATATTTATTTAAAATATGGGCATCAAGACAGTGAATAAATTGCCTCACACATAGTAAATATTTGCATTTCCTTATCATGTACTAAACTATATCATGGTGCACCTAATATTTCAGGAACTGACCTTTTCCTGCTAGGACATGTTAAGTACTTCTAATAACAAAAGCACAGGGATAGATGGGAAGATATAGACAATGGTTGGTTACACACCTTAAGAATACATAACCAGTTGTTTCATGAGAAGATTTTCTGCTCTGTGCAGTTATGAAGCCTTGAGCCTTGCAGTGAATATGGCAATGTTCCAAAAGAGCAGTGCTATTGCCAAAAATAAAGTCCACGCTCCCTTCAATGTAACAATCTTTCAAGTACTGTTTGCCATAGTGTAAGTATAGAGTGTCCTGCATCATAATCATGACAGCAATTTATCTCCTTGGTAACTCCTCTAGAATCTAGATTATCCTCAAATGAAAGAGAACCCGCCCACATATAGCACATAAGAGCATCTTGTCTGACAAGTGACAACCATGGTCCTAGGTAGACGTAAAAGTTTAAAAACATGACAATTATAATTTACTATAAAACCCAACAAGGAAATACTTAATCAGTATATCAAAAAGAAAATTAAATCAACCAGTTCCACAAGTATACATCTCTACATAAAATATTTCAAGAAGGCTGTAAACTATTAAACTAACACATTGAGAAAAGGAGATACCTGCCATCCTAGGAACCTGCAGTTATAGAAGGCACATCGATCTGCCGTCACTCTAATTGCTACAGCTTGCCCTGAACCCTGTCAAAAAGTGAAGAGAAAAGGGGGAAAATCATAAGCTTGTAACTAATTTCCACCAGCTAATCGCTTCAGGAGATGCTATTCAAAATATGGATGCACATACCAACATGATCATAAAAAAACTTATAGTAGCACCATTGAATAGTGACAAAAGGAATGCTAATAAATCTACCTTGATTCTTGAGTGCATTCAAAACCTCAAAAATGTGAAACTTCAAAATACTAGCTCCCCGTAAAACAAAGATTACATTTGTTAGTAAGGAGACGACTTCCCACCACAAGTATAAAAAATACAACCAGATTCTAGATTCTATATCTTGCTGACAATTGTAAATCATAAGTATTTCGAAGTTTATGCAAAAACAACACCTTGTTCGACAATTTTTGGTGATATATTTATATCATAAATTGTTTATTTCGAATGCTAACACAGATTGCAAAAATAATCAATTTTCTATCATATATTTATATGCACATTTGTGACATTAATGATAGCCAGTTCATCCTTGATAGGCACAAATTGCAAGTGCTGACAACGAAGCTCGCAGAAAACAAATATTTTACACGCATTACCTGAGGGGAGGAATTCTCGAACGTGATGTTCTCGGCAATAAAATCTTCTCCTTCCACAATGGTACTACCACAGCCAAAAGTACCAGTACCTATTACCCGAGCAGCCTGCAGGAAAATTTATCGCCAGAATGGACAATTCCTACTCGTAAAAAAGCCAAAATACTCGAAATTCATATGAGCTGAACAAGATCCATGTTCGCCCACCTGGTGGTGTTCGATTTTGGTGGCGGTATTATTCCAGGTAAGCACCGTATCCTCCGGGCACAGACCAGCAAGGGTGATGAAATTCTTAGTCTTGGGTACGTACACTGGCTGCTTGTAGATTCCTGGAGACACTCGAATCACCGTCCGACGGTTGTTTCCCAGTGGAACGGAATCAACTGCTTCCTGCACCGTCCGATAGTCTCCGCTTCCGGTCTGCGAAACCGTGATTACACGAGACGCCATTGTAGTTCTGAATTCTTAGGAAATCTGGTGGATCTTCTTATTGTTTCTGAGTGTAGAGTGTAGAGAGAAAGCTTGATCTATATAGCAGCGACTGGGATCAACAGCGGAGAGATAACGCAAACAAAGAATCATCCAAGAAAGTAACGCGGACAGAGAATCTCGAACTCGAAAATCTGAATTTAGTGTTAAGTAGGAATTGCTTTTTTATCTCAAAAGTACTACAATGAAACATATTGCTTTGCATAGAGGGAACCAATGTGGCAAAACTGGCAATGTTAATATGCGGCCGCTCATCCATTTCTGAAAAAGACATATTTTCTTGGAAAAGCTAAAGAATGTTATGAATATTAAATAAGGCTAAGGTGCAAAAATACACATGTGTTTTGTCTCAAAGTGCGCCCAACACCAAATGCTTTTTTTAGATGCAAAAGTGACTATGTGGTTACATAATAGGTGCAAAAGTCACATTGTCAGTTAAAAGGAAAACGTTCAACGGTTAAGTAGAAGTTTGTTGACCAGGGAAGCTGACTTGGCAGTTTAAGATGCTGACTAAGAAATAAAGGTTGAGAGAAATAAAATAAAATAAATTAAACGAAGTTGCTGGGATTTATTATTTCAGCTGAATCCACAACAAGCACCGACACAAGCTACTCGGCCTCGGCTGGAAATCGGCACGCCTCCTTTGCTGGTGCGACGACGGGCGAATCAGCGCCGACAAGGCTCTCTTCACCAGATCTCCCTCAACGCCGCCGATTCGCACGAGCGA
The DNA here is from genome assembly GCA_963210345.1 of Inga oerstediana. NCBI lineage: Eukaryota > Viridiplantae > Streptophyta > Magnoliopsida > Fabales > Fabaceae > Inga > Inga oerstediana. The sequence goes on along the minus strand of OY723403.1, from coordinate 14,414,215 downwards.
GTTCGTCATCGCTGATCTACGCGCGTTGAGCCTGTTCGAAGAGTACGGAACCGTCGAGCGAGAGGCAGAACCCTTGTGAAGGCTGCAACGAAAGGAGCCAGGATGGGTGGTCGGGGAGCACATGCAGGTCCGCTTCTGGTGGCTCGCTTTCTTAACCGCTTGACTACTATTGCCGGAGCCGGATCGAGGAGTGACGGAGATCGACCGGTTAGGAGAGATGGAACGGTCCACAGAAAACCGAACGGAAGGCGTCGTTCGTCACAGAAACTTCTCGATTCTAATCAATTATGGTTAATGCATCCACGATCCGACGCTCCGATCTCTGGCCACTGCTGATCATTCTCCGTAATAGAGGTGGTGGAGGTGGATTTGGTGGGAAGTGTGGGAACGAAGATAAGGGCTGTACTTGGATTTGTTGCGTAGCAGTAGTTTGTGGGTCAAATTTGGTCCGAACATGGAGATTCTGATCCAAAAAAAGAGGTTGAGCTGAAGCTGAATCGGAAGAGAGGCTTGAGCTTTCTTTTCCGACCTTCACTGCAGAATTCTGGTGATGCATGAACTTGCAATAAGGGGTATGAAACTATTGCTTGTTTCCTCAAAACTCTGTACGAAGCAGTGGGTGAAAATGGAAATTTAAACACGAGAGAGTGATCGGAAATATCAAATATGTGGATTTAATTTAGGTGAAAATTGATGTTCCTTGCCCAATTTCCACGCTCTGCGCACAGATTCCACAGCTACGCTTCCCCCTTCCCCCTCAGGTTCAATTACATTTCCATTTGACCTCTGATTCAATTTCCCAGCCACTGTGGTGTTCCGTCGACCTGGTTCTTGTCCGACGGTGTTTCCCTTTTCTTCCAGTGGTTGACGCCTTTCGAATGATCTTTTTCAAGGCTGAGTGTTTTACCTTTTTTCCGTTGTGAGTGTTTTTCCAGATGCCACTGAACTTGCCAAGTCAGCATCCAGTCATCATAATTGGTCAACAAACTTCTACTTAACCGTTGAACGTTTTCCTTTTAACTGACACTGTGACTTTTGCACCTATTATGTAACCACATAGTCACTTTTGCACCTAAAAAAAGCATTTGGTGCTGGGCGCACTTTGAGACAAAGCACATGTGTATTTTTGCACCTTAACCCTATTAAATATATGGATGTCCATTGATTCATATTAATCTTCCAGTCAACTTGATATAAAGAAGAAAAGAAGACATGACACAAAGCAAAAGTAAAAAAAGACAATGACATAAAGAAGATATAAAGTAACCATGGTCATGTAACCAGAGTTAAATATAACCATGGTCAGGCAACCAGGGTTAGATTTCTGACTCTATATAAAGGGCTGTAATCGATTGTTTCAGTTAAACTGAATGAGAACTTCTCTCTAACTTCTCTCTAGAAATTCTATAATCCTTTCTCTGGATTCTATCAATCTTCTCTCTTATCACATATATTTTTATAACACGTTATCAGCACGAAGCTCTAAAAGAAGGTATGATCTTCTTATGATTTCTTTAATGATTATATATCTCTTGTTTTATTTTATAGATTTGGGATAATCTGAATCACTATATGGAATTAGAGAGATACTTTTACCGATTGTTATATAACATCGGGTTCCATGGCTAAGATTGGAGATCGTTATTGTTTTTATATATTATTTACAAGTTCTTTTATATTATTATTATTGTTATTATAGCCAGAAACCATACACATCTGATTCTTAAAATTATGACCAGGAGTCATAATGTTTTAATTTCTTATAATATGGTCAGAAGCCATATCCATTCTTATTATATAGCCAGAAGCTATATACATTTTTCATCTTATTATATGGCCAGAAGCTATATATATATATTTTTATCTTTTATCTTATTGTACGGCCAGAAGTCATGTACAATTTTTATCCTGAAGATAATAGTTAATTCCTCATCTTGAGATTAAATGGCCCGAAGCCATACATGGCCTGAAGTCATGAGATTAAATGGCCCGAAGCCATACATGTTTTAATTTCTCTTATCTTGCCTTATGAATTATTTATTGTCTTTATGAATTTATAATTATTATATTGCATATTTACATTTCATATTTTAATTATTTTCATTTATTTCTTTAATTAGTTTGAATAATGGCAAACATGGCAAAACTTGAAATTGTGGCTCTTGATATTACCGGGAAAAATTATTTATCTTGGAAGTTGGATGCGGAAATTCACTTGAATGCCAAAAGTCTGGAAGACACGATTAAAGAAGGGAATAAGGCATCCAACCAAGATAAAGCCAGATCCATGATTTTTCTTCGCCACCACTTACATGAAGATTTAAAAACTGAATATTTGACAGTGATGGACCCACTTATCCTTTGGAACAATTTGAAAGAAAAATATGATCACCAGAAAATAGTCATTCTTCCAAAAGCTCATTTTGATTGGATGCATTTATGCTTGCAAGATTTTAAATCTATAAGCGAATATAACTCAGCTATGTTCAGAATTACTTCTAAATTGAAATTATGTGGAGAAAATGTTACTGATGATGATATGTTAGAAAAGACATTCTCCATATTTCATGCATCCAATTTGCTCCTGCAGCAGCAATATCGTGAAAAAGGTTTCAAGAAATATTCAGAGTTAATTTCTTGTCTCCTTGTGGCTGAACAAAATAATGAGCCTTTGTTGAAAAATCATGAATCCCGTCCAACAGGCTCAACTCCATTCCCTGAAGTGAATGTAGTAACTAATGAATTTTATTATGGCCGTGGACGTGGACGTGGACGTGGACGTGGACGTGGGCGTGGCTATAGCCGTGGGCGTGGCCATGGTCGATATCATGGAGGTTCAAATTCCTACCAGAAGTGGGAAAAGACTGATAAGAACCAAAAAGGGGAAAACAGTAGGCATAACAAATATGCTGATAATCCATGCTATCGATGTGGTGGTAAGGGCCATTGGTCTCGTACCTGTCGTACACCAAGGCACCTAGTTGAACTTTACCAAGAATCAATTAAACATACTGGTAAAAGATCAAATGTTGAAGTTAATCATGTTGATCAGGGCGAGAATTCTGAGTATGGCGATATAGATAATAACTATTTGGATGTTGCAGATTTCTTAATATAATTTGAACTGTTATATTTATTTAAAGCTGTTTCTATCATATGTATTAATTTTATTTATGTTTTTATGAAGAATGAATTCTATTGGCATGAATCTTGAAGATTTATGTCTCGTTGATAGTGCAATAACCCACATTATACTCAGACATGATAAATATTTTTCTTCCTTGGTAATATGAGAAGTCAATGTTCAGACTATATCTGGTAGTATAAATTTAATTGAAGGCTCCGGAAGAGCTAGTATTTTGTTACCTGAAGGAACAAAATTATACATTGATAATGTATTTTATTCTACCAAGTCTAAAAGAAACTTACTGAGTTTCAAAGATATCCGCAGAAATGGATATCATTTAGAAACAACAACTAAAAATAATAAGGAATATCTTGTCATTACAAATATAGTTGCTGGTAGAAAATGCATATTAGAAAGTTTTCCTATTTTTTCTTCTGGTTTGTATTACACATGTATAAGCACAATTGAAACACATACTATTGAGAACCAGAAGTTCAATAATGCAAACCAGAAGTTTGCCAATTCAAACCAGCAGTTTGATAATGCAAACCAGAAGTTTGCCAATTCAAACCAGCAGTTTGATAATGTAAACCAGAAGTTTACTAATGAATTTAATGTTTGGCATGACCGGTTAGGCCATCCCGGTTCAATCATGATGCGATAAATAATTGGGAATTCATGTGGACATACCCTGAAGTGTAAACAAATACCACAATCCCATGATTTTTCATGTGCTGCATGTTCCAAGGGAAAGTTAATTATTCGCCCCTCACCAAGCAAAGTAGAAAGTGAGTCTCTCACATTTCTAGAACAGATACAGGGAGATATTTATGGGCCAATACACCCACCATGCGGACCATTTAGGTACTATATGGTTTTAATTGATGCATCAACTAAATGGTCGCATGTTTCCTTATTATCTTCTCGCAACCTGACGTTTGCGAGATTACTTGCTCAATTGATTAGATTAAGAGCACATTACCCTGATTATCCTATCAAGAAAATACGTCTTGATAATGCTGGTGAATTTATATCACAAGCTTTTAATGAATATTGTATGTCCCTTGGAATTGATGTTGAACATCCTGTAGCTTATGTTCACACGCAAAATGGACTTGCAGAATCATTGGTTAAAAGGTTGCAATTAATTGCAAGACCTTTACTTATGAAATCTAATCTATCAATTTCTGCTTGGGGCCATGCCATTTTGCATGCAGCAATGTTAATTCGCATTAGGCCAACAAGTTATTTAAAGGTTTCCCCCTTACAAATGGTTTTTGGTCAGGAACCTAATATTTCCCATATAAGAATTTTTGGGTGTGCGGTATATGTGCCTGTAGCACTACCACAACGCACCAAGATGGGCCCTCAAAGAAAGATGGGAATATATGTTAGGTATGAATCTCCATCAATTATAAAATGGTTAGAACCATCCACAGGAGATTTATTTACGGCACGATTTGCCGATTGTCATTTTGATGAATCATTTTTCCCAACATTAGGGGGAGAAAACAAGCAGCTGGGTAAAGAAATTAGTTGGAATGAATTATCATTGGCTCATTTTGACCCTCGTACAAAACAATGTGAACTTGAAGTTCAAAAGATAATTCATTTATAAAATTTAGCTAATCAAATGCCAGAAGCATTTACTGACCCAAAGAAAGTGACAAAGTCACATATCCCAGCTGCTAATGCTCCTATTAAAATTGATATTCCTGAAGGACAACCTGCTATGAATGAATCCAAAGCACGCATGAAGTGTGGCAGGCCCATTGGTTTCAAAGATAAAAATCCTCGAAAAAGAAATGGAGCAAAGAATATAGATGGTCAGGTTGAGAATAATGAAGAAAAATTAGTAGCTCCAGAAGAGCTATCTCCTGAAGAGATATTATCTCCAAAAGAGAACATTGTAGTCCCAGAAGAGACCCAGGTACCTGATATATGTGAAAATAATGAGATCTCAATAAATTATGTTATGAATGGAATCCAATGGGATAGAAATGAAGTCAATATTGATGACATCTTTGCTTATCATATAGCATATGATGTAATGAATGATAATGAGGATCATGAGCCAAAATCTATTAGTGAGAGCCAACAAAGAAAAAATTGGCCCCTATGGAAAGATGCCATTAATGCAGAATTAAAATCATTGGCAAAACGAAAAGTATTTGGACCTGTAGTCCTTACACCTGAAGATGTAAAACCAGTTGGATGCAAATGGGTCTTGTACGAAAAAGAAATGAAAAGGGCAAAATAACTAGATATAAGGCACGTCTAGTAGCCCAAGGTTTTACACAAAGACCTGGCATTGATTTTGAAGAAATGTATTCACCAATAGTGGATGCGACTACTTTTCGTTATTTAAACAATCTAGCAGTAGATGCAGGACTTGATTTACATCTAATGGATGTTGTGACTGCCTATTTATATGGATCACTTGATAATGATATTTATATGAAAGTCCCTGAAGGACTTAAGATGCCAGAAACATCCAATTCAAGTTCTCGAGAACAATACTCAGTTAAGTTAAATAAGTCCCTGTATGGCCTGAAGCAATCAGGGCGCATGTGGTATAATCGCCTTAATGAATATTTGTTGAAAGAAGCATACAAAAATGATCCGATATGCCCATGCATCTTTATGAAAAGATCTAATAGTGAGTTTGCTATAATTGCTGTTTATGTTGATGATATCAACATCATTGGAACTCCTGAAGAGCTCCAAAAGGCAATTAATTATTTGAAGAAAGAATTTGAGATGAAGGACTTGGGAAGAACAAAATTCTGTCTTGGATTACAGATCGAGTACTTCAAGAAAGGGATCTTTGTATATCAAGAAACTTATACAAAGAAGGTCCTAGAGCGATTTTACATGGATAAATCTCATTCATTATGTACCCCAATGGTTGTAAGATCTTTAAAGGTGGATAAAGACCCATTCCGACCCCGAGAAATTAGTGAAAAAGGTGATGAAGAACTACTTGGTCCAGAAGTACCATATCTTAGTGCTATTGGAGCACTAATGTATCTTGCTAATCACACACGTCCTGATATATCATTTGCTGTTAATTTATTAGCAAGATATAGTTCTTCACCAACACGAAGGCATTGGAATGGAATAAAACATATTCTTCGTTATCTCAGAGGTACTACAGACATGGGGTTATACTACTCAAATGTATCCAAGCATGAACTGATTGGTTATGCAGATGCCGGATTTTTGTCTGATCCACATGATGATAAATCACAAACGGGCTATCTATTTACATGTGGAGGTGTAGCTATTTCATGGCGATATATGAAACAGACTATATCAGCCACATCATCTAATCATGCAGAAATTCTAGCAATACATGAAGCAAGTCGAGAATGTATGTGGTTGAGGTCAGTAATACATCATATACGTACAACTTGTCATTTATCTTCCGACAAAATGATCCCAACAATCCTATATGAGGATAATACTGCATGTATCACTCAACTTAAAGAAGATTATATCAAGGGTGATAGAATAAAGCATATTTCACCAAAATTCTTCTTCACTCGTGACCTTCAAAAGGATGGTGAAATAGATATCCAGCAAATCAGTTCAAGTGAAAATCTAGCAGATTTATTCACCAAGTCACTCCCAGGTACAATCTTCGAAAAACTTGTTCATGATATTGGTCTTCGAAGATTCAAAGATTTCAACTGATATTGTCAAGAAGGGGAGTCGATACACGCTGTACTCTTTTTTTATTCAAGTGGTATTTTTCTGTCTTTTTCCCAAAAATGATTTTAGTTTTTTAAATCAATGGGTTTAGAATTGGGCAGGCTTAGAAATTTTGAGCCCGCTTTAAAACAAGATGACTAATCAACCAATTTTGGGGTAAACGCTTTCTTCCCTTTTTTATTTAGTCCAACGAACAACCCCTCTTTTTTAGAAAGTTTTTATTTTTAAAAGTGTTGCAAAAAACTAGGTATTTGACAATTGACATAAGACCTGGTATCTAATTCTAATAAGTATCATTTTCTTGTGGTAAATCTTCGAATTGACAAATTTCATTTAAATAAATTTAAATAAAATCAATATACAATATCTAAATATATTGATATTTCTATTAATATATTGAAAAATTAAATAGTAAAAAATTCAAATAGAATGAATAATGAATATAGAAATCGAATTCGAGAGGGGGTTGGACCGATTCAACTTTTTTAAAATTAAAAAAAAATTAAATTATTCCATTTTTTAAAATTTTATTTAGAATTTCATCTAAATAATTTTAAAATACTCACTTCCTCCCTGGCCTAGTCTCAAATTAACTTCAGTTTGACTCTAATCTGACCCATTGACTCTTAACTCAATCATCGTCCGATTCAATCACTGATCCAGACTTAATAACCTTTCGTTAAATTTATAAAGTGTATTTTTAATTCATTAATATCATTAAATCTTACTAATAGAAAATGTTAACTTGGCAAATTTAAGGCTCACTCGGCTATAAAATCCTGACAGCACATAATTAAATTTTAATTTTTTTAACATAATTTTTTTTAAAAATGTTTTTATAATTAGTTCAATTTTTTTTAAAAAAAAGTAATGAAATTTATTTTATTATTATTTTATTTCATTTCTTCTTATATGTTTTCTCCTAAAATTTTGTGACGTCACTTGCATATTTTTTTAAAAAAACTAAATTCATAAAATTCTCCATCCCCTCTGTTCTTTTTTTTTTTTTTAATATGCTCATGTATTGGGCGGATGTAAACTATAAGGGCCCGTTTGGTATACAGAATTGATTTTGATGAAAATGGAAATGGATATGGATATGGATATGGATATGGAAATGGAAATTGATATGGAAATGGATATGGAAATGAAGTTTAAAAGTGTGTTTGGTATGTCATGGAAATGAGACCTAATTTTTATAAGAAAATACCAAAATATCCTTCTAAAGACATGGGTGAGCGGGTTGCCCGCCGCTATTGTTGCCGGTGATGGGATGGGACAACGTGAACTAGTTGGGCGTGAAGCTTGAAGGGGCAAAAAGAAGAATCTGGTCTCATGGAAATGTAAATCTGAGCTTTTATGATGGAGGCCAATTCCATCAATTTTGATGGAATTGATTTCTACATGGAATTGAATTCCATGCTCCCAAAAGCATACCAAACATGCTTACATCATGGAATTCATTTCCATTTCCATGGCTCCAATTCAAACATACCAAACGGGGCATAATTAATTTCATAGAAATCTGCTGGCAAAAAAGAAAAAAATTAAATTCATAAAAATCTCCATCCTCTCTTCTATTTTGTAACGGCACAGGTAATTTTGATCATCTGTCTCAGTTTTATCTTCTAAATTTTGCGCACTAAATATAATTTTTTTTCCAATTTTAAATTTAATTATATAGGTAATTTTTATCATTTGTCTCAGTTTTAGCTTTTAAATTTTGCGCACTAAATATAATCTCTTTCAATTTTATACGTGGCTTTTGTTATGTGATACATAGTCTAATTTTGGCAATAGAAGATTGGACCGCCTCTTGGCTCCAATAAAACGTAGGGCCAATACGCCTTGAGCAATCATTTTCATGTCCCTTGCGGGACTATTATGGACTTATGGTTGACATTAGCCCGTTAGACATTATATCGGGTCCACAAAGAAGGCAACCAGGTTCCCCTTGTTAAACGACTCCGTCGTTCAAGGGTTTCCGCGGGAAAAGAGGGTAAAATACTCCACGTCTTGTCGTCTACTCGTCTGGGTGAAGCGTCGTCTCCTTTTACTAGGCTGCTATAAAATCACCGCGGAGTCAATCAGCTCACTGAGATCAGAGATTCAGATTCAGAACTGTAAGCAGCTAACTTCTCACAATGCCGTACTATTCCAAGCGTGATGACGATGTCGATGATTTCGATGAGTACGATCCGTCGCCATACAGTGGTGGATACGACATTACTCTCACCTATGGTCGTCCCATTGAGCCGTCTGATGAGACTTGCTACCCGATCTCATCTTCGACCTCTGACGAATTCGATTATGATCGTCCCCAATATACCTCCTATGCTGAACCATCTGCTTATAATGAAGATGCCTTGACAACTGAGTACAGCAGCTATGATCGTCCTAAGCCTAGGCCTGCACCGGCGGGATTCAATCCGGGTGGAGAACCTGGAGGCCAATACGGAGGAAGGCCTGAGCCTGCTTATGGCGTCGAGCCTGAGGTGAATAGGCCAGACTATGGCGGATCAGCGTACGGATCTGGATACGGTCGGAAGAATGAATATGATCGCCCTAGTTCAGAATATGGATCAGGGCATGGTCGGAAGAATGAATACGATCAACCTAGTTCAGAATATGGATCAGAGTATGGTCGGAAGCCGGAGTATGAGGCACCCCCTCCGGGATATGGATCTGGATATGGTCGGAGGCCGGAGTATGAGGCACCCCCTCCGGAGTATGGATCAGGATATGGTCGGAGGCCGGAGCATGAGGCACCCCCTCCGGAGTATGGATCAGGATATGGTCGGAGGCCGGAGCATGAGGCACCCCCTCCGGAGTATGGATCTGAGTATGGTCGGAGGCCGGAGTACGAGTCACCCCCTCCGGAGTATGGATCTGAGTACGGTCGGAAGCCGGAATACGAGGCGCCTAGTTCGGAATACGGATCTGGGTATGGTCGGAAGCCGGAATATGAGGCTCCTGCTTCGGAATACGGGTCTGGGTATGGGCGGAAGTCCGAGTATGAGGCACCCAGTTCAGAATATGGATCCGGTTATGGACGAAGAACTGACTATGAGACAGGCGAATCTGAATATGGATCCGGTTACGGTCGCAAGCCCAGCTACGGGGAGAAAGAGGGTGGAGGATATGGCTATGGAGGAAGAACTGAGAGGCCTGACAATGAGGATGAGCCGCCGAGGAGACCAAGTTATGGAAGGCCAACTTATGAGAGCCAGGAAGGGAAAGAATCTGGCTATGGACACTCAGGGGAGTACAGCAGGCCTAGTTATGAGAGGCGTGATGATGATGATGAGCCTCGTAAGTATGGCTATGATGAAGAGGGCTATGGACGTAAGAAATATGTAAGTACTCCGTTGCTTAGTTAAACTTACTACTAATCAGTATTTTACTATGTTTTTGGTTTGATTCTGTACCTGGGGTCCAAATTTCAACATAAATCGAAAATTAAGATAGCAGTTAAATAACATCATCTATAGATCGAAGATAAAAGATTGGTTATATCCTTGGTTACATTCAATATGTCTTCAGGTTGATTGATTTGTGGTTGGCAAAAAGAAAACAGGGTTGATTGATCTGTGTTTGCTGTTTGGTGTACTTGATCATCCTGGTCATTTTTTTTACCTTACAAAGAAATGGATTGTAGAAGTCGCTGGCATATCTTTTTTTATTTTTATTTTGGCAAAGTAGATTCAAGAATAGTTGTGATACATGATTATAGAACAGGGATGATGCCTAACTAGTTGTTTTGTTTGCATTCTCGTGTCTTGAGTCTGCATTGTACCTTGGTTCTTTTGGGTGTATACTAGTAATGTATCATCTCCACCATATGTAGCTGGGACTATACGTGATACGATCACATTCCTTGCTCTCTGCGACGTTTTTTGAGTGAGCTTTTGGCAACCTTTATTATTTCATCAATGCTTTAGGATGAACAATTTACTGATGTTTGCTTTGTCTTGGTGTTCTCTTGCTTAAATAAAGAAATATCATAGCATTATCTCAAATTCTATCCTCGACAACCTAGTCCCAACGCGCAAGAACTTGGAAAGGAACCAATTGTTACCAAAAGAATGTCTTGCAGGGTGATTTAAGTGGCAGTATTGTGGTATATATACATTCAACTATTCATTCTTTGGAGTATGTAGGAACTGTTATTTTCCTGCATAACTGGGTCAATGTATCTAATTTAAGTTTGAACTAGAAATTTCCCGCTCTGAACTCCTTTGTGGTTGCTTGTAATATAGAGACATGATTAGGTTCGAAGGTATTGCTAGACGGTATCCAGAGTTTCTATGAAATGCATTCCTGCATCCCATTAATTTGCCTTTAAAAATTGATGTAGGCTATATGAGGCAATCCAATTTTACATTGGTTGAACTCTCTGTTCCTTTCTTGGCAGGGAGATGATAGCAGGGATGATGATGATGGTGAGAGGAAGCACCATGGCCACAAGCATCACCACCACAAAAGTTACGATGATGAGTAATCAAAATGCAGGAGATTGAAGATTTGGCTTGAGAATGGAGGTCATTACAGAATTACCTACTAAATAAACGGCTGGGCCATGTTTGCCTTGCTATGGGGTCAGACTGTTAATGTGGAGTGTTGTGGTGTTGACTTGTCATTTGTGCATTTCTATGTGAAGGGTTTGGGCATGTATGCCTTCATGCGTGTTACAACTATTGTGGTCTGTGGAGTATGTAGTTGAATAAAAATAAACTATCGGCATGCACTATGGTGTTGGTCTGTAGGTGTTGTTTGGATTTTGAGTTCTAAAGAAATCCTAAAGGGTTAATATAACTTTTGGTTCCTGAAGTTTGATCCAATTTTGGTTTTGATCCCTCAAATTTGAAATCGGTGGTTTAGGTCCCTGAAGTTTCATCCAATTTTGGTTTTAATCCCTCAAGTTTGAAATTGATGGTTTTAGTCCCTGAAGTTTCACCCGATTTTGGTTTTAGTCCCTTAAGTTTGAAAAGGACTTGGCGACCCGTTTCTGAAACCCGACTCGACCCGGAAAAAAAAAAAAACCAAGTACTTTTCAAACTTGAGGGACCAAAACCAAAATCGAGTGAAACTTCAGGGACCAAAACCACCGACTTCAAATTTGAGGGACCAAAACCAAAATTGGGCGAAACTTCAGGGACTAAAACCAAAATTAGATCAAACTTTAGGGATCAAAAGTTATATTAATCCAATCCTAAATATTATATGGGTTGATTTTTAGATTTCAGTTGATAAAATGATAATATTTCTTGAAAAAACATTTTAAAAGGAAAAAAATGATAATAGAAAAGAGCCTTATAACTTAATTTTATGCTTTATATGACATGAAAAATTTGATAGAATAAAAATGATAAATGAATAAATAGAGTATTTTGCAACAAGATAAAAATGACTATAAAAAATTGTTCAAATTCTCATGATCAAAGGGGAAAATTGACATCTAATGCACATATTGGCAAATTGTTCTTGCACCATCTGTCTACGTAAGGGTGTGTTTGGTTTAAGGGGAGATGGGTAAATTATAATTTTGAATAAAAGAAATCTAAAATTTACTCTTCCATTATTTTAAATTTTGGGTTCTCGTTCAAAATTTACCTTCTTATTCTTCTTAAATTTTGGGTTCCTGTCTAAAATGTAAATGTCTTCAAACCGAAAAGTTAATTTACCCTCTCCCCTCCCCTCAAACCAAACACACCCTTGGGAATTACCACTACTTCCTCATGGTTAAAGGGTTTTCCCTTGGGTAAAACAATTCGTGGATCAATTAAGCTTATATATTCTGGTCTTTTTTTTGTCCAACTCTATTCTTCATACCAAACATAGCTTTAGTTTATTTTCCATTCTTTGAAATCAGGTAGGTTCCCATGCATATGGATATGAAATCTTAAAAATGGATTATACTTTCACGATTTGTCAAAAGCAAAAATTAAACCTGCTATAGATTTTATATTTTATTTGAAAGAAGAGGCATATATACAACTTCGACTACGACTGTGTTCTGTATGTATGGCAACTTTAGCATATTGTGTGCATAGAATATGAGAGGATGTAACAATCTGACCCATATAATTTGACATTTCACATATTAAAATTGAACTGCTACGTGTACAGGAAGCTTAATCTTGTAATCTTTCCTTCAATCAAGTGAAATGAAGGATTTTTGTGATTCGTGTAGGAAATACCATTGAGAGGGAGCTTGATAGAACAAGGAAAGTAACACAATTTTCATAGGATTTGGTACTTGCCCTCTTCTACACTGGAGGAATCCACCCAACTACAGCCAGGAGTTTTTGTAGCTCCACTTGCAAGCATGGCTTCCCTCATCCCATGGGCTTCCACAGTTCGACCTGCTGCATTATACATATCTCTGAGCAGAATGTAGAATCCTCCTTCATCTGGTTTCAATTCCAACACCTTCTTTATAACCTTCTCCCCCATATCTACATCACCATAAATCCTGCAGGCACCAAGTAGTGCGCCCCATACGACATCGTTGCTCGGAATTGGCATGCTAGTGAGTAAATTATAAGCCTCGTCTAGCCTCCCTGCACGCCCCAACATATCTACCACGCATCCATAGTGCTCAATCCTGGCTTCAATTCCATATTCCCTTTGCATGCTCTCAAATATTCTCACCCCTTCATCAACTAACCCCTTGTGGGTGTATGCAACCAGAAGTGCCAGAAATGTGACACTATCCGGCACGACACCAGATATTCTCATCCATTCAAATAACTTCAATGCATCGTCAGCATTCCCATGGTTTGCGCTCGCTGTTATCATTGTGTTCCATGTAACTAAGCTCTTCCTATTCATATTGTTGAAGACTAACCAAGCTTCCTCCATACATCCACATTTTGCATACATATCTATTAGTGCGTTGCAGAGTGAGACCATCCAACCAAATCCATTCTCATATAAGTATTGGTGAATCACTCGTCCTGTTTCTACATCACCCAAATTTGTGCAAGCAGATATGACACTCACCATAGTAACCTCATCAGGCCCTACTCCTGCGTGTGTCATTTCCCAAAATAAATCCAATGCTTCTCTTGAACGCTTTGCTTGGGAATACCCAGAGATCATAGCGGTCCATGAAACTACATCCCTCTCAGGCATTTCATCAAACACCCGTCGTGCAACCTCCAACTCGCCAGCTCTCACGTAAGCAACAAGCAATCCTGACCACGAAACAACATCGACACCCACAGTTTCCTCGAAGACACGACGCGCTAAGAGTGGCATTCCCCTTACAGCGTACAAATGAATCAGCGCGTTATCAATAAACAAGTGAGAAGAAAACCCAAACTTAAACACAGCACCGTGTATCTCGTCGGAGGCCGAAACTAAAGGCAGATCAGTTAGTTTCATCCTTGACCGCGACTTGATTAAGAAATTAAAGGTATACTCATCTGGAGATACGCAGTTTTGTCTCATTTGGTTGAATAATCGAATGGAATGTGAAGGCGATGAGCTCTTGGAGTAGCCCCGTATGAGAATGTTGTAGAAGAAAGTGGTTGGCTCTTGGATTTGAGAAAAGAGGCGATGAGCATAAAATAAGTCGCCGCCGGGTGATACAGCAGCGAAGCGAAACATCTTGCCGAGGACGACGGCGTGTTGATGGAGATGTGTACGGAGAGCATAGGCATGGATACGTTTGAGGTCTGCCACGGAAGCACAGGACTCTGCCACGCGGGCTAGAGTTGCTGCAATATTGGTCGTAGCTTGCCATTGCTGTGGCGGCGGCAAGCGAACCATGAATTGTCAATTCAAAGTTTCAAACGTATTACTGACCGACGGAAGGAGCTCTTCCTGATTTCTTGGTGGGACTGTTTCGCTCACCTCCAGATTTAGATTTGTTTATTTATTTTTTTATTTCTTTATTTACCTCTCTATACAGCTCTTAATTCTATTTTTTTTTAAAAAAAAAACAGCTTTTATCTTAATCTTGAGAGGATTTCTGAACAGGTCTACTTTGACACAATGACATAATGTAAACTCATTTCTCTAGTAACCTTGTTTATTACTGTCTACCTTCTTGTTAATTGCATAATATGCTTCAATTGTGACAAAAAGATTATGAAGCACTTTTATTCATTATGGAATCAGAAAATCATGAAACCAGTACTCAGACCGAAAAGTAATTCACATCATAAATAACGAGACTGGGAAATGTTTACAACATCTGCTATTTTAGTGTTGAATGCTGTTACTGTAATTAAAATGATGGGCATAGAATTATAATGATCGGATCACAAAATTACATTACTGTGAAAATATATCATACATTTGGTAGATACATACATCTGAACAACCAACTGGAAATCAAAACCGATGAAACTTGGAGAACAAAAATCCCAGGGGAAGAACTTATAGGAGCTTCTTCCTCTCAAAAAAAGACTTCAAATGCCATAATTGCATACCAGCCACAGACAAGCAAACCAAAATCGAAAGGAAACTGAAGGTAAACATGTTGGTGTTAGTAGCTCTGTTGAGGTCTTGCATCTCTTCCTCCCTATATCATTCAGATGGATATTGAGTAACTAAATCAAGTGATAAATCTGCCATAAGAATGAATTAAAATCTTATATAACAACAAAGGTAATAACAAGCCTTATCCTATAAAATGAATCGTTATATAGATCGCAGACAACATTAACCTTTATCAGTAATCAATAAAAATCTTATACACCATGAAAAAAAAGTAGAAGAGTGTTAGTTTCCCTTCTGTTCTGCTTCGTTTCTTCTGTTGAGCCTTAGCCCCTCTGCTTCACCATAAAATAAAAATCTTATAGTCATTTGAACACAAACATTTTACCTTCGAAAACTAGAATCAAATTTGAAGCCTGTCATTGGCTGAACACAAACATGCACCTTCTTCCCCTCTCAGACTTTATGGCTATAATGACTTTCAAAGTGTAACATCCAAGGAATGAAATTAATTCATGAACTTGGTCCACAGGAGTGAAGAATGTTGGTATGATAACCAACAGTAAATTTCAAATGCCCCCTAAAGTCTAAACCAATAAATGATTAGAGAAGAAAACCGTGGGGACAAATTTTGTTACACCTTGGGGGAAAAGAAAAGAGATTTTTCACATTAGATACACTCCTGCTAGTCAGTTTTTCAAGGACAAAAACGCATCAATCCTTACATATTAGTTTACATGGTGAATTAGGCCACTCATGAAAGTTATTTGATAGAGAATCACGTTTAACAAAACCAGATAGATAATAGCAGTAATTGAAGCAATCTTGCATGACACTAGTTGTTGCACATGCATTTCAGTATGCTATGCAAAAGCTAATAGGTAACCTCCACTCATGGAGCGAATTGTATAAACGGAAGATTTTATTTTTCTTCTAACCGAACAACAATATATTCCACATATATCCATTTTGAATGGAAACTAGTGATTACTTTTCCTATCAAAAGATAACCAAAGACACCCATCAGGACATAACCAACCCGGCAGAGTTTATGACTACTATACCTTTCGCGAAGATAGAACATCTCGTCGTGGATGTACGTAACTGTTTCATACAACTTCCTTAACTCAAATTCCATTGCCTAGCAGATGAGAAGAAAACATACATTAGCAACCATGAACTATCAAAATAAATAGATTTTCAATGAACAATATCCTATAACTTGAATAGGTTTTCAATAAAAAAAACATATACTCTCACAATATTTTTATATCTTAGAATCAGCTCACAGCGTAGGATTCATTAACAATTTGTAGGCATAACACAGACTCACAAGGACAGATTGGAATGAACAATGATCAAAGAATAGTTCATTATTATGGTGTTTGACATCTTCTGGAAGCAAACACCAAGAACAGTGTGTGTGTGTGTGTGTTTTCTTTTTTTTTGGGGGGGGGGGGGGTTGTGCATTTTTAATTGCATAGTATTAAATTTGGCTCCATTTTCAGTCTCTTAGTTTTTGTTGATTCCATAATTTCTCTTAGGATGCAAGTTAAACTAACATTCAGATTCTCCGCTGACTGGGTCCTTTTTTGCAATACCGTTCAGATAATTACTTCATGAATTTGTGATAGCTCAAGATGATAAAATGATACGAGTCATACTTCTATAAATGAGAAGCCAAGGGTACTGCTTACTTCAATTTGTCCTTTTTTAGCAACCTTTGACCAGTCCTTGGCAGCAACGCCAGTTCTCCAATCAAATTCCACGGTCAAG
This sequence comes from Inga oerstediana, assembly GCA_963210345.1. Lineage (NCBI taxonomy): Eukaryota > Viridiplantae > Streptophyta > Magnoliopsida > Fabales > Fabaceae > Inga > Inga oerstediana. Next base: position 14,397,150 of record OY723403.1, on the reverse strand, counting down.
GTTACTGGGGGCTTGTGTTCAGGTGCCAAAAAGCAAGCCGTGTAGTCACCAGCCTCAGCTGCAGTAAATGCAAAATTGCCTGAATCCACTTTACTCCCTTCGTGGTAATTGTTCCCGTGAGGTGAATTCACCTGGCAACCATATTATAGCTAAATCAATCCCTCAAGAAATCCAATAATTTTTTGGGAGAATTACATTGAAGTCCCAAGGAAGAGGAGAAATGAAGAAATGGTCCCTATAGATTGTAAAATGAAAAAATGGTCCCATGGAGTTGTCAATACAGGCTCCAGGAGTTGTTATTAACAACTCCTGGAGCCTGTATTGACAACTCCATGGGACCATTTTTTCATTTTGCAATCTATAGGGACCATTTTTTCATTTTTTTTCTTGCATGGGACCTAAGTGTAATTCTCCCTAATTTTTTTCGTAATAACATTTTCAATTATCTGATTTATATAGGAGTTCATGTTAAACCATGAGAAACTAATTATGAATAATACAATAAACTTGATGAAAGTAAAACGCTGAACCATTTGAGAAAGAACTGATTTTTGTTTCCTATAAACTTCTCTTACCTTTCCTAAAAGCATATCCCAGTTTAATCAGCCCAGTAAACGATTCCTAAACGAAAGAGATGGCTGAACAAGAACATAAAAGGATTAATACATACAAATCCAAACGAATTTGGCTTACCCTGACGGTGATCTTGTGGGAATCAGGAAGAAGAGACCCCTCATTTGGGTTAACGACAGAGTACTTGCCAACGGTCATCGCATTGCTCTTGATGTCTTCCGCAATGCACTTGGTATGACCGGAACGGAGCTCAAATCTCATCGCATTACCGAAGCAACTCATGAATGCCAGTGTGAGAGCAACAAGGAGTTTTAACTCCGACATTTCGTTAGACAATTGTCTACTTGGACAAATTGAGATCTGAGAGGAAGAGTTCTTCTTAGGTTTTGCAGAGCTATGAGGTGAGGGACGATGTCACGATGCACATCAAAGCGGCACCGGACAAGAGCTACAGCGAAAGCGAGGCAGGGGAATGCGAGAAATAACGACCGGGTTCAGTTTTGTTAAAAATGCAATCGTTTGTATAATTCTCATCGCTTTCCTCTGTTAAAATAAATATAACAACTATAGGGTGTTTGTTTCACCGTTTGCGCAGGCAATCGATCGATCTTGGGAAGAAATCGGCATTCAAGAGTATTTTGATGGTTTGGTGATGTTTGTTTTGGCGATGGCGTTTAAGGAAAAAAAAAAAAAGAAGTCAAAAGCTCTAAAAGTTATAACCTTTAAAATGAAGTTTATTTTTATTTAAGTGATAGCTTCAATAGTGTTTTTATATTTTTAGGATTAATGAAGTATTCAAAATTACTTCTAATCACAAAAATTTTTTATGAAACATGTTCTAAATAATTTTCTCTTTCTTTAGATAATAATCTTCTACTAATTAGAGAATATTTTAGGATAAGAATTTAGGTAAGTTTTGAGTTTTATCAATATATGACGGTAGAAATATAGAGAATAATTAATAATTAATTTTAATCAGTTTAGATTTATTATTTAGTTTTTCTATGATTTTATAATCAATTTTTTTTTATAAATATATCATAAATTAGTTTATATATGGTGTTTTTACCAATTAAATTTAGTTTAAATAATTTATTTGGATTATTAGAGGTATTATTGAGGTTTTAATCAGTTTATTTTGTTAGATTTTGAGCTATGTAAAAATATGAGTTAGGATTTAATATTTAAATTAGAGTTTGATATAATTTATAAAATTTAAGCTTGATGTGCACAATAGAAAGGATTTTTGGAGTGCACCAATTTAAATTATAGTTTGATATAATTTTATTTAAAATTTTACCATTGCCAAATTTTCAAAGTTAATTTTTGAGAAAATTGTGAAAAAATCCCTCCGTATGTAAATATCTTCCCAGGTTCCATTTGGCAATTAAGTTGCCAATGAGGACTTTTTTCACAATTATCCCTTCATTTTTTCTTTTTTCATAATTTTTTCAATTTTTTTCTCTTAATTAATACAAAAGTCATTTATGCAAAAGTCAATTTTTTCATTTTTCATAATTTTTTCACAATTATCCCTTATCCAATCGCTAATCCAAACACTTATCATTTTACCCAATTTAACTTTTTTCCAATCTTAAGATTCCATAAGTTTAAGTAAAAATAAGTTACTTATCCAATCGCCAAAACAAACACATCCATAATTTATCATTGATCAGGATTAAGAAGACCAAAAAAAATCATTGATCGGTATAAATATCGATTTCATTTAGGATGTGTTCTTATTAGCTTTTGGAGAATAGCTTCTAGAGAAAAAATAGAGAATAGCTTTTGGAGAATAGATTATGAGAAGAATAGATTATGGGAAAAAAGTGATTTTGAGGTAATGAGAGTGTTTGGATGTTATGATCAGAATAGCTTTTTTCATGGTCAAATTACTAAAAAGGACATTTACTTTTGTGATAATTACATATAAAGGATAAAATTATATTTTATGTATTATTTAAGGGTTAAGGTCAAAATTTAACAGTTAAGTTTTTTCTGAGGGCCGTCTGATATAAATAAGTTCTGGAAGATGCAAAAATAATAAGAAACAATTAAAAATGATGTAAATTTAACAAAACCATTAAATTTGACCTAACGGCGTTAAATTATAAAAGAAGAAAACCCCTGACGGCATTAAAAATGATACATTTTAACCCATTATTTAATATTAAATTTCATAATTAATACAAAAAATGAAATAAATTTGTCTATATATAATTTTAATTAATTTAACTAATTTTTCTAATATAATCAAATTAGATAAATATATCTTATATTAAAAATAGGAGGGAGCACAAAAATTTTAAAATTAAAAAAAAACAGACGAGAGTGAACAGAGAAAACATCGAAATTTAAAAAAAAAAAAAGATGAGAGATGGAGAATGGCGTGGGGCCCACATGGAAAAAGAGGAAAAGAATAGATTATGACAAAACCCTGGTTTTGACCCCAAAATCAAGGTTTTGACTGAAAAAGGGATTGTGGCATTTTAATGGGGTGTTCGGCAGATTTTTTACAAAACCAAGGTTTTGTAAAAAAAAAAAGTGCTTTTCTAATGGCATCTGAACACACACTTAGTGCTCGTTTGGAAGAGCTTATTTTTGTCCAAAACGTGCTTATAATTCATGATTCACGGTATACGAGGTAAGTATGTGAGAGGAGTTTTTTTTCGGCTTGCGTAATAAGTGCGTTTTGACTGTTCAAAACGCTATCACAAACACCCCCGCTTGCCACCTTAAGCTGTGTTTGATTGGAGGGGAGGGGAGGGGAGGGGAGAGAGGGTGAGGAAATTACAATTTTGAACAAAAGATATCCAAAATTTACTCTCTCATTTTTTTAAATTTTGGGTTTCCGTCCAAAATTTACTTTCTTATTTTTTTTCAAAATTTTGGATTCTCGCTCAAAATTTGAATTCCTTTAACCCAAAAAGATAATTTACCCACCCTCTCATTTCTCCCCTCCCCTCCCCTCAAACCAAACACAGCCTAATAAACAGCTTATTGTCAAAAGCAATATAATTTTAACCAGGATAAAAGGCATAAAAGATTTTCCATACTTATTACATTGATAAACATAATGTTGATGAAATGATTTAGATTTAAAATTTTAAATCTTTTAAAAAAAGTGACAATTAAAGTATCATTTTTATTTTAAATTTTCTAGGACTACGGTGTAATTTTATTAATAAAATTTTTTTTCTAGAAGTGTTTGACACAAATAAAATTTATAATGGACAAAAATATTTATAAATAATTTAAAATGATATAAATAAATTCAGCAGCGCAATTCTTCGTCTACATCTTCCCGTCGTTGATGATGAAAATGAAGCCATCTACCTCTTCCATATCTCTTCCCTTCCTCAATGCTTCTTCACTTTGGTCAACCGTTTTTTATTCTTCTTTTTTTTCGATACATACCGTTTTTTATTCTTCCAGTCGCATAAATGGCGAGGCAAAGGTCGTAGCCTTCAATTCCTTCTTCTAATTTTATCACCTGCCATGTGTCCACTGTTAGATATTTTAATATATATATTATAATTATTATTAGTTATTAATTAGGTAATTAATTAAAATATCTAGAGTGTGGTTCGTTAGTTAGATTTAGGCCCAATTCATGATTAGGATTATTGGCTATTAATTATGATTGTTCTTTTCTAATTTTGTGGTTGCTTACAAAACTATTGCTCTCATTTTGCTTTGGTAACGATCTCCGAGTTGTTTTGCTGATTTTTGTCTTTGCCGTCAAAACCGAGAGAGTTTTGTTTTGGATTTTGATTCAGAATTATTTTGTGTTGTTTCTATGAGGATGTGCGAATATTATGTTCAGGGACACTTTTCAGAAGATCACAGCCATCAGAATCATCGTCTTCAGAGCTCTCCGATCGCCTGAAAGGACCACCTGAGATCATGGGTCGCGGCAGCTCATCAAGTCGATCTAGAGCTGGCGGGTCAGGTAGGGTTTTGGAACCGGAGAGGGAGATGACCGAAACGATGTCGTTTTGACTAAGTCAAAACGTCGTTGTTTCGAGTCATTAGGATGACTCCTCTTTCCCTAGCTAAATGACGTCGTTTTGGACCACAGTGAAACGCTGCATTTCACTTATCCGCTAGGTGGGCTGATGCGCGCTTCTGGGCCGATATAGATGATGGGCCGACATTAATTTTTTTTGCGAATTTGGCTCTTATTTTTTTTTACAGTAAATATTTTTTTTTTCTCTGAGTTCTGGGCTGAAGCTTCTAGGCTTGCAAAGAGTTTTGTTTCTTTTAATTATTTGATATGCCTGGGCCAAAGCACATTTTGGGCTTGCGTTTTGGACCACATTTTGGATTTTTAAATAATTGAGAATATTTATACTATGAGTTTGTCATGTTAATTTTTTGTAACAGTGGCATTTTTCGCAACATTTATGGGCCTAGTTACGTTTTAAACACTTGGACCATAGAACTTTTAATTTTCAGAAATGAATTTTGGATTAAGTAAACCTTTTGCTCACTGTTTATTAAATTAACTTCTGTTTTATGTATATTTTTGATAATGTCACATCTAATTGTTTAAACTAAGAAAAGGGGTTAACTTTGGCATTTTTCATATTCTGGAAAATTTGCAAAAATCATTTTGACATGTTACTTAATTGCCTAAATATTTCGATAATTCATTTTGGGCAATTATCTAACTATTCTAATTTTTGCAAAACTTAATTTAAATTGAAATATGCCAAAATTAATTCTTTAAACAATTTTTTGGATACATAAAACAGTGGGAGGGTTTCTAATTAATTATCTAGGGACCTTGTTGAGCAAATTAATTAATTAATCTCTCCATCAAGAAGTGCATGTATTAGATTTAATTTGGATGCACAAAATAGTGGGAGAATTTATTTTTACTTGATTATTTAGTCACATTTTGTTGATTAAATCAATCTATTAAATAAATTCTCATTAAAGATTTGAGCATATTTAGAATTTAAATGCACAAGGTTGGTATTTGTGATTAACATGCATTTAGAGGCTTAGCAACAACATCCTCTATTGTTTATAGATAATCACTTTGATGTTTTAAAATATAAACCCTATTTAATGGGTAATATTAATTTAATCAAAGTGGAAGGATTGTATTTAGTCACTTATGTTGATTAAATTAATTGGTTAAGTCCTCCATAAAGCTGTGCATATACATAATTTAAGTGCACATATTGATATTTATGATTAACTTGCATGCTAGAGTGGTAGCTACAATACCCTCTTACAACATGCATAAATAACCATATATGGATTTTAAAATATTAATCTTCAAAAGTTGATTAAATTAATTAATTAGGATTCCCATTGACATTGTGTATACATATATGGTATTTAAATTGTATATATTTGATATTAGTGATTAGTATACATATTTTGTTTAAGGAATAGCTATAGCATCCTTATACACATATTATATGCATAGGTAATCACATAAGGTTTTACCATATCAAATTATGTTCATTTGTACAATTAGTATACACAATGATGTGATGTCTTTGTGATGAGTATGTAGAATCGAGGAGTAGCCACAGCATCCTCACTAGGCACATACACTCTATTTTGTTCTCATGAACAAAATACATCACTCAAAGATTCAAAGACATCAATTGTAATTAAATATATGGTTATAATTAATCTTTGCCCACAGGTAGATAATTATAATCATAGTTTTAATTAGGGTGGAATGGAACAACATTATATTTTCTAAGCAGCCCATAGGTATTAAGGGATATAACTGCATTCCAGTTTCACCAATTTGAGATAAATTCATGCTATGCTAATGTCTTTACCCACAAGTAGACTTTAGTTATACGAATTTATAATTGTATGATTTACATTGGTAAACATACACCTATATGCGATGGTTGCTTGCCTTGTATAGTAATTTTGTAAGCATGATTTAATTTTGACTTTGCAGCATGATTGTTATCTGTTCAATTATTTAGTTTGATATAATTTATTAGAGACAATTAAGCCTATAAGGAGAACTTCTGCCATTAGGACAAAATTGACATTAAGAAAAGCTCTAGTATTTATAATGTTAGTATGAGAAATGAGATAACATTATTGTCTCAATAAAGTAATCTCAGTTAAAAGCTACTTATTATAAATACATAAAGAATGGAACAAAGTCAATGTTTGTTGATAGGCTGAGGGACATATTTAGAAATTCTCATAAATGTTGTTGCATTTTTTTTGTTGACTATTAAGTGATTCTCCATCATAGGGCAAGATGTCTCCATTAATCTTGGTGGAAAAGATCTTCTATTTATTATCTCATGATTTATTACTCATTTTCATGTATACATGCATGGATATTAAGTATTTATTGTAAATATGTTTATATAAGTTTTGCTCCCTTTTAGAAAAGCATGAGATTTTAAATAAAGGACATCAAGCTACTAACTCTAAAGCCATAAAGCAATAGACATATCAAGTTTAATCTGTCTATGATTAGTGGCTTGATTGGAGGCAGTAGTGGATATACACTTGCCATTGGTTTTATTCTAACAGATGAAATAGTTCATCCTGATTTAATTGACTCTTCTAATACCTGAACATCTTTTGCTTTATAATTAAGTAATGTCATTTAACACTTTTAGAGAATATAAAGTAGAAGTGGGTAATTTAAACTGGTAAACAGATTAATATAGTGAAATCAATTAAAAGAGATGGATAACATGATGGGTACATAGTTGATGATAGTAATTTAGCCTATATGTTTTCTCTTAAAGAATGCACTCAAGACAACTATATATATCTTAGATGAGTTTCCAACAAAATTATGTTTAAACCCTTTTAAAATCTGAAAGTTGGAAAATCAGTTTATATAGAATTGTCTTATAAATGAAAGAGTGTGTATGAAAAACATCCCAGAGATCAAGACTGCATATTTTGGTGAAGATGCAGAAAGATCTTGGGAATTCTATTGAGCTATCTTTTCCATTTTAGAAGGTGTGTAGTAATTTTGAAATGCCAAATTATTAAGAAATGGTATGATTAGTGGGAGTGATCAAACTCATTCAGGATGATTACATATAACAGATTGTAACCTCTAATCATGATAGAACATTGGTTTTACATGATACCCTTCTCCTTGAGGTAAATGTGAAACATAATGAAGTTCTAAAATTTTCAATTGGTCAAACTTGAAATAAGAAGTATCAACATTAAGGACTCTATCAATTATTAGGAAAAATATCCCGAAACAAGCAAGGGATATTCTAAATTGATAGATGGTGCTCTTATTGTACAACTTCAATCTATTAACAGATTGGGTTAAGACCAAATGACAATTTAAATTTGGCAATTGCTACCAACAATACATCATGTATTTCAAGTAATCTGACTAGAACATAAACAATGAGAGTGACCCTAATTTCCATTAGCATCTTTCCATTATAGTAACAAGGAAAGATGTGTGTGAACTAAAAGAAAGGTCACATAAACTATGAGGAGAATTTAATTAGCAAAATTGAGAAATCGTCTTCACATGCATGTCTCACATTAATGATGAATAATGAGTCATGATGCAATCACATACATGATAATGTTGAAAGCATCATAGTACTATTTATATCACTAAATTAGTGGGAGTTGAATCATCTATATTAAACAAAATGATAATTTACTCATTACTTGTGAATTTTGACAGAAGGTGTTATACATAACAAAATCATCGTTGTTCAAATTTGTGATAGGACTAGGTTAAGTGTAGTATTCTTTTAGAATACGTAAGGAAACTGTTCTTAAAATACTTGAGAATGTCATAAGAAACCTATGATCACATGTATTTGAACATTTAGAGATAGATGGTAGTTGTTATGAAAACACAATTAGATTCTCCACATGTCTCTAATATATATATTATTGTATTCCTTCTAATCCAGTTTCATAGGTACAGGCTTGCTTGAATGTGCATACAAACTGGCAATGCCATTGCAAGGAAACTTTAGGAGGATTATCAAGCATATTCTTGCTTGAATAATAATTGAAAAGCTGCAGATCATGAAGTACATTTTAAAATGTACATTAAATCTCATGCTCTACATATAGGAGAATGATTAGATTTGATTTGTTTAGTTTAGTATATGTGTTAGCTATAAAATGGTTAACATTCTGATGCATCTTTACGTTTACTGAACAAATTGTATTATGGAGGAGTACAAGATTGCTAAGTAGTCACTGATTGCTTAGTTCCACTATGAATTGCTTAATCTAGTCATTCTTGGAGGCAAGTTATAAGATTGCCGGTTGAAGAATTTCATCATGTGGTTTTAAATTAATTTAAACCCATTAAGGGTGTTGTGTGACCATAAAGTCAATGGGTCATAAACACATAAAGTATAGATCCTTAAATGAACTGTATGCATTTAGAGACATTGAAGGATCAAATACCTTATTTGTGAATTGGATCACATTGAGTGATCTACATAAGATATTGATAAATGATGAAATTCAATTTGGAGTTTGTTATCTCATATTGGTACCAAGTTATCGAGATTGACAAAAATTCAAGCAGGAACCGAATAAACATTTAAGGTTTATTCATAAAGTTTTAACCCATTAAGTAAAGGTGCTGCTATGTAATACATAGAAGATAATACTCGACTTAAGAGGACATATCGCCATGATTATTGCAGCATAGCCTTAATTAATCTGAATAGGGCAACTGACGTTAGTTACGGGCCAAGTGGGAGAATGTTAGATATTTTAATATATATATATATATATATATTATAATTATTATTAGTTATTAATTAGGTCATTATATTATAATTATTATTAGTTATTAATTAGGTCATTAATTAAAATATCCAGAGTGTGACCCGTTAGTTAGATTTAGCCCAATTCATGATTAGGGTTATTGGCTATTAATGTGATTTTTCTGATGGTGGAAAACACACAATTAAGTTTCCAGCCGTCTGAATTAAGTGTACAAGGAAAAACCCTATCTGCTCATCTGAGGTTCCCTAACTGGCGACGGCTCTTAATCCAGTTGCCATCGCTGTGCCTCATAGCCAGTCAAAAAGAGACCTGGCAATCATATCATGTCTTCAATTTTTTTACAGCTCTCTTTCACCAGGATTCATGAGTTCTCCTTTCGATCAAAGCTTAGCAATGGCGAGAGGTAATTCTTATAAGTCTTCCGCTATTGATATAGGAAAATTCATGTACTATGATTTTTTATTTATTTAGGTATTCATGAGTTTTGTCCTATATCCACCCATCAACTACACTTACCCGCCACCTACCCCATTTCAAGTCTAGAGTAACGGAAGTTTGATGGTAGTTAACGGGTTAGGTGTATTTATATTTTATACAATTTTAAATTATTTATTTGTATTTTTATTGTTTACAAAACTTATTTATGTTAGACATTTCTTTAAAAAATTTTGTTGGTAAAATAATACTTTTACCCAATTTTAGATTTATTATCACCAAACCAGTTTCAGGGACCCCGAGGACGGAAAAAATTAAATTGACGAAGGGATTTATTCAAATTTGGATCAATATGGTGGCCGAAAAAACAAAGCTTTGGATTTATGCCCTACAAATCTTAGAGCCGGTAATACGGGGTTGGGATTTTTTTCAGCCCGTGAAAGTGTGGGCTGCAAAAAAATTTTTTTTACACATAATAATTTCACAATATTTATAAGTTGTCCACTTATATCTTGACACCTTTCAATTCAAAGAGAAAAAATCTTAGTCTCTTCTCTTTTTTTTTTAAACAAAATTATTATATTTTAATTGTTTGAGGATGAGTTTTTATTTTGTTTATAAACTTTGACAAATTTAATAATTTTATCTCTTAAATTGTAAATTATGTTTCTAAATTTTTATAAGAGGAATGATTGATATTAAAAAAGTAAATTTAATAACTCATATATATATATATATATATATGTATATCTCATATTTTTGACTATCTTTACAAAATAGGATCTTTTTTTTTCAAAAAAATATATAAGCCCGCGGACTAGCCTGCAACCTACACACTGCGGGGCCAACCCGCAGAAATGCTGGCCTCATGGGCCCGACTGTGCAGCCCGCAGGTTGGTGCAGGCCAGCCCACGGGTTTCCCAGCTCTACCTACAATTATGGAGTGAATTTTGTTTTTCTTTCTCCGATTTGCGCTGCATGCAATGGTGTTTCATACTTTCATTTCATGCATGTTTCAAAGTCATGGTTTTACACTTAATAGCTTTTCCACAGCTAAAGAATAACTTCAGTCGTGATTTTACACTTCAGGTCTTTTCCACCAAAAATTTGCATGGAATTTCAGATATTCGCATTTCAAACCGCTATCCATTGAATCACTCTCCCGTTTGGTTTATGACTAGTCTGATTCTCAGCATGTTAATAAATATACAATTACTAAATCAAGACAGGGAAACTAGAGCGCATGACAGAATAAATCCTAGTGTTTGTCTTGGATAATAAATCGCAAGAAATCTTATTTGAATTCGTCAAGCATACATAGCCTTACATGAATGACAATCCTCTTCAACTTGCGAAAGGAAAAGATGGAGAGATATTACTTGAAACAAACTGATCGGGACAGTACTAACTCATAAAGTAAACCAAAAGAAGAAGAAAAAAAGATCCACGAATCCATATAGCTGACAAATGAAAGTAGGACTGTAGGAGCATATCATAATCGTGATTATTATGAAAGATTCAGGTACGTGTGCACTATAAGAACGATCTCTCGTCAGCAAATGCAGATAATATCCCAACCAATGCCAACCAAACTCTTTATTCACAACGAGGACACAATTTATTGCATTATCAATGAACATGGGCTGCCCTGTTCACTATCAACTATCAACTAGAAAGCCCCACCGCAATTTGCAGAAGCATACTAGCGTGCAGGTGGTCCCCCAATTCCTAACAACAAGATTTTTCCATATTTGAACGTGCGGAGTCGTTCCAGAAAATTAGCCAGCTAATATTTTCTTCCTTCGTACACTCCAGATATTGAAAAAGTTCTCAAACCCCATCCTGGTTCTGGCCACCACATCAACACAAATTTTAAAGTTAGAAACCAGGAGAGTTGAATTTTCAATTCTTATCCCCATTGTTGCTCACAAATGAGCTATTATTGAAGTCTGTCTGCACTAATTTCTTGCAGAAGAGATGAAGTTTGGGAAAGAATTTGATTCACAAATGGTGCCAGAATGGCACGAAGCATACACGAATTACAACAATCTCAAAGGGATTCTCAAGGACATATGACAGATCAGGAAGCGAAATGCACCATCGGTGGCAATGGCGTCCACCCCAAAGGGGTCTCTGAAGAGAAGGTTAACTCTGTATAGAGCCTTTAGTGGGCTTACAGGGCGACAAAGAGGAGGTTCGATGACGAATAGTAATGAGGTTGGGGTTATAATCACTCGTGAAGAGGAGAACCAAGGGTCTGAAAGATTGTACCAGACAATGTTTCTCAAGTCTGCTGATGAAGGTGGAGAACTAGAGGCTTTGTTTTTCAGGAAGCTAGATGATGAGTTCAACAAGGTCAATAACTTCTATAGTATGAAGGTGAAGCAAGTCATGGAAGAGGCAGAGGAGTTTAATAACCAAATGAATGCCCTTATTGCTCTTAGGGTGAAGGTGGATAAAGTGGGAGGTTTCAAAAATCTTAACAGTAATGGTCCCTCAACTTCAAATACCATGGAACACAGTGTGATTGATGAAAGTCCTAGTGGTTCAGAAACCAAACACTCTATCTCTTAATTGAACTCTAAATGCATTACAATGCCACGGATCCTTCTATTTATACTAATTAGAAGGAAAACACAATCATGAAAACAAACAGCATAATGAAGCTACAACAAAAGAGAACTAATCAACTAGTCAAAAGCAACTTAATTAGTCAAAAAGAAATACTAACGACTCCACCACAACCACCGCATTACACCTACTGGTCTGCTACTGTTTCATCCTCTCGGGGTTGGACAGGACTTGTCCTCGAGTTGGAATCAACAACGTCATCAATATACGGAGATAGATTCGCAACATTGAAAGTAGCTGAAACACCGTAGGCACTTGGCAATTCCACTTTGTAAGAGTTGTTGTTAATTTTCTGCACAATTTTGAATGGACCGTCAGCTCGAGGAGACAACTTGGCGTTTGGCTATTTAGGAAAACGTTCTTTCCTCAAATGTATCCAAACCAGATCTCCTACATTAAAAATTTGCTGCCTTCGATGCTTGTCCCTTTGTGCTTTGATTTTCAAATTTTGCTTTTGAATCCTATCTCGAACCTACTTATGTAGTGTCTTGATTTCTTCATCCCTCTAGTCCGCATCTGCATTGTAATACTACTTGCCAGCTGAAGGAATCAGGTTGAATGGATTGAGAGGTTGAGTGCCATAAACAACTTCAAAAGGACACTTTCCAGAGGCTTGGTTGTTTGAATTGTTATAAGCAAATTCAACCTGAGCAAGGATAAGATCCCACTGCTTCAAATTCTTTCCAATAAAGCTTCGTAGAAGATTGCCAAGAATCTTGTTTATAACTTATGTTTGTTCGTCCGTTTGAGGGTGACTAGCACTGTTAAATTGAAGTTTAGTGCCCATCTTTTTCCAAAGAGTTCTCCAAAAGTGGCTAAGAAATTTAACATCATGATCAGACGTGATAGTCTTTGGAATGCCATGGAGACGAATAATGTCTTTAAAGTATAGATCAACAACTTACACAGCATCATTAGTCTTCTGACAAGGAATAAAATGGGCCATATTTGAAAATTGATCCGCAACCACCATGACAGAATCTTTCTGCCTCTGAGTTCGTGGTAATCCAAGCACAAAATCCATGCTTACATCTTCTCATGGTGCTTTTGGGACTGGTAGAGGCATGTATAATCCCGTATTTTGACTCTTGGCTTTGGCCAAATGACATATTCTGCATCTTTGTATGTGCCTGTTGACATCTCGTTCAAGTCTTGGCCAGTAGAAATTCTCTGTGACTAGAGCAACTGTTTTGTCTCTACCAAAATGACCAGCTAAACCTCCATCGTGAGCTTCCCAGATTATTGCCTCCCGTAAAGAACACTGAGGATGCACAAGGTTTTACCTCGAAATAAAAACTCATCATGTCTATAATATTGGTGAAAAGGTTGACCTGCAGTCGCCTCCCATATTCCACGAAAATCCGAGTCATCCTGGTATAACTCCTTGACGCATTCAAAACCAACAACTTTGACTTGAATTGTTGATAGTAATACATGACGGCGGCTAAGAGCATCAGCTACTAAGTTTAAAATTTCAGCCTTATGTTTAATCAAAAACGGATAAGACTGTAAGATTTCACTCCAATGGGCATGCTTACGACTGATCTTTTGCTGAGAGTTTAGATACTTGAGGGCTTCATGATTAGAAAAGAGTATGAACTCTTTATTTAGGAGATAATGACTCCAATATAGTAGAGTACGAACAATGACATAAAATTCCTTATAATAGGTAAAATATTTGAGCTTAGCATCATTAAGCTTCTCACTGAAGAAAGCAATTGGATGACCTTCTTGACTCAGGACGGCACCAATTCCAGTGTTAGAGGCGTCACAACTAACCTCAAACACTTGGTCAAAATTAGGAAGGGCTAGCACAGGAGTTTCTATCAAGCGTTTCTTCAGTTCTTCAAAACTTCTCTAAGCTTTCTCTGTCCATTGGAACTTGTCTCCCTTGATGCAATCGATAAAGGGTGCTGCAATAGAACTAAAGTTTTGAATGAATCGCCTATAAAAGGAAGCTAATCCATGAAAACTTCTGACTTCTTAGATGGATTGCAATATTGTCCAACTGTGAATGGCTTCAATTTTCCTTGGATCAACCCGTACACCCTCTGCAATGATAATATAACCCAGAAAAATGACTTCATTTGTCAAGAAAGTACACTTCTTCAAATTAGTATAAAGTTTCTGCTCTCATAAAACTTGCAATACTTGTCGTAAATGCTCCAAATGATCCGTTAGGCTCTTGCTGTAGATAAGAATGTCGTCAAAGTAAACAACAACAAACTTGCCAATGAAAGGGCGAAGGACCTAGTTCATCAGGCGCATAAATGTACTAGGAGCATTTATTAACCCAAACGGCATCACATTTCATTTGTACAACCCATCTCTAGTTTTGAAAGTTGTCTTCCATTCATCTCTGGGGCGAATTCGGATTTGATGGTATCCGCTACGAAAGGCAATCTTAGAGAAAGTAGTAGAGCCATATAACTAGTCGAGTATGTTATCAAGCCTGGGTATCAGAAACTGATACTTAATTGTGATTTTGTTGACTGCACGATAATCTATGCACATTCTCCAGCTTCCATCTTTCTTGGGAACTAGAAGTACAGGTACGGCATGAGGACTGACACTTTTACATATCAATCATTTTTTCAGCAATTCTTCAATTTGGCTTTAAATTTCAGCATGTTCATGAGGACTTATTATGTAAGCTGGCTTGTTAGAAATTACTGCTCTTGGGATAAAATCTGTAGCATGTTGAATGTCTCGCATAGGTGGTAATCCCGGCGGAATTTCATCTGGAACCACATCAGGAAACTTATCTAACAATGGCTTCACTTCAGGTGGAATGATAGTTCCGATATTTGCCTCGAGCAATAGAAGAAAACCAATGACTTGGATTTCTGTTTTGGTCACCTTCTCAACTAAAGACACTAATGGCTTGGATTCGTTTTTGCCTTTATTGTGTTTATCAAGTGGCAATAGTGCGAGCTGAATCTTCACTCCATCCTTATGGAAGGAATATGTGTTTGCGTGACCGTCATACATAATGTGTCGATCATATTGCCAAGGTCTCCCTAAAAGAAGATGACATGCATTCATAGGAACAACATCACACCAAACTTCATCATGATACCTTTTACCAATAGAAAAAGTAATAAGGCATCGTTTTAAAACTCTTACCTCGCTATCCTGGTTAAGCCATTGGAGCTTGTAAGGGCACAGATGGTTGTGAGTCTGTAGTTGCAATTTTTCTACCATATAGTTGGAAACTACATTTTCACAGCTTCCGTTCTTAATGATGATGTCACAGACTTTATCTTGAGTAGTGCAGCGAGTATGAAAAATGTTGTGATGTAGCCAAGGCTCTTCTTTCAAAGTTGTTGTATGAAGGCTTCTCCTAATCACAAGTGATTCACCGTGATCAGCAAGAGTAACTTCCTCATCAAATACTGGCTCCTCATCAAATATTGGCTCTGTTTCTGGCATAGGCTCCCTTTCTTCTTCAAATACTGCAGAAGCTTCCCCTTCAATAATGGTGACAACTCTGCGATTAGGGTAGTTAGAAGCGATATGACCGAACCCTTGGCATTTGAAGCACTTAGATGCTTTGGAGCTGAATTCCCTAGCAGCCTTTGGTGGAGGCGTGCTTGAAGAGCTAGGATGATACATATGTGGCTTACGCCCATCAAAAGGAATTCTAGTTGAGGAAGACGGTTGGTACGGAGGCCTTCTGGGCAACTGCTTCTCGATACGAATAGTTAAACGAATGACATCAT
Organism: Inga oerstediana; assembly: GCA_963210345.1. Classification (NCBI taxonomy): domain Eukaryota; kingdom Viridiplantae; phylum Streptophyta; class Magnoliopsida; order Fabales; family Fabaceae; genus Inga; species Inga oerstediana. Next base: position 14,381,041 of record OY723403.1, on the reverse strand, counting down.
CCAGAGTCCAGTATTGATGGAGTTGTACTGGATGGGCGATGTTCATATTTAACCCTTCGAGATAACGAGCTATTGTTTGCTCCTCCCTTTCTTGTATATCACATTTCATCATAAGTTTCTCAAATTCCCTGGTATATTCCTCTATAGACATAGCCTTTTGGCGAAGATTATGTAATTGAAGAAAATTATCTTGATAATAATTTTCGAGAAGAAACTTACGTGAGAATTCGCGTCGCATCTTGTCCCACATACGTATCTTGCCCTTTCCTTCTCTTTCACGCCTTTTCTTGAGATTCTCTCACTATATGGAGGCATGTTTCTTTAGTTTGATGGCGACAATTTTAACTTTCTGCTCATCAGGAATTTCTTTGTACTCAAAAACTCGTTCAACAGTTTATAGCCAGTCGATGAATTCGTCTGGCTGGAGTCTTCCCTCGAATTTAGGTATGTCTACCATAATGTCATTAAGGCGGAATGGTTGTTGTCGAGGACGATGACGGTAGTCAAGGGATGACGAACTGTGGCTATTCAAATCATCTTCTGAGTACTCTCTACGAGTTTCGAGCAAGGCCTGTTGTTCTGTTATAGTGGCCTCTAGTTCTTGTATCCAGTGTCTCATCTCCTCCATCTCAATCTCGTGTCTATTCCTGTGTCTTGGATGAGCAGGTCCAGTCATCTTCCACGTGGATGAGCACGATTTTCACATGGTCGTCTTCAACCTCAAAGCAGCGCGTGGCTGCCGTTGACGGTGCGTGTCTCTTTGGTATGGCGCGTGAGAGCGCGTGAAGACTTTTCAGGGCAGTGGCAAAAGCTTGTCCGGTGTTTTGGGACCTTCCAAACACGATGGCGAGGTCAAATTTTCGAGAAGACATCGGGAGGATGGGATTCACACACCCTATTTCTCCCATGTCTTGTTTCTCAACCTATTCCTCACTCTCTCGTTTTCTCTCCCTCTGGAAGGCTCTGGTACCAACTGGTTCAGAAACCAAACACTCTATCTCTTAATTGAACTCTGAATGCATTACAAGGCCACAGATCTTTTTATTTATACTAATTAGAAGGAAAACACAATCATGAAAACAAACAGCATAATGAAGCTACAACAAAAGGGAACTAATCAACTAGTCAAAAGCAACTTAATTAGTCAAAAAGAAACACTAACGACTCCACCACAACCACCGCATTACACCTACTGGTCTGCTACTGTTTCACCTAGTAAGCTTACATGTGTTATTTTCGTATTTCTTTTTCAAGCACAGTAGCTGAATAATATCATAATGAGATCACACACACACACGCTTTCATACGAACATTTTGAAGGTAAGTTTCATCACCGCTTGGATGTGATTCAAGAAGTTGAGATGAGCAGTGAAAGGCATCTAGAAGATGAAAGTGAAAATCGTGCAGAACAAACTGCTTCTAAGATATCGATTCTGGGCTTTATACCACCTTCACTGAGGATCTTCGATCACGTCAAAATCAACTTTGTTGAACCTGAACGCCAGTATCAACAGCAAAAGGGATCCTCACCAGTCCAACATCTTAATTGTCATTCAGCAAACAAGAGCTAAGGAAGGCAGAGGAACAGCTACGCAAGGCCCTCAAGGAGTTCTACCCTAAGCTCCGGCTTCTAAAATGCTATAGGTTATATGGTCTCCTCCTTCCCTTTTCAAATAATGGGTGAATTTCTTTTTTTTCACAAGATGAATGAAGATACACTCTATTTACATGCAGTTTCTTGAACCTGTTGGCATCCTCAAAGATCATGAATAAGTATGACAAGGTATCCTTCTATTTTATTTGAAAGATAGTCGTTGGCTGCAGTTTTTTGGCTTCCTTGTACATTAACTTGTAAATTGTAATACTGCAGGTCTGTTCAAGGAATGCTTCAAAGGAGTACTTAAAAATGATGGACAATTCTTACGTTGGCAGTTCTGATGAGGTTCTATAAATAAATCGTCTTCTATTAGTTATTCAAGTTACGTTCCTACACTTAAGTTAAATGGTGCCTGCCTCATCATGTCTTGTACAGGTTAATAGGCTCATGGAAAGGATGGAAGCTGCCTTCATAAAGCACTTTTCAAATGGGAATCACAGAAATGTAATGAATATACTGAGACCTAAAGCTAAAAGAGAGCGACACAGAATTACATTTTTCTTGGGTATTAGCTGAGCTCCAATAAGTGATTATTTATTTAGTTGTTAATCTACGGTATACAATAATCTTGGTGAAAAAGGAAATCACAATTTTTTCTCGGAAACAATTCTCTTTCCATGTATGTAAACCTTCCTGTCTATACCTTCCTTCATCTTGCTCGATATAACTTCAATGTCTTGGTACTTAAGATCCCATATTCTTTCATACACCTCCCTGTCTGTCAATCGGCCAGACAACTTGACTTGGTCATAAAAGGACTATTTGAGTTTCCTATAATTGTTTCTTCATAAAAAATGGTGAATCTTCAGTTTACTTTCTCACAGCAGTATCCTTTATCAGGGCTACTTACCGGTTGTTCAATTGCTCGCGTGGTGGCACTTATCATAAATATTCATGCAAGAGATATTTTAAACAATTTTAAAGCAGAAGGGCGAAATGATTATATGGAAAACATATTTCCTCTTTACAGGTAAGTTGGATGTATTTTTTGTGAAATTTTATTGCGCAATTTCACACCTTTGTGCCTTTGCTTTGACAACACATGTTTTGTGCAATCTCAAAAATGTGATTGGGAACTTCATGTATCTGCAGTTTGTTTGGGTTCATAATCTTGCATATGCTCATGTACTCTGCAAATATATACTTCTGGCGTCGTTTCAAAATCAACTATGCGTTCATATTTGGCTTCAAACAAGGAACAGAGTTGAGTTACAGAGAAGTTCTTCTTCTTAGTTCTGGCCTCGCAGGGCTCACATGGGCTGCAGTCCTCACAAACCTGGATATGGAGATGGACACGAGATCAAAAAGTTTCTCATCATATACAGAATTAGTTCCTTTAGTTCTTCTTGTTGTAAGTTTCTTCAAGACATCTTATTCCCAATCTTAAAAGTTTTCCTAAACACGAGATCAATTCAATAGACTCTGTCATTTATTTGACTGCTGTCAACGTATACTATTGAATTTGTATCACAGGTTTTGATTATCGTCACATTTTGCCCCTTCAACATCATGTATAAATCCAGCCGCTTCTTCCTTATCCATCTCATGCTTCATTGTCTCTGTGCTCCTCTTTACAAGGTAAAGGAGAAGAAAAACTTCGAAGTATACAATGATACATGATCTGCTCTGCTTATGTTATGTTAAATTCTTCAAAAAGAATAAGATATCCCTTGATTTCTTCATTTTTTGTAGGTCACCTTCGTAGATAATATCTTGGCGGACCAACTTACAAGCCAGGTTCAAAATCTTACACATACTGCTAATGCTTACATGTAACACTCATGGAGTCACTGTAATAGACCATGCATAAATGAAAAACCACTAAAATCTTCTCCTATTTTGCTTCATTCGATTGAGCCGAGACAGCTATCTTTCTTAATTCAGGTGCAGGTCTTCAGAAGTTTGGAATTTTATGTTTGTTATTATGTCTCGGGAAACTTCAGGACCAGAAAAAACAGGTGCTTTGAAAATAAAGTATATGAAGCATTTTACTTCATTGTAGCTATTATTCCATTCTGGATCCGTTTCCTCCAGGTATGCAACTGACAGACAGGCAAATCATGGTTCATCTTCTTGACACTAAACATGGACTTAGTGGTTTTGGTAACTCTAACAAGAACAATATTTTTGCAGTGCCTTCGACGATTTGTGCTTGAGGAAAGAAATGTAATGCACGGGCTTAATGGGCTTAAGTACATGTCAACAATATTTGCCTTGGCCACAAGGACTATTAATGAGTTGCCATTGAACAGAGTAGTGGCATGGAGAATTTTGACTGCAGCTTCTTCAGGCGTTGCTACAATTACGAACACATATTGGGACATCGTGATAGATTGGGGTTTGCTAAGACGAGATTCTAGAAACCCATGGTTGAGAGATAAACTCTGTTTCTAACAAAAGTGTATACTTTGCTTGTATGGTAAGTTATTTTAGGGTTTTGCTTTCTTCATTATTTGGGTTGGTGTGCAGGCTAATTAATTTTCATGGTGTTTAATTGTTAACAAAACATTCATCAGGTATTGAATGTTTTACTGCGACTTGCTTGGATGCAATCAGTTTTAGGGGTTACGCAAGCCCCTTTCCTGCATAGAAAGGCTTTAACTGCTGTGGTGGCTTGCTTGGAGATCATTCGCCGTGGCATTTGGAATTTCTTCAGGTATGCTTTGTAACTCGTGCATAAACTTGTTACTATATGGAGCAACGTGATTATGGTTATTGGTTATTGTAACAAGGGAAAGGTCTCGTATTCTCACGGGAAATACATTGAGTATAAATTAAATAGCAATAGTTGGCAAAAAATACTGGTAAAAAAAAAAGGTTAATGTGTAAATTTGTCCCAAAAGCTTTTTCAGGTTTAATGTTACCTCAGAAGTTTCAAAACGTAATAATATTGTTTCATACCGTTGTTAAAAAACTAATGTTAACCTTTAAAAAATTGATATTGACCTTTTAACTCTTTAATAGCAATGGGTAGCTTTACTCCATTTTAATGCTTTCAGGACAATATTAAACATAAGAAAGCTTTTAGGGTATTATTATTACTCTTTAGCGAAAACTTTCAAACTAAATTTATACCTTAAACCAAAAAACAAATAATAAAAAAGTACCACTTGGTTTTTTTTTTTTGGACAAACACTTGGTATTTAATACTTGTTGGTTGTATGAAAACAGGTTGGAGACCGAGCACTTAAACAATGTAGGAAAGTATCGGGCATTCAAGTCAGCACCCCTGCCATTTACCTGTGAAGGCGATCAACAGCACACTGCCATATAAATTGGTAACAGACACGGCAAAGAGAAGGAGACAGCCGTGAAAATATGAAGATCGGGAAATCTGAAGGAGAATAATAAGAAGTCCTTTGCGGTAATTAATTGGATATATGCCAATGTTAAGTTATGAACATGCAGCAAATAGTGGTTTTTTGTCCCCTGAAATAGTGGCAAAAATGTTAAAGGGTGATAAGAGAACGGGAGGAACCCCACCTCTTTTTTTATGTTGTTATCCGATATTTAGGTCAGGATTCATGGTTACCCCTCCCAACACATGTGTCTCTTCAAATACTCGAACTGGAGACCAAGAGACTGAAATTTTCTTCTTTTTTTTTCCCCACGTATCTCAGACATAATCCATTAGAATAGTTTGATTCCATGCTGCAACTCAGGCATTTCTATTTTAAATAGATGAAGGTAAATGTCATATGTTGTTAACAACTTCTTTACACTACCTTATGACAGCTAGCAACACATGCTACACTATAAAGAGTAGTAACAAATGCTTTTTAAGTTAATAACTCATACAGAGGTTACCATCACAGTTTACATTCAAGTTTTCCACGATAAATATAAAGTTATCAACACAGGATAACCGGTCAGTAAAGACACGTATAGGTGTAAAAGTGGATAAAAAAGGTCGTGAGCAAGCATCATTTCTCACAGCAAAATGCTAGCATTACATGCTATTTATTGTTTATCAACCAATAGATTTTGCTAAGTTCCAAACGAGAAGGCAAGCTACTCTATGAGACAAGTTGTGCTACACTGAATAGGTATCCTCTTCATCAGTGTCTTCCCCATCCCACAAGGAAGCTCGAGAATCTGCTGGAGAATTTTCAACTGTTACAGCACCAGTACTTTCAGCATCTTGGTTACTAAAGAGAGTAGAAAAGGAAAATGGATTGCAGGTGGAACTAGCTTTTTGAAGACCTCTAATGGCTTTCATTGCAGCAAGAGTGCTGCGATATAAATTTGCAGTTTCCTCACCGAGAGTTGAGGACGCCTCAGGTGAAGTGTCTGCTGCAGTATCCACAGGTGATTTAGATTGATCTTCAGTAGGCTGAGCAGATTGAATTACTTCTTCTTGAAGGGGGAACAGAAGTTCAAGATTTTCCTCACATTCATGTACTAGCCTAGTCAGAGGCTCTGTTGTGAAAAATGGTTGACGAAGAACAAATTGAGTAAAAGGCAACCGCAACAATCTACCAGTTCTCTTATCATACTTCTTCAGGATTTTAATTAGCCCTGTTGAAGCAGAAATATGTTAATGGCTACAGAACAAACAATCCACTAATTGCAATCCCACCACACGCACGCACACAGACATGAATTTTGCATTAGCTGTATCTGTGAAGTTATTACATAAGAAGATGCCACTTCACATAAAAGTCACAATTGCCACACCAACAATACTTAGGTTTGATAAGAAGGAGGAGAGGATAACTAGATGTCCTACCGGCAAAGTTTAATGAGCTGTAATTTTTCAGTAGCACCATTTGTCCATGAATGGTGACCAAGTCCTTCCTGATATCCATAATTTCTTCACTGAATTCACTTTCAGACGTGTACATTTCACTCTTGCTGCTTTTTTCTTTAAGACGCTCAATTCTTTCCTTCAGCATCTGTCCAGATTTGTAGATAAAAATCACAAAAGTGCTACATTTACAAAATATAAAAGTGTGACACAAATTGCCCACAGACAGCTTCATGAAAATTCTCCAGCAAGTAGTCAGTGATTTTCATTTTACTTTTTCGGCAAAGCATTAGACCATTATACATTGATTTCTCATATGTCAAATATAATCCCCAAAAGTAGAAGCATGTATCAATTTGTAAGATATACATTATAACTGGTTAAATTCCTTATTTTGAGATATAATAAAAATTACTTATATAATTTTAAAGTTCAACAAGTTTGGAAATAAAAACTTCTGCCATTTTTTCAAACTAATATTTGTAGGAAATAATCACGATTTGAAGGTTAATAAAAGAGTCTATGGCACGTTAGAGGGGGCACAAAGAGAGGATATCTAAACTCTCACTCTCAACTCCCATAAGACTGTTCTCAATGCCTTTGAAGGAATATTAACCGCCATTGTAAATTAATTGTCATGGGTCACCTTAAACATGTTGCGCCACATGCCAAACAAGTGAGACAACCAATCCACAATTTCTGATGTGGCTTGGGATTCACTAGCTAGGAACCTGTAATCTAGGTTTCGCCAAGTCACAAGTTATCGAATTTCTAGATTTAGAACTGCTTGAGTTGTTACACATAGTTAATCTCCTTTGAATAAGTAGCTTATGCAACGGCCAGGAGCCTTTATATGTAAACCATTGAGATTAAAGGAAAAAAGAGACTCCAGATTCTATCTTCATTTGGTCAAGACTGTCTGCATGAGTTACAACAATCTAAAGGCAGTCATCTAGTACAAATAGTAGAAATATATACAAATTGATGACAACAAAAAATAAACCTTTTAACCAAAATCATCAAGAATTGACAGGGTAACATTTCTAAAGTCGTTCACGTTATTATGGGGAGTCATTTAGATCATTGTCGCTACCACTTGGAAGCAATAAAGGCAATGTTTTATTCGCAAGACATGCAAGGGTACCTATTGTGAGTATTGGGAAAAGACATTTGTAACATTCCTAGAGCCCAGTACTACAAAAGAATACACTATCAAGGACCTTGACCACAAAGTAAGGCCTTTATATTATACTCCGAGTATTTAGTTGTGCTCACGGCTTGTGATTTGCTCGTTCGGATTTACGGGCAATTAAGTTTATCTTATGTGCTAAAACCAGCTTCCAATAAGACTATTTCGAACAAAACAAGTTTGAAAACAAATTTAACTGAAGTTCAATTGATGTGCCAAGTGATGTGAATACAAAAACTTCCGTTTATAGTATAGATTGGGTAGAGTGGTAAAAAGCTAGCAAAGTTCAAGACAGAGTAATGATGTTATTCTGCTGAACCTAAATTAGAAGTTTTAATGATCGAACACACGTGCCCAGTTTCATAACTACCCATTAATGGAAATTAATGAAGATGCGTGAGTACCAACCACCAACTTATCATGCCCATAGTAATTCTTTGTCCTACAAAAAGGAGAAGGAAAAGAACCTGGAAGCGGATGACCAAATCTTCCTCTTTATCAATATAAAACTCATTGAATTTCTCCAGCTCCTCGTTCAAAACTACAATGAACCAGGCCTGCAGGTCCAAATAGGGTCGAGGGGCAGGTTCCGGAGGATTCCGATCGGCATCGGATTGCACGGCGGGAACGGCCGGGATGTCGATTGGGGGTTGATGGATATCGGCGCCGAGCTCGGTCCCGGAGGTCGGAACCTGCTTAATGAGCTTCTTCAAGGGTTTGTAGCACAAGAACTTGTCCCTCCACTCCGGGATGGTTTCCTCCAAATGGGTCTTGAACTCCTTTCCGAATTTCATCTCTCGCAAAATCGGTTTCAAGCTGATGAAGAAATTGATGAAAATCAGAGCTGAAAACAGAATAAGTACCTCTGCTTTTTACATATTTGGTGACGGAGAATGAACGTGAAGATGACGGGGGAAGCGAGGTAGATAGAGAGGAATATTATCGGCCAAAAAGACAAGATAGAGAGGAATATTCGTAAAGGGCTAGAGAAGGGAAAAATCGGAATATTTTGATATGAAATCGACGCCGAGGATAAGGAATAATTAGTAAATGCACCACTAGGCTGCGGGCATCACTAATGCTTTTATAAATTAATAGGTTAATATAATTATCGGTACTTATGATATTACCTTCATTTTAATTTTAATAAGTTTAAAATCAATAATTTTTATTCTTTAAATTTATTCCACCTAAAATCGTTAGTCGTATGATATAAAAAGGATTTACCGGAATTAAATACGATGACATAGCTTTTAACACAGTATATTGTGCTTATTTGGTATGCAATGGGGTAAAATTACGGAAGTAAGTAGATCCTCTCATCATCTCATTTTCTCAGTATCCCTCATGAACCCATCTGAACTGTTGATTTGGAAGAGGAGCCATTTGGACCATTGATTAAAAAGGGGAGAGAAAAATGAAATGAGTAATAACTTGATGACGTGGCTCATCTTTTACCTTTTAGATTGATTGGACGGACATGATTTAGAGATTATGAGGGATAATGAAAAAATAGATAATGAGAGAAACCGAAGCTATAAAATTACCTGTGCTACTAAAGCTTATGTGGACATGTGATTTTTTTACAAAAAATGAAAAAACCAAAATGCACCACTCAAAAGTCTCAAACCCAGAACCGCAGCTAACGAAAAAAAAAACCAGAAACGCAGAAATCCCTTGAGCTCTTGAGGTTGAGGGGAAAAGCGAGCAGGGGCAAGGGAAACAGTCTGGTAAGAGGCGGTCCGGCAAAGGGCCCGAGAAGGTTAGAGGGGGTCCAGCAGTTGATCTCTGCCACAGCCGCAGCGTTTACCACCGCAATCTCAAGCCGACGAATCTGCTTCACGACGAGGATGGGAATTTGAGCACTTGCAACAAGATGGGTTGCTTCGCACTATTTGGTCTGTGGGGCCATTCTGTATGTGCTCCTTACCGGATTCTTGTACCGGAACAGTAAACGTGTTTCATATAATATAATTATCGGCGACAGTGAACGTGTTTCAAATTCTTGTACCAGGGCCATTCTGTATGGGCATCGGCGACAGTGAACGTGTTTCACATAATATCATTATCGCAAGAGTTCGATCTGTATCCATTGTCCAAAAAGAAGAGAGAGGAGAAGCAGGAGTTGAGATTCGCCGTTGCAGAAGGAAAGGGCTGCTTTTTTTCGGTGACAAGAGGGAAGTTTTTTTTTTTTAATCACAAGTCCAGGTCACTTATTTTGCCATGTCACCCTCCAAGTCAGCTCTCCAAATAAGCAAACTTAACAGTGTTAACATATTATATACAAACTTAACACCGTTAGCCCTAGGTCCAAGTCCTTTTTAAACTACAAAGGTATGTTTGTTTTAGTGATCAGATTACTTATAAACTGTTTTTTACGTAAATCAAAACATAACTTATCTCACATACTTACTTCGTATATCGTAAATCACAATTAAAAAACTACTTTTAAGCATTTCAATCGCTAATTCAAACGAGCATAAAAACTATCTATGTTAAATGGAGTAAGGGTTTCAAATTTTAGAACCAAAATCAAAATAAAAATAAGGTATAATCATATAAGGATTAAAAATAATATTACCCCTTTATTTAATTTTTTATTTTATTTTATTTATGTATTTGTGGAATGGGCCAAATTGTTATTCCTTTTGTTTTTGTTGCCATGTGGGTCCCACCTCCCACCATAAAGCTCAGTTGATTTTTTTTCTTCAGAGAATTTAAGAAAATTAGGTATATCATTTAATCATAATATATGTATTATATATTAGTTTATAAGTCAAGCGATAAATATAAATACTTTAAAATAATTTATTTAGTTTCCTTAATCTCTTCAAAATAATTAATTTGATTTTATATTTAGAATTGGAGGTAGTACATTTTATCCTTAATATAAGATTCAATTAAATAATTTAAGAATATTAGATAATTTAAATAAATCATTTTAAATTATTTATATTTATTAATTTTTTCTAAACTAATTGATTTGACTTGTAAATTGATATACTTCATAATCTAATCATAGACATATAACTATTTTAGAGATCATTTAACATATTTTATAATTAAATAATTTATTTATATTTCTTAATTTTTTTAAATTAATCAATTGAATCTTATATTAAAAAAACTACAAATCCCCACAAAGAGAAATTGAGGCTTTGAGACTTTTATTAGTGTGGAAAACAAACTGTCCTCTCTGTATTATTAAAGGTTGTGCTTATTATAAATATATATTATATACAGATCATATATTATAGGGAAAATCGCTGGTAAATACCAAATAAGTAAATTAATTGCTCTTTGCCACCAACACACATGGGATACCAAACTGTCATTAAAATTGAACTTAAAAAAACAAAAATGCCCTTAGTTTAGTTTGGAAAGATGACACGAGGCAGAAGCAAACGATTAAAGTTTATGACAGTGGTTTGTTCAGTTATCGTGTTTGGCGGAGTGCGGTGATGCGAGTCTTTTGTTGTGGCCGTCGATCACTGTGAAGTCCACGGGAGGTCCATCACTGTGGAGTCGATAGATCACTTTAAAGCCCTTCTTCATATTTCAATTTTTGATGGAGGTGATGATTTGTATATTGCTAGTGGAACTTAATATTGTGCATTGCTGTGTGTGTGAGTAAGGAAATAGTAAATATAATTGGGGGTTCCTTAGATATTATGAGTTTGACCATTATTGTGAAGTTTTTGATATTAGTTTATGAGAGTTTGTATATTGTGTATCGTGTATTGCGTGTAATCGGTATTGTTGCCTGAATTTTGCTGGAATAATGATGATGCAATGGAGATTCACATGTGATAGCCATTATGTGCAACTAATCTCCCGTTTTGTGCAATGGATCTTTTCCATACGTGTCCAATTGTCATCCACGATATGTGCAAAGGATGATCCATTATATGCCAATGATCTTCCATTATATGCAATTATCTTCCGTATTGGACATTGTTGCCTGATTGTTGCTAGAATTAATAATTCTTTTCTTTGTTTAGGTAATATTGCTTGCTGGTTTTGATGAAATTGAGTTCAAAGGCATTGTGCAGTGTTGTCTTTACAATGTTGAATGTTTTGGTAAAGAATCTTCATTGAAGCAGTTCGACTGTGCATGTTTTAATGCATATTAGTTTATTATAGGTGAAAGTATAATTACATATTGACTAGTTTATTATAGGTCAAACATATTGTAAAATTCAGATTAGTTGACATCAAAGCCATATTGTTGCAGGTCTAGAGTTAATGTGATGAATAGAGTACAATGGATCATCTTTTGCACATCATGGAAGAGTATATGACAATGCAAGATCATTGGCACAATGGATCATCCTTTGCACATCATGGGAGAGTAATTGCACAAAACGGTAGCTCAATTGCATATCATGGAAGATCAATTGCACACCATGGAAGAGTAATTGCACAAAATGGAAGATCAATTGCACAAAACAGAAGATCATTGGCACATCATGGAAGAGTATATGACAATGCAAGATCATTGGCACAATAGATCATCCTTTGCATATCATGGGAGAGTAATTGCACAAAACGGAAGCTCAATTGCACATCATGGCAGATCAATTGCACATCATGAAAGAGTAATTGCACAAAATGGAAGATCAATTGCACAAAACAGAAGATCATTGGCACATCATGGAAGAGTATATGACAATGCGAGATCATTGGCACAATGGATCATCCTTTGCACATCATGGAAGAGTAATTGCACAAAATGGAAGCTCAATTGTACATCATGGGAGAGTAATTGCACAATAGATCATCCTAGGATTCTGATCTTCTTCACTACTTTGCCTGAGAACAACCACAGACGACAAACAATGGTGGACGGCATCCGAAGGAGTATGGAATGTAAGAACAACCTGATGTCGCAGGGAACAAATTAAAATCTAGATGCAAAGCCAGACTGAGAAAATCATTCTCTTCGAATTTTGGGAGTAGAAAAATCCCTAGGATTCCGACCTTCTTCACTACTTGCCCGAGAACAACCACAGATGGCAGACAACGGTGGACGGTATCCGAAGGAGTGTGGAATGCTTGTTTGACGAAGATTGGTTCTGCTACTCACTGTACTCACACACCGAGTTGCTCTGTTTTCTCTCCTTCCTCCCTCTCGCCTAAAATGGCCTTGTCAAACTGAGGGCTTTTTTTGTCTTTTTAAGCTCAATTTTAATGACAGTTAGGTATCACATATGTGTTGGTGGCAAAGAGCAATTAATTTGCTTATTTGGTATTTACCAGCGATTTTCCCTATATTATATCCGTGGTGTTGAATCATTGCTTTTTATGAAGAGTGCGTAAAATTATAACTTCACTATTAATGATTTTGATAGACAAATTAAATTAATTAACATGGCTATTATGTTTTAAAAAACATGATCAAAATTCATAATCCAAGCCCACCGCCGTCATTTTAGGGATTCCACCTCTGTCATGAGAGGGTGAGAGGGCCTCTCTCTGGTTACATTCAGTTATAGTAATGGATTGAATTTGAGCAAAAAAAAAAAGGATTGAATTTCATATTTAAAAAAGAAAGAAAGAACACAATCCAGTTGCCCATACAAATCTCCGCACTTCCTTTTATTTTTAGGGAAAATCTCACTTAGGTCTCAAAGATCAGAAAAAAATATCAAAAAAATCTCAAATATAGATTCCTTTATAAAAAAAGTCTCAGCTTAAAATCTTATATTAAAAAGTCTCTAGGCACCTCAGTGATATAGATGGACTTGTCAATGGTCACTCTAAAAATTATCAATATAGTAAAACATAGTAGCCTCACTCAGTTTCCTCTGATTGTTGAGGGCACTATATCAAAAGCAAACGGTGAAAAAGAATAAAGGCGTATATAAAGTGATTGTCAATTGAAAAACTTGAATTTAAACAACTTACTTTCGGCTGAAACCACTTCGTCAAACCACTTTTACCTTCACGCTTTCCACCCATTATATAATATGTCTTCAATACACTGTAATTAAAATGAAAAATAGAAGATATTAAAACAATTGAGTAAAGTTAAAAATCAATTATTTACAAAAAAAATTAACTTACGTGTTAAAAATGGTTTTTGTCTCTTCGTCTGGCTTGTGACCCAATGAATCAATCCAAAAGATTATGTTGGTGAAGGGACAAACAACACAAAGACTCTAATGTTAACTATAATCATATATATAGATTAAAATGAGGTTAGATAACATGATACTTCTTAACAAACTGAATATGTATACATAAATAAAACTAAGTTACTTGCCTTTCAACAATTGGTGCTAGATAACAAGGCATTTTAGTCTATCCGATTGTATAGCCTACATAGCTCATCCTATCTTCCAACTTATTATTATTACACCTTGACAGATTGTCAGGACATAAGAAGCCATACAAAGCGTCGAGCTCTCTTTTGACAGACATTTTGTGGAAGCAGCTACCACAAAATTAAAATGAGAAATGACTTAGTAAATGTAGAAACCTAAAAATCCTAAATATCAGTGGATTAATAAAAATAAACTCACATGATTACAAATATGACTCATCCTATATCTATCTCCTATAAAGATAAGAACTCTCTAATATATTTGCTATCAATTCTAAAATAATACGAGATTGTACGACCCGCAATCCCACAAGACACTAAGAAAGACCTGTGTCATTGGCACTATGTTATTCGTTTGAAGCAAAGTGGTTAGCAAGTAGTGTTTATTTGTCAACTTTGGGGGCCCATTAAGATAACGTTTTGATGTGAGCAGGGGGTAAAAATAGAAGGCAAAATTTGACTGCCTCTTTAAAGGTTTCAGAAACCACAAAAATAAAAGTGTAAAGAAGTGAAAAGAACAAACCATTCATTCCTTGGTATCGACTTAGTATATCCTTTGATGACATACACAAAAGTAGAGTGTTGACTAAATGAAGAGGTGGTGTAGTTTATTCAACAACCACAAAGTTGTTCACGAAAAGAAACAACAATGTCTCCAGTACAATGTTACATTTTATTTTTCTATGACTATAATAAGATCTTCAAAGGGAAAAAAATCCAAATTGTTCTTACTTCAACACTGATAAGTACAACTTATCTATATCTTATTCTAACTTAAATAACTAAACTCTTAGCTAATATTATCCTACAAGTTTAGAGACCACATTTCAACTTTTATAAGCTAATATAGAATTTTAACATCTTAGAATAAGGTCTACCCAAAGTTGCAACCATAATGAATAACTATCGACTATAATTGTAGTTCTATATTTCTTTTAAGCATTAGAAATCTGCAATAGTTGACACTCACATACAGTACAAATCCTAACTTTAAATCCTTTTCAACGAATTGGCAAAAAAAAATCCTTTCAAACAAGCAAGATACAAATAAAATTTTAAACTTGTCGTTTCAAGAAGGAAACCCCAAATATAATTGTCATTCAACTTTCAACATTCATAGCTATCCATTTCACAATCAGCAAACAGAATCCCTTATATTATAAGCCATCTAATCTAACCACAAATGCAGGTTATGTGCAATAGAAAGAAAATGAAATGAAATGTGGCTTACTTGAACTGAAGAGGGAAAACAGGCGAGCTGCAAGACACAGACGAATGGAGGACTGGGAAGAGGAGGGAGCACGACCAATGGTCGGAGAAGTCGCCGGAGAGCAATGTGTGAACAAGAGGTAGAGGTTCGTCTTATATCAATATTTGCAGGGAAAGGTGGGTTTCAACTTTAATAAACTCTTTCAATGCCTCTCACTGCCATGTCTTATATCAATATTTGCCACATAGACGATTTTTCAAACACAGCTAATGGACGTCATAAGGAACTTAACGGATTGTGTTGAACGCTCCAGTTTTAATTGTTCATGTGTATTTACGCCCTCTTTAAAAGATAATTGTGCCAGATACTCTTTTCTTAAAAGATCATTGGTAGATTTACCCCTTAACCCTTGTTTTATTCCTATTTACAAGACACTATAACTTATCTGGCTTCAATACTATTAGTTCCTTCATTGCCAAAAAAAAAGAGACCATTTACTATTTAGGTTTTAGGGGTTAGGAATCTATGTATCGCTGCAATTAAGAACAGCATGTTCCCTATTCTCCAAGCAAACGCTTACTCTGCCAACCACAGTTTTTATTGATAAAGGGTGAATATGTTCCCAACAATAGTTAATCTTCCTCCAGGTAAAAACTATATATATATATATATATATATATATCATTTTGTTCATCAATCGGTATAAATTATTTAGGCAAACATTTAATCTATTTAGGACTAAATTCCGGCGGGTTGGTGCTCCTAGTTGCTGATTATTGTAGGCTTAAGTAGAATATGTCAATCCCAATGGGAAAGACTTATTTTCAGCGCTGGCCATGGATTCGGAACTTCAGTCGTATCTGTTGGCTACTATGGAAGAACAGATGTTAGGGTGTCATGGAAGGAGTTCGACTTCAGGCCAACGAAATCATTCATGGCATCATGTATCAGCTTATGGAGGTGAAGCATGCGAGTTTCTCCTTTCAAGATGAAGACGACAACAGATGGAAACTACCACCGGAAGGGTGTATGCAGCTGGATACAGATGGTTCAGTCAACAACCAGCAGGAGGCAGCGTGTGGAGGAGTGATTCGAGATACTAGGGGCAATTGGGTCCTAGGATTTCAACGGAAGCTGGGGTTTGTTCCGCCGACAACCGCATAATTCCTTGCCCTACAGACGGGTCTCTAGTTGTGTAAGCAATATGGATTTTAGAGGATCATAGCTTACACAGATTCTCTTGAGGTGTATCAGTTAATCATATGAGATAGTGGTCTTACTCACCCGTTCAGGTCTGTGATTAATGCAGTAAGAGATTTGATTTATTCAGAATGAGACATTGAATTGAGATATGCACCGAGGGAAACAATCAGGTGTGCGAATTATCTGGCTCGAGACGCGCAGAATTTACTTCAGAGTATGGTAGTTTTGCCAGTTCCCTTTTCTGGATGTATCCCCATTCTTAGGGAAGATATTAGTCCCTTTTTTTTATATTTATGATGTCTTATAATCCGTAATTTCTAAGTTAGCTTGGTCACTTTTCAAATAAAAAAAAATTGTACACCTAGCCTAGGTAGAATAGAGTAGCCTCCAGCGTCCGTAGCTATGGTACTGGAATCAAGCAAGAAAGTCCAAGAAATTATTGCGTGGAGGAAAGTCATCCCCCTTTGATCTTTGCCTCTCTTGTCTGCGCCTGTTCATGTGGACCGCAGCTAGCATGATTTTCATATGGTTGTGTCGTGACAAGTATATATTTTAAAATTAAATAAACGTAGATTTTAAGATATATTTAATTAAATTTATTAATATTTTATACTTATTTAATTATTATTTTTATATATTTTTCTATCTTTTAATTAATTATAAGATAAAAAGATATTTTAATACTCTCTCTGATCCTAATTATAAGATAAAATTGATTTTTTTAAAAATTAAGGAAGCTAATTAAATTTCTTTAGAGTATTTATATTTCTATTTTTTTTTCAAACTAATCAGTTTAACTAATAAATTAATATATAATCTAATGATACATAACATATAACATGATTAGGTAACTTATTTCACTTCCTTAACATCTCCCAAAAAAAAATCAATTTTATCTTATATTTAGGACAGAAAATAGTATAAAATTTACCCATATCCTAATTTATTTTGTAAGAGATATTATATGATTCAAATGAAAACAAAATATCAATATAATATATATATATATATATATTTATATATTTATATTATGATAATCGATAAAAAAAAGAGATAAATCAAGATATTGTGATAGAAACTCGTGCATAGAGGCAATGTTTTCCTATATATATGTTAAGCGTAGCAAGAGGGAGGAGTGTTCTAATTCTTTGGTTGGCGACGGTAATGCAAGAGCTTTAGTGAAGTGAAATTAAAGTTTGGAGATATAGAAGAACAATAGTACAAATGAAAATTCCGCATTAAGTTTTTGTTTCTCCTTTCCTTTCTCTTTTTTATTTTGTCTTTGGTTAGCTATTATTTTAGTCATGATTATGTTCAATTTATGTAGTTAAATCCTTGGTTTTGGATTATTTAGTTTGATTATGAATTAGTAGACGATAATTGTTGTTGTTAATTGCTTTAATATTATATTTGTTTATTTAATTGTGTACTTGATTATCCTGAAATAAGAGGAATCTGATTGGGACTATTTTGATGTTCTAAATGAGCCTAAACATAGGGAATTTTGACTATATCTTTAATTAAATCGTGTAGGATTAAGTTTTCGGATTTAATTTGCTTGTAGGATAGATATATACCTACGGGCCCTACATAGTCTCGTTAAGCTTGCATTTAAATTAATCCAATTAGGTATCAATCACCTAAGACATCAAAAATTAACATAATTTGAATGCCTTTTAGTGGATCGAAAGACACTCTTAGATAAATAAGATACTAATAAGTAATCAAAATTATAATAATCCAAGTCACCGCTTAATATCTAGAATCACCCCTAGTTTAAAACGTAGTCAGATTTGATTTTCTTTTTTTATTATTAGTTAGTTTTTATTCATATCTTAATTTAAATTTTATTCACTCGACTTAAACAAAAGTATAAAGTCATTACTCAACTGCATTATCGATATCAAATCCTCGTGGGAACAATATCTTATTCACCCTTTATTATTTGATATGACCCGTACACTTACAGAGTTTTAGACTCCATATTTTACCCCCATCACCTTCACTACTAACTTCAATAATCTTTAGGCCAGCTTCGATTTTCTTACGACAATATGAGGCAACATCACTTTTTTTCAACATTTTCAGTGTAACATTGTCCTTTAATGAACTTTTCCAAATTAAATTTGCACCTTAGCTTTAAAAGTAATTGTTTGATTTATTTTAGATATTATATCACCTATAGGATAAAGATACTGTTATCCCAAATGATGTTCATTTTTAAAAAAAGAAAGTAAAAAATAAAGGCGGTGATATTTTTATAAATATGGGAATGCAGTATGAAACTTTAGGTGTCCCAATTGAAATTTGGGATGCCTAAAGCTC
Organism: Inga oerstediana; assembly: GCA_963210345.1. Classification (NCBI taxonomy): domain Eukaryota; kingdom Viridiplantae; phylum Streptophyta; class Magnoliopsida; order Fabales; family Fabaceae; genus Inga; species Inga oerstediana. Next base: position 14,362,385 of record OY723403.1, on the reverse strand, counting down.
ATTCCTGATGCCAAAAACAAATTTTTCAAATATTTGGGCATGAGTTTAAGCGTCTAAAAAATATTTGGGTCGTCTAAAGTCTCTATTACTTTAGACATCCCAAATATTTTTGGGACGCTCAAAGGTCTTGGTTACCTGGACATCTCTAATATATATTAGAGATGTCAAATATCAGGTGGCATTCCTAAATTAAATTTGGGACTTCAAAAATAGTTTGAATGTAAACTTTATTTGTCAATTTCACACTCTCACGTTAATCCTAGACTTCTTGCTTTTTCTTACTCTTTTAACTCTTGCCTCTTCCTCTTCTCTCTCTCTCTCTCCTTCATATTTGTTCTACTTTCTCATCATTTTGTATTATTTTATCTTTTCTCTCTCTTTTTTTAGTTTCCCTTCTATTTTATCTTATAACTCGTGTTGTTATGGCTTACATATCGAGATTCTGAAACATGTGTCTTGGTCCACGTTCCTGCCGAGAAGATGACGTTCATCTCTCCCTGTCGATCCTCTCTATTCACTATTACGAGAAAATGAATTTCAATAATAGAAAGATATGAGTTTTTCGCAACTGATTTCCTCTTAGTGTTATCATCTTCTACCGGTGAGATTTTAACTTTAGAGTTATTATTGTGTAGATTTTGGATTTAAAGTTCAGATACTAGATCTATAATTTTATTGATTATGATCTGTAATTTCTAGTTTCAAATAGTGTTTAAACCAGATATGTAACATGAACGTTTTTTTTTTTCAAAAAAAAGAACCTTTAGACGTCCCCTTTTAAAAAAGGGACGTCTAAATTGCAGACTTTAGGTGTTTCTTTATTTACCGACATTATTGCTTTTTTTTACTACGTCGCTCACATAGGTGTCTCCATATTTTCAGACGTTAAAAGGACTAAAAAACAGAGGTTAGAAGGGTTTTATGTAGAAGTGTATTTATTAATTAATAATAGAAAAAAGAATTATCTCAAATATGGGCCGTCGAGTTTTTATTTGGACGGCCCAGATTGGTTCGAAAGTGATTCTTAGAAGGATGTGTGTTCATGCCGGTTAACGTCCACAAGACACGAGCATTACGGTTTATAAAAGGATAAGGAAATTACAACATTATATGCATAATATCAAACGCAACACCAAAGAAATTGAATGAAGGACGCAGCTTCGATCAGTGTGATGACTAATATCGTGTTTCCCTGCCAAACCCATCTGCGCTACTCCCCCAGTACCTGGGCACCACAAAGAACGACGACGACAACGACAAAGATGATCAGAGCTCAAGAGGGGCATGAACGACGTCGTCAAAAGCCTTTTGTATCGTCGTCGTCGTCGTCGTCGTCATCACGCCACTGGGTGATCAACAATCAGAAGGCTTGCACCTTCACTTACAATATTTCTGATAACGTCCATCTCCATCACTTACCCGGTGCTCCGGCGGTGTGTGTGTGTCACTTGTTCTGTAAATTCTTGTTTTTGTTGAGGTTTCCTTCTGTAAATTATTTGGAAGATATCATCAAAAACCTGCTAAATTTATATATTTAACATTATTAAGAATGATTGGGTTTTTGGCAGAGTTTGTTTGAAGAGTATATGGAGGACATGGGTAGAGTAGTGGGAGCTATCATTCCAGAAAAATCAAGCGCTGTGCGGTTGAATCAGGTATATATGTATTATTTTCAGTAATTATCTCTGATCTAGTATTTTTACGATCAAATCTTTTTTTTTTTTTGGCCGGATTTTTACGATCAAATCACAATCCTTATTTTTTGTAATGGAATAATCAATATTATTGATCCTACTTAATTAATCTATATATTGAGCATAGTTCTAAACTCGCCACGTTCCTATAGATGTGTCTTGGTTTGTTTCGTTGGTTTCGTCATGTGAATCGAATGCGTCAGATATTCCATGGAAATGGTGCCGCCCCATGATTCTGACTAATGTACAGTAGTTAGAAGAAGGGGGAAATTACGTCCGACATTCTTTTTTTTTTTTTTTTTATGGTTTATGCAATGGACCATTTTTGACCTTCGGTGCACCCACCTTCCAGGTATCCGGTGTTAACCTGAAGGCTAACGCCGGATTGACTGACATGGGCCCCCGACAACCGACTAGTCCTGGCGCCCCCAATCTGATAGGCCCGACAGGAATTCATCTCTTTAAGGCACCCCAGGGGAGAGAGCTCCCAACGGAAATTCTCTACACCTTCCGTTTCCTGGGATCGAACCCAGGAACGGATTGGTGTGGCGTAAATGCCTACCCATCTGTGCCAACTTCCGTTGGTCACGTGGAGATTCTTTTGACTTCGTCACTACATAGATAGAACACGGTGCATTTTTGTTTTATACAGACCTACCTACATATATATGTCACATCTAAGGGGAAGTGCATGAACAATAAATTTTTCAACTTCATTTTCTTACCTAGGAGCCGCATTTATGGGAAAACTTGTGCCCGATTTGATGGGTTTTTGTCATTTTAAAAAATAAAAACGCAAGTTGTAGGTACCCCGTAGTTTAAATATTTTCAAGCACAAAACTTATGCCGTGTCATAATTAAAGAAATACTCCTTCTAGTTTTTTTTTATAAGAGACCGATAAATATTGTTTCAACATTTAATATACCTTTTTTTTATCATTTATATATCTCATTAATTATATATTATATTAATTAAAAGATTGGTGATACTTATATATATATATTCTATTTTTATCTCTTATTTACGCCTTATAAAAAATGGTATATTTGGAGAAAACAAGTTTATTTCAAGACATACTAATTATTTTTTACTAATTTTAATCGCTTATTTAAACCGTGTGATTTAGTTATCGGGCTCTTATAAATTGGAGCGGAGAGAGTAATTAGTCTCTTTACAACACACATATATATATATGGGCAAATTTTTGACTTTGTCCAGAGTATATTTGAATTAACGGTAGCAGAAGTGATTTTTTTTTAATATGACTTTTGCAAACGTAAGATTGGATAAAAGTTAGATTGTATAATGTGATTTATAAATTGGATTGACTTTTAAAAAATTCAATTTGATAAATTGAAACTTCTTTGGGTGATTAATTGAAAAGTAAGTTTAAATATGAAATGGATGAAAAGAACATGAATTTAATAAAAATAAAAATAGTTAATGTATTATCAGGAAAAATTTGAAAATACTAAATTACATAAATTTTAGAAAAAATTGGAGAAAAGTCCTCTTTTAAAAATTTAATTGATGAGAATGATTTTAATTATAGCACTATCATTTTTCGTACATATAAATTTATCAGGTTATTCACCCCAATCAAATTTTTAATTGGGGAGTTTTTCCCGATTGTCCTTAAATTTGATCATTTATTTTTTTTCCTTGGATGCTTTTATAAATAGTGAACTTATTAGGACTAAAAATTTTATTTACAAATGGACTTATAATAAGGTCTAAAATATTATTTTAATCAAAGAATGTGGGACTTAATATCTTTTATTCATGAGGCAAATAGAAACTTCTTTCCTCCCTCTGCAGTGAAAAAACTAAAAATAAGAAATTTTGGTTTATGATTTAAAAAGTTTTTTCTTCAAAAGCCCAATTGTCATGACCCATGTCACCAATCCAAAAACTACATTAAACCCAAAGCTGTTTTTTTCTTTTTGTGGTGAAAAAGCCCCTTTTAGATTACAAACCTGATCCCCAACACACAAATAAATACGAATTGTTACCCTTGAATATATTTTTTTCCCTCTTGTTCATGATCTGCCTTGATGAGTGTAACTCAATTAACTCTTGATGAGTATAACTCAATTAACTCAACCCGTATTCGAGTGATGGTTAAATTTCAATTACTTGCTTTTATATTATATTGCTGGTTCTGATTGAAAAAGATCAAATTAAACAGCAGGTATGCCAAAATTCTGCAACTAATTGTTAAAATATAATTAGGAATATTAATTCTGTAACTATATATACAGTATAAAAATAATATTGTGACAAAATAATGAATATCAGGAGGAGTGGAGAGTAAAAATGGCAGAGATGGAAGCGTTATTTCTAAAGGTACAACCAGTGATAGACGTAAGGGTGACAGCCAAATCAAATGGAAAAGATTACCCTCCTCATGTTCCTCCTCACATCCCCAAACTCTACCAGCTTCACACTGTAAGCACTTAATTCATCTCTCTCTTTTACGTGCATGCTTGAATCATTAACTATATATATTTATATATATTATCGCTTTCATTGGGTCCTTGTTCATATGAATTTGCAGACCAAGTGGAAACTCCAAGGTCTGCATTCGGATTACATGCCGCCTTTCTTTAACCTGGAAGCTTCTGGAACCTTGTACCCTCAGACACGTGGAACTCGTGGCTGCGTTATTAAGAATCAGCTGAACGCTGATGTTACCATTGTTTTTCCTCAACTCCTCTCTTGGGTTCCTCAACATGTCCTGGACAGCATCATGCTTTCGGTTAGCCTGATTAATGCTTCCTCTGCGTAATACAATGAGTATGTGGTTAATACGGCTTTGATAGATTAGTTTATTAATGAACAGATTATACGGACGGTTGTGGAGGATATCAGGAAAGGATACACGCTCAGATTGGTGGCAGATTATAGGTCATTCCGAAGAAGCAAGCTCAAGAATCTGGAGTAGTTTTTCAATATTTGTATTATACACATTCAAATGTAAATTAGGTATATGAATTTTCTTTTGGTATAAATTACATACCCGGCCCCATCACCGACAGAGATTAGTCCAGTCGGTAAAAGAGTTGGTTTATAACCATAAAGTGTAGTTCAAATCCTGTTGATGTGAGGATCTTGTTGGTAGATGATCCGTAAGTACTTTTATAAGTGTTCTTTCAGTTTGAAGGTGTAACACCATCTCTAATTAACCCTATGTGATTTTAAAAAATTTCTTCAAAGATGACATCGAAATGAATTTCTCAAATCAACAATCCAAAATAAATAAATAAACATTCTAGGTCTTCAGCCGTCTATCAAAAGAATGCAATTATATATTCTAAATAAATTCACATGCAACACGATGTAATAGGTAAAATTCCCTAAATGTGGCAATAAAAAAGGAAATAAGCAGTAACCGCTAGCTACTCGTTAAGGTAGCCACATCATCATATGCTTTCCCAATTGCTCCTACCCTTGAGCTTTCACCTGAAAAAATGTGAGAAGTAACGGGATGAGATAATAGTCTCAGTAATGCAATCACTACCACCTTACCTAGGGCACCACCCGCGGGGTGCCAGATAGAACTAACATACAAACATGTCAAGCAGACATATTAGGCAAAAAGGGAAGCATATAAAATAAGCAAGAGGTCAAGTAGATATAATAATCATGAGCTTGATCATATCCATTCATATTCTCAAAGAACATTCACTCACAGCACAACATATTGTTTTACAAAATGTCATTATGCATGATTACTCTTTATCTTTCATTAACTCCTAACCATCCTTATTTCCTTCGACTGAACCCATGGACTAAACACTTTCCATATTACTGATTTACTCTCACAAGCTCTCCGCAAGTGTGAAGTAAACCGCCCAAAGTACTACAGAGCACACAAGGGACCATGGGTTCCTCCAGTAGGGTTACTGTCCTTAGGAATCCTGCCCAGAAGCCCATGGAGTGTCGTGTAAGGGAATACTACCCTGTAAAATAGATGCCAACTAATGGTGCACAATAATCAAACTAGGGCCTGCCACGTGGTATTCAATTTTTTATCAATTACAACCCATTCGCTAACTCCAACATTTATATTACATTATTCTCAAGGGGTTTTCATATTATCATGTTCATACATTTCAGTTCATAACATGGAATCAACATGTTCTAACACAGGCATACATCCTTTATCTAGTTAATTAACAACATATGAACAGTGCAGAATCTCAATGCATCACATACATAACACATATATTCATTAAATCTATACTTAGAAACACATTGTACCAGTAGTTCAATTGCCCATACAGGGCCACTCATGAGGCATGAATTACAAAGATACTAGAAACAGTTCGTTTTACACATCCAAACCTATAGTTGTCTCTAATGATTTCACAAATCAATCTATCCTATCCTATAATTCATACAAAAAGTCTCATAAGGTGTTATTAGTCATAAAATAACAATGTTTGTACCAATTCTACTCATTCTAGGATTATGGAGTTTTTCAGAAAAAACCCACGAGCAACACCGATAAGTAAAATAGATAGGGTCACGTTGCCTGGTATTCTTTAAGTTCTAACCAAGAATACAAAGTCTTGTCTATATGTTTATAATTTCTTCTCCAACGAGTTGCTTAAAATTTCCTACAAGTAGGAAATGTTATATTAGAACTATATTAGATTTGAGAAATGGAATCATTGGAGCATTAGACTAGCCTTGTCTAATGTTTCTATAATCTCTATTTGGGATTTTAACCTTTAGAACCTCTAAAAAACTCTTAAATTTATGACAATTCCTATTTTTCAAATAACAGACTCAATATGTGATAAATTATATTCTTACCAAAGGTATCAAATTGCAAATTCCACCTTTGGTTTTTACTAAAAGGATGTCTTGAACAAGCTCACAAAAATTCGCAACAATCCAACGATGGACTTAGTCGGAAACGTTGATTCTTTTCTCTAGAATTTGTTCTCCATGTTCTAGAAATTCATTTGTCTTCCGGTCTTTGTAACTCATAACCCACTACACTAATATCTAATCCAACATTTGAAAGTGATGGATTGAATGTCTTGGATAGGCTACCCAAATTTCAGCCCAATCTAATGGTTAACAAAAACGCAAATGATATTTTACCAAGACTGTCCAGATTATATGTGAAAATAGAAAAGTTCCACCTTGAGTCCACCTCACTACTCCTATATATAGGCTCCAGGAACTCCTTCTTCTCCTTATTTAGTCGATGTGGAACTTTTTAGTCTCTTTTATTTAATTATTTATTTATTTTATACGCACATAATTAAAATTAAAATTAAATACACTCATTTAACCTCTACTAATTAACTTTATTATTTTATCTTTTCTAAGGAAATTCAATAATAATATTGCTTAATTATATTTTTATTAGACTTCATTTAACTTTAATGTTTTAATTTAATTTAGATTTATCTTCCTTATTTAAACCATTTTTTACTAAGTTATATTTACCACTAAATGTTTCTTTTATAAAACTATTGGAGTCTTATAAATGAAAATTTGGGATGTTAGAGAGGGCATGCCTTGACCCTTGACGAGCTTAATTTTATTAGGAGGGAAATTCTTGAATTTGGTGACCCTATAAACAGATGCCTAAACAGGCGCCACTACAAAAAAACACCCAATTTCCGACAGAATTTTTCTTCACAAATTTAGCCACATAATTTTCGATGGAATTTTTTTCGTGGCAACTTCCGATGGAAATTCCGTCGGAACTTTTCGACGGCAAATTCTGACAGAAATGCCTTTTTGACGGAAATTTTTACGTTTTTATTATATTTTTCATTATTTTTAATAATATTGTATTTAATTAATAATTACTTATATGTACATAATTAATTAATTATGTGTGTGTGTGTGTGTGTGTGTGTATGATAATATTATATATATACTAATATGTAATAATATAATATAGGTTTATTTCGACGCAACTGGCAAAAACTCGCGCGCGAAGGCGTCGGCAGCTTGAGGTCGCGGGTTCAAACAGGAGGAGAGGCGTTTTTAGGAATTATGAGATACGGACACGTGGCAGCCAAAGGAGAGGAATAAGAATTCCATAAAAAATTTCCTACGGAATTCCTTTCTGTCGGAATTTGCGACGAAACGAATTCAATCAAAAAATTCCGTCATAAATTTTTTTGTCATGGGCCTAATAGCGACGAAACGGATTCCGTCAAAAATACGGTCCATCAAAAAAGTTGATTCCGTGACAAATTAATTCTATCGCAAATTCAATATTTTTTTTAGTGTGTTTGGTTGGGCTTAAAATGCCCCAATAAGCCCGTTTTGAGTTAAAAAGCCCGTTAAAAATCTGTGATAAAATTTTGAGTGTTTGGTTTGTATTATTGGAATTGGGTTTTGGGTTAAAATAAGCCCAAATTCAAAAAGCTTGAACACCCTCCTTATTACAAACACGTTTTGACCGTTAGCTCATTAATTTCCCAATATCTCTTCTTCGGTCTCTTTTTTTCCCTGCACCAAACCTGCTAGCGTTTGGCTCAAAAAGAAAAACGAATCTTCGCACATGGTCTCTGCAGTCGTCCCTGTCGCAGCTCCGATCACTCTTCCTGTGTCGACGGCTATGGAGGTTGGCCGTTCAATCTGCGTCGCGTGTCTTCCCTCTCTAGGTGTCTCCGCCGTGTAGATCTCTTGTCTCTGTCTTCCATCTCAAAGATCTCATTCGAAGCTCCGTCCGTGTCGTCGAGTTCATGGCAGTGTCGGCAAACACTCGTTGAAGGCGAAGGGCGTGTCCAACTTCATTCCTGCTGACCCGTCTCCGATCTGTTCTATAACCGAGGCGTGCTCTGTAATATCCCGAAATTTGGGATTTAAGGCTTGGGAATAAGCCTAAATTAAGTGGACTGCTAAGCCCCAATTTATCAGGAGCCCAAATTTATCCCCTAATGATTTTTATATCTTTGGAATATTAAGAAAGTAACATGGTGAATTTTGGAGAATATAATTACGTTTTCGGTGAAATCACCTATGAGGTGGTAATCTTGTCATGTGATTTTGAATGACCAAATGATAAGAAAAAATTATGATATTTTACAGGATGAAAGTAGACATCTTAAGCTTTAATTTGATAGGTCATATGAATCAATTAGAGCTATACACAAAAAGATATGAATTTTTGAAGTCAGCACAGATAAACTGTGAAATTTCTGGAACAATATGCAAAGATTGAAATTTTTTGGAATTTTGTGATTCCAGAAAGCAAAAGTCTATATTTTTCCTTGAAATTAGACTCAATAAGGGTTCTATAGGCTTTGGAATCACCTCATTTCGATTTTTCTAGAATTAGTTATGATTTTTCAAAGTTTAGGCAGAAATCTGCCAGAATTTTGCAAAAATCCGAAAATTGGGAAAATTAATTAATTAAATTGGATATATCATTATAATCATCCTCCTCCTTCTTCAGCTCATTTCTGACGTGAACTAGCTGGACATAGAGAGAGGAAGTGTGAAATTTTAGAGAGAGAAAAGGGGAGGAAAAAGCTTACAAAGGTAAGTGATTTCTTCGGTAAATCGATTCCTAATGCGTATAACTCCGTTCCTAAGCTTTCTTTGCATATGATTTAAGGTTTGGAGGCTCAAATTTGGATGTTTGGAATCTAGGGTTTTCAGCCACTTTGAGAAAAGTCAGAGGGAGCTTGAGGTAACTTCCAAACTCTTGTATATTGACTATTCTAGCTGCTGTGGGCAATTTAATCGGTGAAATTTCGTCGGATTGCCATTGGTTTTAATTTTTGGAAATGGGTATGTGGGGCTGTTATGCTGCCCAAATTGATACTAAATGGTAGTTGTAACCTAATGGAATAGTCAATAAAGTGGTTAGGAGTATAAAGGAACGTGTTTACGGAGCCGAAACCGAAAAACCCCGATTTTCCCCTTAAAACCTATATTTTTCGGCCAGCATTGTAAATGGGTCTTAGAGTTGGATTTTCAATGATCTGATGATTCCATTGGATTCAGTGGGTGAAAATAGGTGGGGTTACAGTTGGGCACTTTTTCAGAAAAGGCCAAGAAAGCATAATTACGGAAACACCCATAAAACCCTAAAAGTAGGGCTGCCAAGGGCAATTTCATCTTTTGGCAGTAAATTTGGTAATTCCGAGTCCGTAAATGGATTCCTTGGGCGAAACTATGTCAGGATAGCCCAGGTTACAATTTCGAGAAAAGTACAGCCGGACCGGGTATGATGGGGCCGGGTCCCCGGGGGTATTTTAGTAATTTTTCAAGATAGACTCATATAAACCCCAGAAACACTATGGAAGTGTCTAAATAGTACATTTGACATTGTAGGATCGAATATGGAGCCCCAAGCTGTTTGCACGTAGATCGAGGCACGCGTTTCGAGGCGGAAAAGGTTTAAGGTAGGGGACTTACCTTACTTGCATGTGTTTGATATCTTTGCTTGTGTAATGATGTATGTGATTGCTTTACTTGATTATGTAGAGCATATTTGAATAAATGAAGCTCTGTTTCTGTTTTCACTGTGGCCATAGTCTTGTTGTATGAAACATTGAGCATGCAGAAATGTCATTATGGGGCATACATCTAGATATGTCATACACATAGCATCAATCATGCATGCATTATGGTATCTGTTTCCTACTGAGATTCTCTCGAATCTCACCCTCCCCTACCAACAATTTAGACAGGAGACGACAAAAGATATGCAAACAACAATGCAGAGTATCGTGCGAGGGGATTACAGTAGTGGAATGAAGACAAGAAGAAGTCTCCGTTTCACTGGGATGAGTTTAGACACCCTGGTAGCCTTGTGCGGCTACATTATTTGAATTGATCAGGTACGAAACCCTATGGGGAATTTATATAATCATGCACATATTATCAGTATAGTTATACTATTCCTGTGTTGCCTACCGAACCGCATATCATTTTCCGCAAATACTCTGAAAAAGGTTGAAATTGAGATAAGGGCGTGACATGCTCGGCCAACTCCGATCTGTGCTTCAACCGATGTCAGGTCTGCCGTCTCAGAGAAGGCCCACAAGCTGAACAGTCGTTTATTCCTCGTCTAAGATCGAGCTTCAACCACCAGCTGAGCTTCAACCGTCGCCGTCGCCTTCTTCTTCATCTGGGATCTAGCTGCATTGGCGAGCTGTGCTTCAACCGAAACAGGGCCCTCATCTTCATCTGTGATTTACAGGGCATTACGAAACTGAGCTTCAACCTGAACAGGCCTTCATCTTCACAGGTGGTAAGCTTTATTTTGGCTTCTGGAAGATTTGTGGTTCACCTCCCTGATTGTCTGATGTTGTATGTTTGATTAGAGGCTTTGGGTTATGTTGTGTGATCGCTGTCTTCGTTGTCCATTTTCTCATCCCTGGATTATAAGTTCATGTTTGACAAGAACCATTTCAAACTGACTAGAGTAAAATGAAGGCAATACAGTTTGATCAGGAGGGATCCGAACATGTTGCGAGATGAGTGATTTTTGAACTTTTTATGTAGATGCGAAGGAGCTATTATGAGGCTGGTCTATAGGATTGAGTTGGAAAGTTTTCTTTATTATTTTGTTCTGTCATCTGTGCCGTTTTCCAATCTAAAAACATCAACTTTCATGACTCTGTAGGCATTTGGTTTTCAAAATTTGGTCATATGTCAAATGACAGTTTGTTGTAAATTGGAGGTTGTTCAAAGATTTAGAAAGACGCTGCCTCTCACATTTGTTCCATCCCGTTACAACTCGATAAGAACGTCATCCAGATGAATAATTGTTTTGGTTTAAAAACAAAACCATTTATAATGGATTATTGTTTTATCATATAATAAATAAATTATTATGGTGATCATGATGAAATCTATATTCACTAGTTACATCTTTGAAGGACATACCAATATCACTGATGAAAGTAGCTTTATTATGTCAACAAAGTTCGTGTGAAGATTCGAATAGATGGGGATACTATTAGAGAATACCTGAATCTTATGTGGAATAATAATATGATGGGGTCCTATTCTAATTCAAAGTAAATGTTGTTGTGGAATGCGCTGTTTATTGTTTTTTGTTAATCTGGTTGCTTCATGAGAAGGTAATAACTAATATGTTTATAGTCCACACTTGGTAAGTGAAACGTTTCCATAGAAAAATGAATGACAGAGTACTGTGGGATGACGAGTCAACAGAAATATTTGCCCATGCAATGATAGATCAAATTTTAAAAAAAGAACGTCGCGGGTTGTCTTTCTCGAAGGATGGATGGGACAATATTGTTGCTACATTCAATGAGAAGACAGGGAAAGCATATGACAGGAAGCAATTGAAGAATAAGTTTGATATATTACGGAAGGACTTAAGGACTTGGGATGCCTTAACAAAAGAGACTGGTGTTGGTCGAGACCCAATAACTGGAAATGTCGAAGCGGATCCCGAGTGGTGGCGGCGGAAATGCCAGGTTAGTAATGCCTACAATTAGTTTAGTGTTTGAAAAATAATAATTCAGTTGCCTCAATCAGCTTGTTTTGTAATATAGCTAATGATTTTGTTACTTGTCTGTATGCAAGAGAATTCGGCGTATAGAAAGTTTCACCGTTCAAGCCTCAAGAATGAAAGAGAATTGAGGCTTATATTCAAGAATGTCGTGGCAACAGGCGAGGATGAGTTGAATCCAGCTTTCATAGGGACACAGACAGAGGATGCAAAGGAAGAAGATGTGTACCGACCTACTATGGATGAGGAGGAAGGTTCCGGGGACAGCGAGGACGAGAATTTTGGAGTTAACCCAGCAGTTAGCACAGGAGTGACAGATGAGCTAGCGAGCATTGGGTTATCAACTCAAACCCCTCCCTCTGATCCAGGCGCATCCTCTGTTCCAACTAATTCCGGAAGTGAGGGAAAGCGGAGACGAGTTGATAACTTCGGGAAGAAAAAGAAGCAGAAGATGCCAGCGGCAAAGCAAATTGCAGTTGCAGTCAGTGTCATGGCAGAAGCATCGAAGAATAGAGGTACAACCATCAGTGAGATTCAAGGAAGGAGTGTTGATGCTGCTATTCAAGACCTGCTTGAGCTTCCAGAAGTACAAGAAGATGAGAACTTTAAAGTCTGATGTTTCAGGCTGATTATGGACAAGACTAGTCGGGACACGTTTTTGTTACTTGTTAAGCGGGACAAGGATTGCTTGATTGCGTGGCTGCGTTATATGGTTACGACCCTTGATTGAGTCGCTACGGATTATGTTCTTGACTATCGATGCTGATATGAACTTTATGCCTACAATTAGTTTAGTGTTTATTGTATGCATGACTGTTCTTTTGTTTTTAGTAGACCAACAATGCAAATTTCGCATATATATTATGTATGTTTTAATCCAACGTTCCTTTTATGACATATATTATAACTTTGACTGAAATGTCATATGATGTTATATACGTTTGAATCCAATGCACAGGTTTCATCTGCAATGGAAAATTGGATGGAGGAAGAAGACAATGACTCTCGGATTCTAGCTCTTATCGATGAAGAGATAACAGAATATGAACAAATAACTGCTTTGGTGTGTCAATATTGGGTTCCTTTCATGTGCAAAGAACCTCATAAAACAAGTAAACGATCCGGTCATTTATTTGTCCAAGAAATATTGGCAGAGCATGAAACACAATGTTATGACATGTTTAGAGTTGAAAAACATGTGTTCTACCAGTTGTGCAGTAAATTGGTCGAACATGGGTTACGAGATTCTAGAAATGTCGGAGTCGAAGAAATGGTTGCGATGTTTTTGCTCACAGTTGGCCACGGCGTCGGTAACAGGATGGTCCAACATTTGTTTCAGCATTCAGGGGAAACTGTCAGTCGGCTATTGCACATGGTGCTACAGGCTTGTTTTAGCCTAGCTCGAGAAAATATCAAACCCTCTGATCCTGAATTCAAAGGATGCCACCCAAAAATACTCGAAGATCCTCGCTATTATCCCTACTTTAAGGATGCCATTGGAGCACTAGATGGAACTCACATCAAGTGTGTGATCACTGGTCCCAACCGGGAAAGATATATCGGGAGAAAAGGATATACAACACAGAATGTAATGGCCGTATGCGATTGGGATATGTGTTTTACGTTTGTGTTGACGGGTTGGGAAGATTCTGCACATGACTCTCGTATGTTTCAAGCTGCTGTCTCAAATCCAGCTCAGAATTTCCCTCATCCACCTGCAGGTATATTTTCGTCCCATTCAGTTTTAATTACTTTCAATGCGCACTTTGCTTAATCTCATACTTTCAAATTAATTTGAGGCATTTATTAGGCAAATACTACTTGGTCGACGCTGGCTATCCCACACCAGTTGGGTATCTTGGTCCCTACAGATGTCAGCGTTATCACCTGCCAGAATTTCAACGTCGACCTGGTTTTGCAAATGCTAAAGAGACCTTCAATTACTATCATTCCAGTTTGAGGTCAACTATTGAAAGGACTTTTGGCGTGTGGAAGAATAGATTCGAATTATTGCAAAAAATGCGCAAATACAGCTACCAAAAGCAAGTCCGCTTAGTTGTGGCAACTATGGCCATTCATAACTTTATTAGGAGAAATTCTCCGGGTGATGTTAATTTTGGCACAGCAAAAACTGGCGATGTAGCTCAGGAAGATGATAATACTGTAGACGATGCGGCTTCCTCGTCCAATGTTGCTGCGACATCTTCAACCAGAATGAATCGCATTCGTGACATAATTAGAGATCAACTTGTACGGAATTTATGATCCCAATTAGTTATGTATTATTTTATTCGCATTTGATTTGGGAATTATTTGCTCTGGTGGCATACTAGACTGAAACACAATGTGTTTATGCTGTTACAATTTCTGAAATTCCTTTCTTAGTTTGGGCTTCATCTCGGGAGTTACAAGTTTGCATTTTCAGATATCTTCCTTTATTTATAATGATATGTTACTGTTGGATATCGCATATATGATCTATTTAAAATTTGAAGAATATACAAATACCCTTCAAGTTTTTACTTTTAAAAACGCACTTATACAATCGCTAATCCAAACACATTTTCACTTATGAAAAATCACTTATTCAACTGCTCATCCAAACATAAATCACATTACAAATATTGACTTATTTATTAAGTCATTTTTTATAAGCCCGAATTATATAAGTTATTTTTCTTACCGCTATCCCAAACACACCCTTTGTTGTGCGCCAAGCTAGAATAGCAATTAAGTGATGAATCACTTCAATAAAACCACCATTAAGCACAACAGTTAACTTCCCTTCCATGGTCTACCTAGCAGAAACTATGCCACTATATTTTAATTTAGTGGTGTTTCGATCAGAAATACCAACCATCAACGACTCAAACTAAGTGCTATATATTATTGGTGGTTGGTTGGTTGGTTTGGTAACCACACGTGTTGGTTGGTTGGGTTGGTAACCACACGTGAACTGAACTTTGGGGGATATTCGGTCATCCTGAACTGCCGCAAAAACCCTTTATTGTTCGTCCTGCTTTTATTCATAAATTCTGTTGACCTCACCCCAAGTCCCAACCCAGTAG
This sequence comes from Inga oerstediana, assembly GCA_963210345.1. Classification (NCBI taxonomy): domain Eukaryota; kingdom Viridiplantae; phylum Streptophyta; class Magnoliopsida; order Fabales; family Fabaceae; genus Inga; species Inga oerstediana. Next base: position 14,347,148 of record OY723403.1, on the reverse strand, counting down.
ATATGCAATTTGGACTCATTATATGTTGTTCAAATAAACCTTACAATAATCACCTAGTAGGCAAGTACTATGTTACGCGCTTTTAGACATTATAGGCAAGAGTTCTTCTCAGTGAATGAAAATAAAATTACGTTAAAATATTTATATTTTTTTCTCTAAATAAAATTATTTTGTTTAACTTATAAATTAGTATATATAATCTAATGATATATAATATATGATATAATTAATTAACTTATTTAATATTTTTAATCTAACTAAAAAAATTAACTAGGTATTTAAAACCAAGTGAATAAAGTATGGAGGACAAGAGATATTGATAGTACGTACTGGGATTAAGTGAGAAAATCGGCGAACCCGGCTTGTAGAGGAAAGTAGTCATCAATCCAAGTAAGCTGCTCATCCCAGAATTGATGAAACGCGCCATATTGCTGCTCTGTGGGCATTGATGATAACGAAGCCTTCTCAATAATATAGTCACTTTGATAAAAAAGCAAGCATTTCCACCATTCCTCTATTATTGACTCCTCATCTACCCGCAGCTGGTTTTGCTCTTCATGAGCTGGACCACTTCTTCTGTTCCTACCATTCTCTCTGCTAACTTCACCACCACCACTACCAGCTGGAGTATTATTATTATTATTTCTCCACCAAGACGACGAGCTTCTTGATAACCTCAAAACTTGAGGTTTTATTACTGTTGGTGTATGGCTTCTCATGGTTGTTTCTTCCAACTGATGTCTCTCCTGAGATGAACCATGTCGTCCCTTCTCAAGCATATGGGTGTTCCAGTAGTTTTTCACACCGTTTGCTGTTCTTCCCGGAAGCCGTTTAGCTATCAATGACCATCTACCGAAAAAGTTGTTTAATTAAAGCGCCATCACACTAATTTCAACTTTGGCTAGTTTGAGTTATACTCGTATATACATACCTATCTTTTTATTTATGGTAAATTTGAGGGACTAAACATGTTATTAACCTTTTATTTATTGCGCACAATACTACTGAAACGAGCTAGATAGGCGCAGTTTCTGGTTGTGAAATAGTAGAATGAGCTATCTATTTTCGTTTATAGACATGCATGAAAGTCATTTGTACTAGAAATAGAGTTAGACAAAAATAACGACGTGCCTGTTTCCCAAGAGTTTGTGAAGCCTGATCATCATATCAATTTCATCCTCAGAGAAATCTCCCCTCTGGATATCAGGTTTCAGATAGTTTAACCACCTCACCCTACAGCTTTTTCTGCACCTTTTCAAGCCTCCACAAATAATGCAAATCACCAAAAATATACTAGTAATAATTAGTTTCTTTATTGTAGTTTTCAAAAAAATTCTCATTTTTGGTTTTCTAAAATAACAATACACACACACGTATATGCATATATAGCGTACGTACCTGATCGTTCAGGGATAAGGTGCCATTTTCCTTCACCGTAGTTTAGAACATAGGCCTTGAGAAGATCATCTTCTTCTTTACACCATCTTCCAGTTCTCACTCCTGAGGATCTCTCCATGAGAGATTCTCACTTTATTATTCAGTTCTAAAGTTATACAGAGATTTCACTCTTGTTCGTCGTATATGTGGTACGATGTAGCATTAAATAAGGCCTTGCCAGCACCTTGGTGATGCAGCATGGTGGCCATCATAGTACGGCCCTTGTCAGCGTTCGATCCCTGCCAGCAAGGCAGCAAGCACAGTGGTGCTTGTCAATCCAAAAAAAATAGGGAGAATTACACGTAGGTCCCATGGAAGAAAAAAAATAAAGAAATGGTCCCTATAAATTGCAAAATGAAAAAATGGTCTCATTTAACAACTCTATGAGCCTGTATTGACAACTCATTAACAACTCCAGGAGCCTGTATTGACAACTTTATGAGACCATTTTTTCATTTTGTAATCTATAGGGACCATTTCTTTATTTCTCTTCTTCCTTAGGACCTGAATGTAATTCTCCCAAAAAAATAAGGACTTGCTGCAAATACATACGGCTTGACTGTTCCACAACATTAAGAAGGGAACCGTTTCGGTCACCGAAAGTTCGTACCATTTAGATCGAACCGATGGGATCCGAACGATATAGATTTAATTTTTTTAAACTAGTTATTTTTTAATAGAACATCATTTTTTAATCAACTATCAATTAAAACATTATTTTTATTTTAGATTTTATATCCATTAAAATAATTTTTTAAAAAAATAAAAAATATTAAATATTAAATCTAGAACATTCAGATCCCATCTAGATTATCGAGATGAGAGGAGCTCTCCCTACTCCTCCTTTAGACGAACACGAAAGCTCATTCCCATTAAAAAGAGCCAACGTGCAGTCTCTTTTGTCCATAGAATATTACGAGTATTTTTTTTTTTTGCAATTAATTAACAAGTGGTCCTATACGCACAATTAATTAATTACTTGGGCTACCGTTTTTTGGCGTGTTCATACGTTGAAACAAATTAAAGTGGTGACCTCTCTCTTCTTGTTAAAATGCCTTCGTGCTTCTCTCAATTGGATGCATGTATAGTTCGAATTTATTTTTAGTTACACATGGAAGAATGTGAGTTTAAACTTTTTTCCCCCATTACACTAGTGTAAAAATCGCTTTACAAACCTGGTGAAAATCATTTTTAGATCAGATCTAGATACAATTAGTCTAAAAAGTCACTTGTTAAACCAGTTCTCAAAGATATGGGGTCTAAAAGTGTGACATGTAACCTTATATCTGATCTATAAAGTGGACTTTTTAGATTGGTTGTAATTAGAACCAGTCTAAAAAGTACTCCCTCCGGTCCTAATTATAAGACAAAGTTGATTTTTTTGGAGAAATTAAAGAAGCTAATTAAATTACTTTAGAGTGTTTATATTTTTAGTATCCTTAGATCATATATTAGTTTATTAGTCAAATTAGTTAGTTTGGAGAAAAAAATAAAAATAAAAATATTCTAAAATAATTTAATTGGCTTCCTTAATTTCTCCAAAAAAGACAACTTTGTCTTATAATTAGGACCGGAGGGAGTAGCATTTTTTAAAAGAAATAAATAGGGCTTTTTTTTTTATTGGAGATTATTTTCAAAATAAGCTCCAATACAAAAAAAAAAAAAAAAAGCTTTATAATTTTTTTCGTTACATAAATTCTGGATGAGCTATGAGAATAACCAATTTATTCTCGAAAAAAACAAATAAAACAACAAAAAACTAGAAAGTAAGAATTTCCCTACCTCTGTAAGAAATATACAACCATATGTATAACTATACATATGAAGACATAATTCATGCTATCCGCAGTCTTGTTCTGAGAAAAGAAAAAAATAAATTCAGGAAAAACTTCATAATATAGTTGTGACTATTGTTCCAATAACCCTAAAATTAGGACACTGAAGCTTCAACTGGATACATATTCCAAATAGTTGCTCTTTTCTTCCTTCATAAAACCAGCTGACCAAAAGTTCTAATAGCTCTAGATCCTTGATGTTGAATGGCCAATAATTCCTGCTAACTATCATAATGCAATTTAAAATAAAGTGCAACTAAACTTGTAAAACAAAATTTATAAGGTCATAATGACATGGACATAAACCTGACAATTGGTTTAAATTAAAATACTTACTAGTGTATAAAAATAGTTTATAAACACAACATAAATAGCACAGTAAATCAAATCTTGCAGGAGGTCTCGTATGAAATAGCAGAAAATCAAGAAACAAATGAGTGAGTGAATGTAGTTTTACCTGAGTTACAAGAACATGTAATGGAAGAGTAATGTAGCTGCATAAGCATAGCACTGCAATCCTGTAAAACTCATGAAACCTCATCAGATCAATTTATGGTACTCTCAGAGGTTTCAATTGGATAAGACCAATGTTCATATCCAGAGTAGAAACTCTAAATTCAAACGGGCCATTTTTCTGCCAAGGGTGAATTCAGGAAGGCTTACCCAAGAACTACTTTGATTATATTATTGCAAGCTTGTAGTCAGCATGGAAACAATTGTGCAGCCCAAAAGAATACTGCCAAGAAAAGGAAATCATTAATTATTTGGGCGTTAGAATATGATCTAAATGGACAAGACAACATTAAAGGACATTCAACTTTGAGATTAAGGATAGTTCATTACCCATATCCACAAGAAATATGTTATTTGGAACGCATTCTGCAAGTATACGAAAATTAGTTAGTAGTTTACTAGAACAAAAAGAATCTTTTGAAATAGGTACCAATTGTAGCGAATCATCATGGCTAATATGCATTATTATACTCCCCCACCCTCCAATCAATTCCTCCTTTTCTCCATTTTCATTTCTTCACACTCCTCTTCTTTCCTTGCCCTTTTTCTCTCCTCTTGCACCTCCATTATTATGGCTCCTCCTTATAAGACCATTTTCTAATGATGGCCCATTTTCCGTCACAAAAACAAGAAATTCCATATGTATAATAGATGTCCAAGTTGCATGGTAGAGTTTCCTGCTTTGGGTTCTAGACACTGTCACTTCTTTCCACTTGTTGGTGTGAGATCTGTCATTTTAATGTTAAAACAGATCTCTTTTTGTTAAAAGTCAGAAGCTCTTTCCCGTAATTATAGGACCATAATTATAGGAATGATAGTCATAGATGGTAGGCATTTTAGTCAAAGATTGTAGGCAGTGTTCAGATCTGATTTTTCCTATAAATGTAATCGTTTGTTCTCTGAATAATTATACAATCAATTCTAATCTTCAATTCTCTTCATGGTATCAGAGCTAAGGGAGAGAATAGGATTAGAATTCATACCAAAAGCCCTCTGATTAATAAGAATCAGTATCGGCTCAACTCCGTCCAATGTTGTCTCGTTGTGTCATCGACCCACTGTGATTTCCAATCTCATCGTCGGTCTGCCACAGTCCACCACTGCCGCCGATCCTCACCACCGTCGGAGCTTGTAGTGTGGAGGAGATCTGACCTCTACAACCCAATCGCCTGAAGCCGCGAGAGAGGAAACTCAATACCACCTCCACTGACCTTCGGCGCCCTCGCCCTCGTCCGACAGCAACTTCCTCACCCTCACCGCCACCGGCGGCTATTCATCCCAGCGTTATGATCGAGCTAAAGCCGTCAAGGATTTCGACGAATTCAAAGTCGGAGTCAAAGGCCTCGTCGACTCAGGCATCTCCACCATCCCTTCTTCGTGTCTCTGCCTGGTCCGTGTGTCTCTGGTCTGAGGTCGGTTCGGGGTTCGGGATTCGGGAGGGAAAACGAAGAAAGAAGGGAAGAAGCCGAAAGCCGAGAGTGGGAAATCAGAAGAAGCAGACGCGAGGAGAGTGGGAAATCAGAAGAAGCAGACGCGAGTTTGTCCCCTGCTAAATTATTTAATTGATTCGAAGACCATTCTGTCATTTCGGAAATTCAGAGGACCAATCTGTCATTTCGGAAATTCAGAGGACCAATCTGTCATTTTGGAAATTCAGAGGACCAATCTGTCATTTCCGATTTTCAAAGGACTAAATTGGTATTTCTGATTTTTAAGAACCACTCTGTCATTATTTTTTTTCCCGTCATTATGTCTACAGTTTCATATGCCTCTTCCTTTGTGCCTCGATCTGGCTCAAATGATATCTCTACTGTCCTTATTGTTTCTGAGAAACTTACCAGCGACAATTATCGAGAATGGTCTCAATCCATGATTCTCGCTCTTGATGGAAGGGACAAACTTGAATACATAACTGGTGAGGTAAAAAGACCTCCAACCTCAGAAACCAAGGAATTTCGCAAATGGAAGTCTGAAAATGCATTGGTATCCTCTTGGTTAATCAATGCGATGTCATCCTCAATTAAGAAGAGTTTTATGTACCTTCCTTCAGCCAGAGAAATTTGGGAAGCTCTGCGTGAGACATACAGTCCTGTGGGTAATAGATCCCGCATATTTGATGTCAAGAAAAAATTGTGGCAGCTAAAACAGAATCACATGCCTCTTGATGATTATTATCTTGAAAAATCAGCACTCTGGCAAGAGTTTGATGCCCTACAAAATAAAACTCATCATTGTGGGGCTGATGCAAAAGAAGATAGCAAAGCAAAAGAAGGAGAGAGGGTATATGAGTTGCTAGCTGGTCTTGATGTGGTTTATAATGATGTTCGAGCTCAAATTCTTAGTCAAGATCCCTTGCCGTCTGTACGTGAAGTTTACACTTTGTTGCGCAGTGAAGAGGATAGGCGCAAAACAATGCTTCAGAATCCGATTAATTCCGCTGCTACTCCTGAAGCCTCAGCACTTGCTGTTCGATCCATGGAACAAAAAGGTTCTAAAGATCGTCCATTCTGTGATCATTGTAAGAAACAGGGGCACACTAAGGACACTTGCTAGAACCTCCATGGTAAACCTGCTGACTGGAAGTCGAAAAAAGGGAAAGGACGAGGTTACGTGGCTGAAACTTCTAAGGACCTATCTCAACATAACCAGCTGCATAAAATCATGGAAATGCTAGCCACAATGCAGACTACAACAATGCCTACTGCCACAGTGGTAACGAGAGGTAAATTCTTTCAAGCCTTGACTGTGATAAAAGAACTATGTACAGGAAATTGTTGGATTGTTGACTCAGGTGCCTCGGATCATATGACTGACAATAAGGCTCTCTTCTCATCATATACTCCTGTCACCAAGGGAGTAACAGTACGAATTGCTGATGACTCTGAATCTGTTGTCTTTGGAATTGGTTCCATCAAAATCTCAGCTGCACTCACTCTTCACTCCGTATTACATGTTCCAAAGTTGAAGTGTAATTTACTATCCGTAAGCAAATTAGCTAATGATGAACGTTGTCAAGCTAACTTCTTTGCTACCTACTGTATTTTTCAGGATCTGCTGACGGGAACGACGATTGGGAGTGCGAAAGAGCTTGATGGTCTTTATTACCTTGATGAAAGTAATAGTCCTCGGATTAAATCTTGTAATAAAGTGTCTCTCCATAGCACTAGTGATTTGGAATTATGGCACAAACGTTTAGGTCATCCAAATTTAAATTACATGTCTCAGATGTTTCCATCCCTTGTTTCTAATAAAATTCCCTCTGATTTTCATTGTGATTCATGTGAAAAGGCTAAGCATCATCGTACTTCATTTCCAAAAATTCCATACCAGGCCTCAAAACCTTTTTCCATAATTCACAGTGACTTATGGGGCCCATCCCGCACACCAAACCGATCAAAAACAAAATGGTTCATCACATTCATCGATGACCATACACGTGTCAGTTGGGTCTACTTGTTGAAGGATAAAACAGAGGTGTATCAAACATTCCTTAACTTCCATTCTATGATCCAAACCCAATTCCAAACCCCAATCCAGATTCTGCACACAGATAATGGGACTGAATACTTCAATCAGGTCCTATCTACCTTCTTAACTGAAAATTGTAACACCTCATTTAAAAAGACATATATACTTAACAAATTCGATCTGTTAAATATGTCACTTATGAACTTAGGGACTCTATCCGAACAAAACTTGAGTAACACTTACTTGATACTTTCAACTATTAGTTCAGAGTTTTAGTTTCAAACAAATATTTATCAACCGAAATATTTTAGGATGAAAAATAATCCTAGTGTCATGGAAATTAAATATAAAGTGGCATAAAGATACACAAGGAGCATAATAGAGCCTTCAAGACTCGCTCCACATGTGCCTTCCCTTGCATCTTACTAGAATATTCACCTGAAAAATGTTAATATAATCGGATGAGATTCAACGTCTCAGTAACTACCGAAAGTTTCTACCGTACACAAGTAATCACATATGATGAAAAGAAGGAACTGATTATGTATATATTTGTATGTACCATAATCTTCATACAAGACAATTACAAGTTTAACCATCATCATATCAATCTGTATTTTAATCACAATATATAATATACAATTATGCAATATGCAAGATGCAACCTCCCTTATATCACCGTCCAACCTTATTCCGCTAACTGGAGCCATAGGCTAACACATAGTCCAACAGAAACTCATCCATTTGACTGGATTGTCCCAAGCTCACCAGTGCTTAAGATACACCCGGCCAAAGGTGTAGAGCTTAAGTCTGGACTATGGCTCCCCTCCTTAAAAGAACACAACTAAGGAGGTGTCACATGTCCCACAGCTCCAATGCAATCCCGGCCAAAGGAAAACATGGAAGAAGGGGCCCTGACAAGTACCATCCACTGTGCACCGAGTGATGGCATACCACGTGGTAAAAGATCTCAACATACAAATTCCTCCTTACTCCAACCCATCATCACAAATGCAACCGCCATGACAGTAATAAATATAATATCATTAAAAGAAATATAATATCATTAAAAGACAATGTATAATAAATCATGCTTCCATTCTTATCAAATATCACCACATATTCAAACATGCTAAAAAGGAATTAATAATCCAATAATACATTAATTATTAATCATTCGAGTGAAATGGGTTATAGAGAAATTTACTTGTGACACTATTTATTTGAGAATTAACAATACATACACATACACATATAATTCAGTCCATTTTTCTTTAAAAAAAAATATCATTCACAATCATACACAATTCACAAGTATATGAAAGAATATTCAGAGTTACCTGGTATTCCCTAACTCACAGGCAATCATACGGAGTGACTCAAAATCTCTCAATGAGAGTCTACAAAACATAAACATAATTATCTATTAACATTTTTACCCAAAACTATTCTATAGTTTCCGTAGCACTATTCTAAAACTTCAGTAAAACATTAAGGCTACCCCTTGAAGACTAATATTATATACACACATATTAACCAATAATATAAGTTATCTTATTTATTTATCTAGGACAGAATATTTAAATATGATAAAACTTGTCTTATAAATATAGGTAATGTTTGTAAAGAATAAATAATAATAAAATAAAGAAATAAGTATCATGTTAGAATAGTGGGAGTATTTTAATAGATAAGATAATGTTAAGTAGTTCACACTTTCCTATGTGCATAAGATGGAGAAAAGGGAATATAGGCGCAGATTTTCTTCAAAATGGCAAGGAAGATGAACATAAAATATAGGTGCTGAGGCGTATGGGCTTAGTAATAAAATAATGAAGGGAATATATAGGTATGGGTTCATTAGATTAGAATATATATATATATATATATATGACTTGTTTGTGAGGAAAAGATGAATGGTAAAAAAAAAAAGAAATAAATGAATATATACACACATACACGCACGAATTGATAGGAGAGAAGATAACATAAATAAATGAATTTTTGTGTGTGAAGCACAACAACAAAAACGCAGGGCATGGATTCAGAAGGGCATGGAAGGATATACTTGTTAAATGTAAGAATGTATAAGATAACAAGTTTAATATATAGGAGTAGATATAGATGGACACATACATATACATGCGCATGACTGTGTAAGAGGAATGAAGATATTGGAGGAGGCTTTAGTAAAATATATACACCCTCTAAAAATTAATATTATGCGTATCCATATTCATTAATTAGCTACCACATATCAACATCTATATGGAGATTTATTATTAGTTGAAAATAAAAATGATTACATAAGGTAAAGGATTTATGCATAAGGAAGATAGGAGTGCGGTAAATATATATATATATATATATAATATGGGAGCATTGTATATAAATATATATATATATATATATAAGAAAGGATTTGAAAGGGTGAAGTCCAATGTGAGTTGTCTATCTACAAAGGAGTGAGAAGAGTTTGAAGGATTTAAAAAAAAAGTTTTCTTTTTAAATGTTGACCCTCAAGATTCGCTGGGCTTGGCACTAAAAAGAAAGAAAGAACATCAATAATTAAATCCTAAAGCAAACATGTACACATATGCGCACAAGAAAAGATAAAAGGGTTTTGAACAAAGTAAAAAAAAAAAACAACATATGTTTACACGCCCCAATTTCATTGGTTGGAAGAGGATCTTGGGGTCATAACTTATTGTTGAAACGTTTGAGAAAGAAGAAAATGCTCACAAGGATAAGATCAGAGGATAATACAGGGTGATGAAGTATGGGGAGGATGTGTGTATAGGAGACCGTATCAATGGCAAAGAGGTGAAGATATGAGGAAATAATTAATAGAATATTCATACAACAACAGTAATGTGGGGTATGAAATTTGAATTCAAGAAATATACATATATATGAGCCACACGTTCAGCAGAGACATTGGTGAGAGAAATTTATAGATCTGGCATGATAAGACTAAAATAGTGGAGAGGGAAGGAAGTAATCTAAGGAAATGAACCTTGATGCGACATCATGTGAGCAAAGCAACAGTAACAGTAGGGATGGGGAAGAAACAGAACACGCACCTATAGCTGATGGAGTCGGGGTGCGGCGTGGAGAGCGTATGGAGTGTGAAGGAAGAGATCTTATATAAGAGGGGGTCTAGGTTAGGGTTTGACTCCTTTTCTTAAAATAATTTTTTTTAATAATAAATAAATAATAGTGGTAATATTCAAACAGCATTTTTTTTTATATTATTTATTTTCATACCAAGATATATTTGTACACGCATACTCATATATTTGAAATAATTGTTTTAGGGTGATATTTTATTTCTATCATTTTTTTTTTGTATAGAATGATATTCAGAACTTGATGCTTCTTTTACATTATTAATTTTTCATATACTCTTGATTAATTAAAACTTAAACCACAACTAACTCTAAAGTGTTAGTAAAAAAATTAGGATGTTACAAAAATGGCATTGTCCACAAAAGTACTTGTCCCAATACACCTCAGCAAAATGGTATTGCCGAACGAAAGAATCGCCATATTCTTGAGACTGCAAGAGCCCTTATGTTTAGTGGTAATGTTCCTAAATATCATTGGGATGATGCTGTCCTTACTGCCACCTTCCTCATTAACAGAATGCCAAGCCGACCACTGTCTTACAAAACACCCCTTCAACTTCTCCACCAATACTATAACCTTCCATACCTTGTAAACACTCTGCCTCTACGGGTGTTTGGCTGCACATCATACGTTCATCTCCATCACACCAACAAACTTGACCCTAAAGCCCTTCGGTGTATCTTCCTTGGCTATTCACATTCTCAAAAAGGATACAAGTGTTATGATCCAGTCTCTAAACGTTTATTTGTCACATGTGATGTCACTTTCCTTGAAAATACACCTTTTTATGCCTTGTCTGCAATTCAGGGGGAGAGAACTAGTGAATTTCAGACAAATGAAACACCAAAAGTTGACCAGACAGTCACAATTTATGTACCTACCCACACAGATCCTACTCCTGATACCTCTGATACTCCTGATAACAACCCTGAGATTCCTGATCATCCTGATAACCTTGATACCTCTGATAATGTGCCAATAATAGGGGGAGACACAAATATGTGGGGTAATACCTACATGCGACGACACAAAAGAGGTAATGAACCACAGGCTATTAGCACTCACCAGGAGTCAGTACCAGAGGCAGGTCCAAGAGAAACATAAGGTTCTGATCTTAATCTTCCCATTGCGGTGCGAAAACAACCTAGACAACCCAGATCAAACACTAGATATCCTATGGAGAAATTTGTCTCTTATAAGGCTCTTTCATCTAAATACAATGCATTTGTCTCTCATCTTGATAAAATCAGGATACCAGACACGATTGATGAGGCTATGGCTATACCTGAGTGGAGACAAGCTATCTTAGAGGAGATGGAAGCTCTCAAGCGAAATAAGACATGGGATGTAGTAAATCTACTTGAAAGGAAAAAGGCTGTTGGATGCAAATGGGTATTCACTCCTAAATATAGAGCAGATGGAACACTCGAGAAATACAAAGCTAGATTGGTTGCACAAGGTTTCACACAAAAATATGGGGAAGATTACACAGAAACATTTGCTCCGGTAGCCAAGTTGAATACCATCAGAATACTATTATCTATTGCAGTGAATTTAGATTGGAATCTGCACCAACTCGATGTAAAAAATGCCTTCCTCAACGGAGAACTCAAGGAAGAGGTGTATATGAAGTTACCTCCAGGGTTCCCAGGAAAAAAGGATGACCAAGTCTGCAAGTTAAAGAGGTCATTATATGGGTTAAAGCAATCTCCACGTGCTTGGTTTGACAGATTCACCAGGGTTCTGAAGAGACATGGATATACTCAAGGGCAGAGCGACCATACTTTGTTTGTCAAACATCATAAGGGTAAGATGGCTGTTCTGGCTGTATATGTTGATGATATAATCCTTACAGGAGATGACAGTGTGGAAATCAATCAAATTAAGAAAGCCCTGGCACGAGAATTTCAGATCAAAGATCTTGGAGAAATGAAGTATTTTCTTGGAATGGAAGTTGCCCGATCCAAGAAAGGAATTTATATTTCCCAAAGGAAGTATATTCTCGATCTTCTAAAAGAAACAGGGATGACAGGTTGCAGACCCAGTGACACACCTATACGGGTAGATAAAATAGATGAAGATGCAGATCTCGGTAAGGCAGTGGACTTAGGGAACTATCAACGGATGGTAGGAAAACTAATATACATGTCTCATACTAGACCAGACATTGCATTTGCAGTAAGTGTGGTCAGCCAGCATTCTCATGATCCTAAACAGAAACATTTGAATGAAGTTTACAGGATCCTTCGTTACTTGAAGGGATCTCCAGGACGTGGCTTGCTGTTTAAGAAAACTGACAAACGAATTGTAAAGTTATTTACAGATGCTGATTGGGCAGGTGACCGAGAAGACAGGAAATCCACATCTAGATATTGTACATATGTGTGGGGTAACCTAGTCACATGGAGAAGTAAAAAGCAAAGTGTAGTTGCGAGAAGCAGTGCTGAAGCTGAATACAGGGCTGTAGCACTGGGAATCTGTGAGGGAATATGGATAAAACGTGTTCTTGAAGACTTGAGGAAGTCCATAAATCTACCAATTAAGGTCCATTGCGACAACATGGCTGCAATCAACATTGCTCATAATCCAGTTCAACATGATAGAACTAAACATGTCGAGATAGACAGACATTTTATAAGGAAAAAAGTTGATGAAGGTATTGTTGATCTAAGATATATTCCTTCTAAAGAACAGACCGCAGACATCCTCACCAAAGGGCTGCCCAAGGACAGATTGGAGTATCTGATTGGCAAGTTGAACTTAATTGATATCTATAGCTCAACTTGAGGGGGAGTGTTAAAAGTCATAAGCTCTTTCCCGTAATTATAGGACCATAATTATAGGAATGATAGTCATAGATGGTAGGCATTTTAGTCAAAGATTGTAGGCAGTGTTCAGATCTGATTTTTTCTATAAATGTAATCGTTTGTTCTCTGAATAATTATACAATCAATTCTAATCTTCAATTCTCTTCACTTTTCCGTTTGACTCCTTCAATTCTCCAAAAGAGTTGCATTTGTTAGTTAATATTTGGTTATATACATGTGTGCATGTGTGTTCCTAGTTGATGCATTGGACCATGGATTGTTACACCTTGTTCCTTTATTCTGTTGGGGCCAAATATATTACATCCGAAGGACCCCATGTTCCTAAACCTGAATCCCCTAATCATAGGCTATTACCTGGCCAACTAAAAGTCAATCAAAACCAACATAGATTATATTCATATATTGAGTTATTAATTAATGGGTGAAGATAGCAAATCATCATGTGTAAGGGAACCATTGGGTGACTGCAAGCGATGAAAACAAAATTAAGGATTTTTAATGGGGTATATATCCCATCGCCATCCTATGATTCCTTCGTCAATCGTCACATTAATATATAATTGTTAAAAAATCAAGCTAATATAATCTTGGGTTTAGGTGTAAAAATACTCATGAACTTTTTTCAAAAGTGCACTCAATACTATAAACATTTATTAGGTGTAAAAATGCCTGTGAACTTCTCAAAATGGGGTAAAAATGCTCACACCGTTAATTGGTATAAACGTGTGTTTTGTGCGACCCACATTATTATTTTTTTACATGCAAAAATACCTATAAACTTTTCTCAAAAGTGCACCCAACACTATAAAATTTTTTTGGTGTAAAAGTGCCCATGAACTTCTCAAAATGGGGTAAAAATGCACACACCATTAACTAGTACAAATTTCTATTTTGTGGGACCCACGTTATTGTTTTTTAATGATTATTTAATTTAAAAAAAAAACTTTCCACCCCCCTTCCCCAACCCTCTTCCTCTAATCTCCCGTGAGACCCTCGCCACTTTGACCGTGAGACCCTCGCCACTTTGAGGATTCACTTTTCGTCGCTCTCAAACTCTCCACCAAGTTTTAAGCTTCTAGCGTGCATTCAATGAAAGCATCAATGTAATGATCACAAGTACAAGGAAGAGCTCATCTCAAAAGATTAGCATATTGGGAGGGAGAGCCCTTAAACTTATAAACCACACTCTACTGGTGATATTTTTTGATGTGGGACTCATAACACTGATGGATGATTTGCGATCAGTGGCTTTGGGGCTTCTTTCTTTTGATGCTCTATTAGCTTGACTAAATGAAGAAGTAGGGTTATTCTCTAGAGGACTAGGCCTAAGTTGGCAAAGAAGCATGAGGTGTAGAGAGATGATGCTCCATAGAGAAATTGAGAGTAACGAAGAGTGGATGTCAGAGTAGGGAGGGTCTCACGGGAGATCAGAGGAAGAGGGTGGGGAAGAGAGAGGGGGTGGAGAGTTTTTTTTAAAAAAACTTAAATAATCATTAAAAAGCAATAATGTGAGTCTCACAAAACAAAAGTTTGTACCAGTTAACAATGTGTGCATTTTTACCCCATTTTGAGAAGTTCATGAGTACTTTTACACCCAAAAAAAGTTTATGGTGTTGGGTGCACTTTTGAGAAAAGTTCATAGGTATTTTTGCACCTTAACCCTATAATCTTCCACTTTTAATTATGAATGGTAGACCATTATCTTGTCCACGAGCCCATAAGGATGAGAAGTGTTAAAAATGCCAAGAGTGGTCTTATTACTCACGAAGCAATTTTTGTTCTTGATATGATGGTGCAAATAACAAGAATGAAAACGCCATACAGAATTAAAATCAATAGAAAATAAAGGCAGAAGCAATGTTAATCAATTACTATAGACAGAAACATGTTAATAAAACAAGAGCACTTAAACCTCGCCAATTACCAACAAGAGTGATCATTAACCAAATTAAAAGCCTTCACAAGAGAATTAAAACCGTCCGATCGATAACTTATGAATAAAAAAAATCTGAAGCCCTCAAAGAAGAACTCAACCCTATAACTAGTTAGCTACAAATTTCTTGAAGTAAAGAGCTAAAGATAAAATATATTATCAAACGTAACCAAAAGGGGAAACATAACTATCAATTAATGGGGAAAGTATTCCAAATTTCTGACATCAACATTCTACTTGAGATGACTATCCTTAATTGAATTTACTTGACTTTTGACAGAAAAGTACGGTAGTACCTTCAATGCACAGGAACCACAAAAAGGCTTCCGGCAAAAAAAAGTAGGCAAACTGTCAATCATCATCATCTTCATCTTCATCTGTCATCTCAATCCCCTCCTCATCCAGATCCTTACCAAAGACTAATTTCATCCTCCTTGCTTTTCTGCTACCTCCCATTCCTTCTCCAACTGCCACCCGGATTTATAAACACAGCATAACCGGCAAGGAAATTAAATACATAAAGAAGGGAATACCGTCAGTGAAGGCCTTAATCAGGGCGCTTTTGCGAGCACAAAAACCCCTCAAAACTGATCCCACCTTATCATGAACACTGAACATAGTCAGCACACCGAATCCGTCCATTTAGAAATCAACTTGTTTTAAGGAAGAACAACTTGAGGAAGTTCTTCAAAAAGTGCGTCACTTTTTTCCCTTTTTGTTAGTAGTACAAATTTGGGTTTTGCAGTACTTTCTATAAAATATATGAGTCGGTGTGTTTAAATAAGAATTAATATATTATAAAATCCTGCTCCCCAAGCTAATCCCTCCTACAGCTTATTCATAGCTCAAGACACATATCACTATTCACAAGCCATCCTCATTTATTTACAATATAATATTCCTTCATTGGGTTTTGAACAAGCCATATCCTATTTAAAATTCAAAATTCCATTAAATGGTACATTAAAATATACAATTTTAAGTCACAATTTGTCACCTCATTCATCTATTTGGCAAAGCGGCTACCTCGCCTCACAGCACTTTTTGTCCAAAAAAAGCCCATTGGAGCAAAATGTACTGTTTGGAAAAGCTTCCTCATTCACTGCGCTTATATCACTACCGTGGTTTTTTCCTGAAGCTCCTTTGCGTTGCTTTTCTCTCCACCGCACTTCACTTCGAATTTCTCTCTTCCATCAATGCTACAGAGGATCGTTGGTAGCATTGAATTTTTTGCTTACCAACACTTTGTTCATCGTCTCTCACGGGAAAAAAATCAGAGAACCAGATGATGCCAATTTTCACTGCAATGTCCTTCTTCTTTGGAGCTTCGTCGGAGAACAAGGAAGGCTGGGCTTGGAGAAGCGACCATAGTTACTGTTCATCATCATCTTCCCCAGGTCCGATGATTTACAGAGGAGAGAGCGCCGGTGAGATCTGGGTCTTTTTTTTCTTCATCGACATCATTCTATGACAGAACCTAAAGCTTGAAGTTTGCCTTTGTTTCTCTTTTTCATTTGTTATTTGAATCTGATTTGGCTTGTGCTCTGGTTTGCGTGTTCGAAGGAAAAAGAAGACGCTTTGGTCAAATTAGATTTGACCAGAGACTTCTTTGCAAACTTCAAAAGTTTTTAAGGAGGGATTAAATTGAAAATTGTTGAAATATTTTTAGGGTTGAATTGTAATTTATGAAAAACTTGGGTAATTTTCTGTGATTTCCCCAATACCTTTTCTTCATCACTTGCAATTTTCATAAATTATGGGGTACTTTTCTATAATTTTCTCTAGTCTTCAAATTAGTGCTTAATCATGTAATAATTTCCCAAAAAATACATTAATATGACTTATTGTATTTTATCAAATTTTAATTTTAATTTAATTTTTCACTTCAGTTATCACAATATATACAAATAATATATATATGATTCATGCCCTTTTCAGTCATTTTGCATCTAAACGGGCTTTTCAAACTCTAATCCAAACAGGTTCAAGGTTAGAAAAAAAAGTCACTTCTGCTACCGCTAATCCAAACACAAATCACATTTACATTTTCACTTTTTTTCCTACCTTACTTCTCTAAAAATCAGATGATAAAAAAAAACCATTTCTCCACCACTAATCCAAACAGGCTCGTATTCGATGCCCATGGGTTATGGATTTTCGCTTTTCAGGCATATGCTATACATGGATCATGAATGTTATTACATATCCATTCTCTTTATTGTACATATTTATTAAATGAGATGGTGGGGTCCATACATGAAAAAAAAAATTAGATTTTCTCAAAACCATGGTTTTGAGATCCAAATCATGGTTTGAGCTCAAAACCTTGGTTTGGGAAAATTTGGAGTGTTTGGATGATTTTTGCAAAACCATAGTTTGAGCTCAAAACCATCGTTTAAAAAAATTTGGGGTGTTTAAATGATTTTTCTTAAAATCAAGGTTTTCTCCCAAAATAACTTTTTTTTTAATTAAATCCAAACACACTCTCCCTCACGTAATAAACTCAGATTTAAATTCGTATGGAGAGACACGTTTTTATTTAGTGGTTGGTAGAGTCTTGAACAAAATTATTTCCGGTAAAAAGATACTAGTGTTTAGAAAAAAAAGAAAAAAAACCATGCCTCACTATTCTTGGAAGATTGAATAATTGTTTCCGTCATAATTAATTCTTTTAATCTTTTTATTTTATAATATAATTTAACTACGTGCTCATTAGCACATTCTTTACAACAATATTAAAATAATAATGTTATGTTTATAAGCTAAACAAAACAGACAAACAGACAAACGTTTAAATACTAATGTAAGCTAATAACAACAACTTGTATAGATCTTTTTCCTTTTTATACAGACAAAGGAAACATATATACCCTGTCCATAAGCTAAATAAAAGAACAAACGCGTCTAAATAATAAACAGTGTCCTCTTCCAAATATGGTTTGTGTTCTCTCAAAATTCTTTATTTCATTTTCTTTTCAGAATTTCATCTCGACCCTTAGATTAAAAAAATAGATGGTTCAGATTTTATATTTTATAAATATATTATTTTAAACATAAATAAATAAATTCAAACTGTTTAAATCTAATATATACATTTCACAACTGCAACACAAATAATTTTTTTAAAACAAATAAATGAGAAAATTGTGAAAAAATACCTCATTGGAAACTTATTTATCAAATGAGACCTTTGCATGTAGAATATCTTCCCTTGTATGCAGAATATCTTCCTTGTGTGCAATATTTTTCTCTATACGTGTGCAAAAATCTTCTCTACGTGCACACAAAACTTCCCTCCGTGTGCAGATATCTTCCCAGATCCCATTCGGCAATTAAGTTGCCAATCAAATCTTTTTTAACAATTCTCCCAAAATAAATTAGAACATATTACAATAATAGCTTTATAAAATATTAAATTTAAACAATTAATTTTTTATCTGAGGAAAAAAATGAGATTATGAGAAGAAAAATGATTTTAAGAGTATTTTGACTATTCTCTTCCAACTAATAATGTTAACTAACAACAACAACTTATTGTATAAATCTTTTTACGTTTTATATGAAAAGAAAACGTACCTTTTAATACAAAAACATGCACTGAGAGCCATGTTTCAAATTGAAGAAGAAAGGAATAAGGGTGTTTGGAAACGCCCCAGAATTATTTTGCACTTATATAGTAGTATTAGTATCACGATATATATAGTTTAACTCCAACTAAATATGTTATACACATTTTATCAAATGATAACTTAAATTATGGGATAAAAAATAAAAAAAATAAAATAAAAACTTAATTTTTAAGAAAAAAATTAAAAAAAAAAACCGGGACCGGGATCACAATGTGCGTGACCGGTCCTGGTCCAGGTCTCGGGTCCCATAGATCCTGGTCCCGGCCCAGGCGGGAAATCCCCGGGATCAAATTGTCCGAAACCGGGACACTTTGAACACCCCTAACTAGAATCATTTAAAATAGGCAAAACTGAACACTCACCTGAGTTGGATGTGGGAGGCTGGGGGAGGTAGTTAGCCAATGCCAAAAGCCAATTTTGTGCTTGTTTATAATAGTGATTGTAAGCTTCAAAAGCAGCTTTTCAATCGTGATTTACGGTATACGAGATAAGTATATGAGATGAGTGTTATCTCGATTTATGTGTATAAGCACTTTTAATATCTCTAATCATGATCCCAAACATGCTAATAACTTCTATGAACATGTGACATCTGATTAACTTTTGCCCTGGGTTAAAAAAGCCTAATTTTTATGTTATAATTACAATTGTTTCAGTTTATTTTCTCAAATTTTGATTTTGTGGTACTTACTATTGGATATTTGAGTGGATGTATTCAAATAAGAACTTGCTAAATACTACTCCTCTGATTATTAGTATAAGACATATTTATCTAATTTGATTAGATTAAGAATGTTAGTTGAGTTAGTTAAAATGACATATATTTTCTAAAACACTATAGTCATCTTCCTTAATTCCCTCTCCTTCTTGATTATTGTTAAGGGAGTATAAATAGAGAAAAATTAGGAAAAAGCTAACCAACATGAAAACTATATCTTAAATTTAAGATTAAGATCAACTTCCAAGCATCTTTTATATTACAGAGCGAAGGAGTATTAACCATTGATACTTAAAAAAGGAGATGTGGTTTCATTTGAGTAGGACTTTTTTTCGTCATGTTAGAGAAATCACCTTGCTTAGAGAAGAACACTTGTATTTGGATTGTGTTTCACTAGGATTTAGTATCTTCAAAACAGCTGATGAAAAGCATTTTAATTTTCTGTGTTTCACTTTACTTAGGGAGAATGATGATGACTGATTTATATGGAATTTGTTATGGGGTGTGTCTACAATCATGGTACCTATGGAAATGGAGGAACAGTTTTCTGTTTGAGGAAGATTACCATAAACCAGTCAACCCTATTGCTATGATTCTTAAAACTTGGAAACATTTCGTTCGTACATATTGTTGCTATGAAGAATGATGCTTGGAAACCTCCACCTGCGGAGTGGATTAAGTTAAATGTCGATGGTGCTGTCTCCCATTCCAAAAATAAAGCAGGTTTTGGAGGGGTAATCAGAGACCACAATATTTTGGCTTCAGGATTATGGGTTTCACACATACTCTTGGAAATTGTGGTGTCCATGAGGCTGAAGATACAAGGGTCTTAAAGTAGCATGGGACTTTTGATTTAAAAAGGTCTTACTTGAATCTGATTCCAAATTATAAGTGGAATTGGTTCTGAGCAAAAAGAAGAGCAGCACCGGAAGCCTGACCTTATTTCACATACAGAATCTGTTGCAGCTCAAATGGGAGGTGAAGATAACTCACAGTGCTACAGAAGATAATGCCCTTGCGGATGCTCTTTCTTTGATGGGTGCCCAGCTCATTTGCAACCTGTGTGAAAGAGATTGTATGGGATCAATGCCAACTTAGTGTAATTTCATTTGTACCCAAAAAAAAAAAAAGCATTTTAATTTGGGTAAACTAATGGGCCAAACTATATCATGCAAATGGTCCCGTGGGCTGAATGCTGCAAATAGAGAGTAGGGTTGGCCCAGCCTGAAAGTTTTATTTTCTAACAATCAAAATATCTTTATTTGCCGACGGACTCGGGGCTGCTGGTTCGGGCACGTCGCTTTCACTTGGTAAAGTCACCGGTTCGAATCGGCAGTATATGCTTTCATCATAAAAAAAAAATAGAGAAAATTACACTCAATACCCAAAGAAGAAGGAAAATAAAAATTGGTCCTATGAAATTGCAAAATAAAAAAATGATCTCATGAAATTGTCAATATCCACTCCTAGAGTTGTCAATTGGACTATTTTTTCATTTTACGATTTTAAGGGACCATTTTTTTATTTCCCTTCTTCCTTAGAACTTGAGTGTAATTTTCCCAAACAAATATCTTTATTTTGTTGGGTCTATTAAAGGAGTTAGTCCCTTATAATATGACGAACTAATATTCAAATCTTTATTAAGAAATGTGCCCACGTTTAGTGTTAAACAATTACCTCCAATAGGAGAATACTGTACTTAGAAAAAAAAATCTTCATTTTCTTATATCTAGTACTAAACAGTATCTTGAACGTGATTGTCTTTGACTCCAATGAAATGATACATGCATATTAGAAAAATATATGTATACTTATTTTGTCAAATATTATTGCATTGAATAAAAAGGACTTGTTCATTTTGAGTAAGATTAAATTAATGTATGATATGCAAAAAAGTATTTGATATAAATAAAATGAGAAAATGCATTGCCTTGAAGGCTTGAAGCAACACCAAACAAACATTGCCTAAGAATAGGGGTGTTTATGATTGAGATGGGATCGGGAAATCCCATTCCCAATCCTGATCCTGAGAAGGGTTTGGAAATAATTTTCATTCCTAATCTCAATCCCGGATTTCTTTCTTTTTTTTAAAAACATTTCTATATTAAATTTTTTGTTGTGTTTTCTTTAATCTAGTACAAATATATAATTTATCTAATATCATATTGTATTAAATTAGTCCAATACAAATATATCATTAGCCTAATACATGCTTAAAGTTTTCAATTTAGCTTCAAAAAGCATAAAGACAAGAACAAAAAATTAGAATTATTTAATAAATAATTAACAAAATTAACTAAATAAACTAAAAGAATAGATATTACCTTGAGGGTGTTAGAAATTTTCATATTTTATTTTACATTTGGTCTTGCTTTTTTAAATATTTTAAAAAATTGTACATAATATATATTTATATATATATATATATTCAGGATCGGGAAGTCTCATTCTCGA
The DNA here is from genome assembly GCA_963210345.1 of Inga oerstediana. Lineage (NCBI taxonomy): Eukaryota > Viridiplantae > Streptophyta > Magnoliopsida > Fabales > Fabaceae > Inga > Inga oerstediana. The sequence continues at coordinate 14,325,204 of OY723403.1, read as the reverse complement.
TCTCGAATTTTTCCCGTCTCGGAATTTTCGGGAAAGGATTTTTTGCTCGGGATCAAGAAGGGAAAAAGTTGCACACCCTTACCTAAGAATTTAACCTTTTTATGTATAAAAAAAAAAAAGAATTTAACCTTTTGAATAAATACAATCACCATATTAAAGGGAGAATCCCTGAAAATGAACCTAAGAATTGAGAAATAACATATCAGTCATTTCGCAAGAAAAAAGTTGAAAATTCCTTTTTACGTTTTGATATCTTTTAATCAATTTTTGGTAAAAAAACTCATATGTCATTTCCCAATTTTCAGATTCATTTTCAGGGATTCCCTCATATTAAAAGAATTATTATTATTATTATTGGGTTGTTTTGTTTTGGGGGGGGGTTGTTCCATCCACTGAGTGGTTCTGTACGCAAGTTTAACAACTGCAACTTCACTCGATCACTCAACTTTTCTAATTAAGTGGCAAAAAAAGAGTACAAGCAAAGAGATGCTTATCGTGCACAACTTCCCTTCTCTCTCTTATTTTGTTTGGTAACAGCAGCTTCACTTCTTATGATTATTGACTTTAGAATTTTTGTCAACAAGTAATTCGCAAGTTACTGAAAATAATGCACACAACTACACTTATGCGACTTCTGCTCTAACGAGCTGTTATTTTTCCGTGACAGTGAATTTATATCCATGTCTTGTGTTTCTTCGCAGAAGATAATATCACTTCAATCTTGGAATACTATCCTTCTCAAGAAAAATTAGTCCTTATTATTATTCAAAGTAAATAGACAAACTTCATTTTTTTTATTTAAAATTTTAAACACACCACATATATAATTATTATACTAATCACGTCTCGTCCAAACAGGGACGAGGGTGATATATCACGTACAGTCTAGCTTTCCGATTTCTCAATGATCCGTTAATATCAGTCTTACATTGATTTGTCTCTGATCCAAAACAAAACGTACAAGTAATCGCGTGATCCAAGCAAATAAAGCTCTTTTATCAGGAAGTCCTTCTTGGTGTGATATATATCATTAAATATTAATCATTAATGTAATAATTAATGGATGAAAGAAGAAAGAGTGGGTAAATTAAATTACTACTCCATCATCCTTCATATAAGATATATTTAACTAATTTAATTTAATTAAAAAAATTGATTAAATAGTTAATATGATATATATTTTCTAAAACACCTTACTCACGTTCCTTAATTTTCTTCTTCTCTCTCTTCCTCAATTATTTTAAGGAAGCATCAATAGGGGTAAATTAAGAAAATATTGATAAATATAAAAATTTTATTTTATATTTAGGACCAAGATCAATTCTTTAAATATGTCTTATATTAAAGACAGGGGGAGTAATTTTAATAAGCTTAATTTTCGATGCCTAGGAATCACATTGGAGATTTAGTCATGTTATGCTTATATATATCCTCGAATGTTGTTTTGACTTTGTGCATGTTTGGCAAAGCGTTTTGTACAGGAAATAAGTCCTTATTACGCAAGCCGAGAAAAAACTCCTCTCACATACTTACCTCGTATACCGTGAATCACGAATTATAAGCACTTATTGCCCAAAAATAAGCTATTCCAAACACACACTTTATGTCTTATTTGCTGGTCTTAATGGCTGAAGGTTTATATATTTTAAGGGTTGACGTTTTTGGATATTTTAAGAGAACATGACAAATTTCGATTACTAATAAAAATAAACATTAAAAAAAGGTAAAATTGCTGAAATATCTCCTTTGCAACATTTATTACCTAGAGAATAGAGATGTCTAAAGACACACGTCATATCGATAAAAAAAAAAAAAAAAAAAGACCCATGTCATTAAGCTGTTATAACTTATTTTTTGCTAATGTAATTCTAACTATGAATTGAAAAAACTCTTCTTCAACGAGTATGTACAAACATATTGTTGGTTAATTATATACGTCCAAAACAATGCCTTCCATTTTGCACATATATATGTATAGTTCAAGATATATTACATATAGTTGAAGATAGATTGCACTTGAATTCTTAAATAAATTTAAGACATAATTGAGCAAATAAATTTTATAACAGGGATTTTCAACCATTTTGTTCATAATAAAATAATATAAACAAACAAATCATGCAACTTTTTTTTCATCTGAACAAGTCAAGGAACAAAAAATCGGACCGGGCAATGAACCGATCACAGAACAGGTTCAAGGGTTAATGGTTCAACCAGGATCTAACCGGTGGTCGAACTGGTCATATTAAAATATTACAATTTATTAATAACAATATATATATTAATATATTTTTAAACTTCTACAGATAAAATTAATTGATTATGTCAGATTTGATTACTTGAATCATATAAAATTAATTGACTAAAATATTATATATTATATGTATATAATATATAATGTTTTTTCATTTATTCTTTTTATTTTTTAAATTTTTGTGGCCATGAAATTAAAATTTGATTGAAAAGTTAATTACACACACATATATATAATAACATGTTAATACAAGTAGTTAAGTATAACATTGTGATTACTGGTAAAAAAAAAACGTATAATATTGTAATGAATATAATTTGAAGATAGATGAAAAAGGAAATTTAAATTTAAATAAATAATAAATTTGGTCATTTATAATTTTATATATGTAAAATATGTTAAACAATGATAACATATGAGGTGAGCACTTCTCACATGGTAGAAATATACCCACCTCCACACATATCTGCTGATTCTACTGCTTTCAAGGCAATGAAAAAATAAAAAATAAAAAAACGGAAGGGAGGAATTCAATGCCACAAAGTTGAAAAAATAAATAATAAAAAAATGAAAGGGAGGAGTTCAATGCCACACCAGTTGTAGTGATCCCTGTCAGACACGTTCAGAGCCATCCTTTCACTCCATAACCTCTGTATATGACACCTCTTTGTGTTTTACTTTTGCTTTCGTCTTTTCAAATTAATCTATCTTCTCTGGATCTCTGGCGATCATATTTGACGGAAGAAAAGGCTTTTCTACCTTTATTCTCTCACCTCTCATGGATTTTCTTCAATTGGTTGGAGGACACAAAACGATAAATGATTTGTTAGCTTCCTTTCATGGTAATTTTTTGCCATCTATCACCTCTGAACCTCTTCTCCTTTTTCCTTCTTCATGTTGCTTTTTTCGATCAGCCGTCCGGTTTTTCTCTAGTCGTTCTGATCGATAGCTTAATTGCGGGTTTTCAACCTCTCAGATATCTCATTTTTCAAAAAAAAAAAAAAAAAAAAAGAGCAAATCGGTTGAACTAGTCAACCACCGGTTTTCACCTATTTTTCACCATTTTTTTAAAAAGAGCAAGACGATTAATTTGTCGCACGAGAAAAATAGGGCAGTTTAAAGTTAACTGTGATAAGTATGGATATTTTTTAGGGAGAATTTTAAAAAAATACTATTTAAACTTCAAAATCCCGTTGACAAAAAACATAATGAAATTGACAAAAAGAGTAATAGGATTGACAACGTAAGTTCTTGTTAAATCATTAATTTGGGATTTTGAAGTTCAAGGTTTCTTTTTTCTAGAATTTTCCCTATTTTTTATAGGGTTAAGGGGTAAAACTACCCTTAAACTTTTCTCAAAAATGCACCCACCATCATAAACATTTTTTTGGTACAAAAGTAACCATAAACTTTTAAAAATGGTGCAAAACTAACCATGAACTTTTAAAAAAGGGGTAAAAGTGATAATACCGTTAACGGCCGTTTATTTAAAAGTTTTTAAGAGGCAAAAATACCCATAAACTTTTTTTAAGAGTGCACTCACCACCATAAACTTTTTTCTTAGTTCAAAAATAGCCATAAACTTTCAAAAATGGGGTAAAAGTGACGGTTATCTTACTGGGTTCAATGTAATCTTTTGATTGTTCTAAGTCCAGAAAAAAAAAACACACACATCGACTTGTCCACCATGATTTTTCCAAGCCAAAAATTGAAACACCCATCTTCAATGAAGATGACATCGCTATCCTGCTCTCACCGACGTGCAGTAAATGGAATTGTTGATATCCTTCCCCATTAACAATTTTGGCAACTACGTTTACGACAACATTGATATCAAGGCATGTTTGTGAGAGCAGGATGACGACGTCATCTTCATTGAAGATCTGTTTTTCAATTTTTGATTTGGAAAAATCATGGTGGATAAGTCGATGTGCTGTTTTCCTGGATTTAGAACAATCAAAAGATGGCATTTGAACACAGTAAGAGAACCGTCACTTTTGCCCCATTTTTTAAAGTTCATGGTTACTTTTGCACCATTTTTAAAAGTTTGTGGTTACTTTTACACAAAAAAAAAAATGATGGTGGGTGCACTTCTGAGAAAAGTTTAAGGTTAATTTTATCCCTTAACCCTTTTTTATATGACGTGTTTTATGTGGAGGAAGAAGAATATAACGACACGTGGCCACCCCGCTGGCAAGGCTCGAACCCACGCGTGAATAAATAGGAAAACGAATTACATGCACCATCATCAATTCATCATCCCCAGAAGGTCAAGTGATTGATATTCGCACGTGGGTATGGCCGCAAGGACCGTATTGTTTCCCCGCCAAACCCATCTCTGCTACTCCACCGCCTGGTCGCAGCGGATCAGAGCCCAAGAGAGGCCTCCACAACGACGTCGTCAAAAGACATTATTTGTATCATCGATCTACAATCGCAAAGCTTCCACCTTCACGTACCGTACTAGTGATAACGTCCCTCTCCGTAACTTCCCCGGCGCTCCTCCGGTATCTCCTCCTCTCTCTCTCTCTCTCTGTGTGTTTTTTTTTTTTTGGGTTATGTTAATTTTTAAGTTATATAATGATATTATATGTCATAATTAAATATTAATAATGGTATTTGGCAGGTTCGGTTTGAGGAGTACATGGAGGACATGGGAAGAGTGGTGGAAGCTATCATTCCAGAAAAATCAACTGCTCGACGCCTCAATCAGGTATTACCGAAATCTGGATCGTACTGTTCATCTATGTGTTGAGTTTTTGCATTTGCTTTTCATGAAGAACAAAGGCACAAGCAACTTCCAACTATACCTTTATACGTCTTTTTTTTTTTTGTCTGTTTTCTCTTTTATTGCCGACTCTAGCTTGTGCTTACTTTCACGTCAAAAACTGTACTCTATATCAAAATCATATCCTATCTCTGCTTTTAAAGATTTATACTACAAACTAAATTTTATATATATTATAGTGCAAGCATCTCCTTGTAAATTCATGAAAACCAGAGAATCGTACATATTTTACATTTTTAATTATGAAGTCCTCTCTCTTTCACAAACACTAATTAACTGCATGTATCTTCTCATTAAATTCGTAAAACCAGAGAATAATATATTTTACATAGATAATGTTCATATTATATTCATTATACCACTATTACTATCCGTCATCAATGTTATCATGTTTCTGTGTGTGTATCTTAAAGTATATTTTTTGTCCTTTAAATTTACACGGGATTTTATTTTAATCCCTTATATTTGTAAAGTGCATTTTTAGTCTTTAAAACTTAACACCGTTAATGCTAGTAACGGAAAATGCTGACTAAGCAAAATTATTGGATGATTGTGCTATAATGACAAAGCAAACTTAAACCGAAGTACCAACTCATATAATTTACCCAATACAAATGCACTGCATCAAATAATTTTAATCTACAACTAATTTTCATTAATTTATAATTTTAAAAAATAAAAATGCCACCTCTCTTCCCTCCCTTTCGATCCATCTTCTTCCCGTTTCAATTTAATTTCTCTTACACATCCTCCCTCCATCTCCCAATGTTCTTGATTATATATGTTCCTTTCAAAAACCAGAACCCACCTCTTAAATTGCACAAAGCAATGAAACTGAAAAAGAATCTTCCCTGTCTATGGATCATCATGCAAGCCTAATTTAACAACCCGATTGCCCCCTTTAAGACTTTGATTTATTGGGGCCAGGTTGAGTTGGGACAACATTACTCCAACATCCTCACTATTCAAAAGTTCAGAAATCAATGGGCTCTCCAATAGTCAAGTTTCGTTCCACAATCCATGGCAGGTCGAACAGTTTGGCTATTATGAACTAGAAAATCTTATTCACATTTATGTTGTACGTAGCGCTTGAGAAGAACAACGTCGCATTAAGGGCCTTCGCGTTTGCTCTTGCCTACTCATACACATCACCATACAATTAGTACTCTTAAATTTTTTCCCCCCAGCAATTAGTGTTCTTAAATTGCACAAAACAATGAAACTGAAAAAGGTGGGTTTTGATTTTCTAAAGGAACATAATCAAGAACGTGGGGAGATGAAGGGAGGATATAAGAGAAATTGAAATGGGAGGAAGATGGATGGAGAGGGAGGGAAGAGAGGGGGCAAAGGAAATTACCAAACCTTAGACATTTTTATTTTTTAAAATAATAAATTAATAAAAGTTAGTTGTAGATTAAAATTATCTGACTCAGTTCAATTTTATTGGTTAGATTGTATTATGTATATGAGTTTTCACTTCAATTTAAATTTGCTTTATCAGCACAATCTTCCATTAATTTTGCCTAGTCAGCATTTTCCGCTATCAGCATATTAACGGTGTTAAGTTTTAAAGACTAAAATGAAACCTCATATAAACATAAAAGATCAAAATATACTTTAGCCTATATATATATATATATATTAAGAGTATAATAATCTAATGCAATGTTATATATTTCATGGTGCAAATTGAATTTCACAATCCTTTCATATTTTTTTACATATTTTTGTTTCATGATTTCCTTTTCATTGGTCATTCAAAACAGAGCTTCTAAAACACACTTACAATTTTTTCTGGGGGTATTTTAATCTTATATTCCCTCTTGTACTATTCATAAGCAACTTTCCTCTTGATTGTGCAAAACAAACTAATAGTTAAAAGTAATAAATGTGTCAAAAAATGTCATGTTTTTTTTTCATATATGCCCCTATTTATGAAAAAAGTATAGGAGAGAGAATAGATAAAAAATATGAGAAATAATGAGTATAAGATATGAGAGAGAATGTGTATTTAATAAAAATAAAATAGAAAAAAAGAAGCTTACATTTTTAAACAAAAAATGAAAGAAGCTTACATTTTTAAACAAAAAATGAAAGTTGTTTATAAAAGGAATCAACCTTATGAAAGATAAAGTTATTTATAAATAAGACTGGAGGGAGAGAGAAGTTAGTATCAGATTCAATCGCCCAATTAACTCTACTTCTTGTATTAAGAATAGGAGAAAGCTGTAACTCTCATACTAGTAAAGGACCAGAGTGGCGATCAATAATCACCACACCACCCACCAACCCCCCCAACTACCCCCAGAAAAAAAAAAAAAAACGCTTCTACGTTACGTTGATGACTTGATGGAGACATCACCGGACCCCACTATTTCATGAAAATAAATGGAAAAAAGTTATTTTGAGATGTGCCTGAAAAATGCGATGAAATCAAACAGGAAGAGTGGAGAATAAAAATGCCGGTGATAGAAGCCTTGTTCTTCAAGATACAGCCAGTGGTAGACATAAGAGTGACAACAAAATCGAATGGACAAGACTACCCTCCTCATGTTCCTTCTCACATCCCTAAACTCTGCGAGACTCACATTGTAAGAACTTAAATTACAATCTGCAGAATTTTTCACAACACTTTATAAATTCATTCGATCTTGCTTCCTGTCGGCATAAATTATTTTGCAGACCAAGTGTGAGCTTCAAGGTCTGCATTCAGCTTACAAGCCACCATTGTTTAACCTGGAAGCTTCTGGAACCTTGTACCCTCTAAAACAGGGAACTGATGGTAGCTGCATTATTAAGAATCAATTAGAGACCAATATTACCATTGTTTTCTCCCCACTTCTCTCCTGGGTTCCTGAGCATGTCATGGACGATATCGTGCAATCGGTTAGCCAAATAATATTGCCTTCTCTTGCACTATATAAAGTTGATGTTATTATAATCAGTAATTGATTCTTAAGGGTTTTTAATCAGTTTATTAATGAACAGATCGTCGGAACAATCGTGGCGGAGATCAAGAAAGGCTACACAGTCAGATTGTTAGCAGATTACAGGTCATTCCAGAGAAGCAAGTTAAAGAACTCGCCCTAGCTAGTTATTTGATGATGACGTTTCTGTTTTTAAAATTCTTAATTGATAATTTTTTTATCACACAGCCGCAAAGGACAAAATATACATACATTAATGGCAAACTCACTATCGATTTCCCCGCCCATACTCCATAGCACTAAACAGTAATAAGGAGGGGAAAAAATGGAGATGCGGGGGATCGAACCCCGTGCCTCTCGCATGCAAAGCGAGCGCTCTACCATTTGAGCTACATCCCCAGTTAGTAAACGAGTGGCTAAATGTTTTATATATTTACATTCTTTCATTCAGGCCTAAATAATTGAACACCATAGATTTAATATCTAGCTCAAACCGCACACCAGGCTAATAATTGAACATCATGGATTTAATATCTGGCTCAAACTACATCGTTTCAACACTTTCTCTATATATAAATATACTAAAAAAAATCCTGCATAAATATTTGTTGTGTCGCTATTATGAAATTATTTAATTAGAATATGAGATCGCAGAATTTCATTCAACAATGACTTGACGAATCAATTTTAAGATCTTCTCAATATTTTTCATCAAAAGAAAAAAAAAAAATCTTCTCCATGTCATCCAAGAAGAGTCTAATCTACATAATATTGAAGGCTTAACAACTAGAAGTTATCAATAGGAGTTAGGTCTAAGAAAAAAACTACTCAGTCACAAGTCACAACATGACAAACTCTCATTATATGTATCGGTTTACTTATTACTTCAATGTTTTTTTGGAATACCCATGACAAATTCACTCGACTGCGCTAATAATTGAACGTCATAGGGCGAGCATTTTTAGTTATGATATGCTTCAGCTTCACAGTTTACACTAGTGTCCAAAAGTTTGGTAGTCCAGTCCTAGTCTTGTGTCCAAATTTAAATTGATTACTGTATTTCCATGGATGATCGAGAGACATAGGCTGAGTATTTTAGTTATGAATATTTTTGGGGGAAATCCTAAAAAATAAATACTCATTAAACTTTAAAATTTCAAAAAGGTCATATAAATAAGTAAAAGGACAGATAGAGGAGAAGGTTGGAACCATGGATTTTAATGTTTGAGGAAAATGACCAAATTGCCCACCCTCATTTCCTTTTTGATTTCTCTCCCTTCAGGTCTTCTCTCTCCTTCGTCTTCCTTCTTCAATGATATCTCGCCAAAAGCCTCAATACTGAATTTTTCCTCAACGCATCCATCACTCCCTTCCACTGCTCTTCTACCACTCCCTCTCCACCAGTGAACTCTCTGCCCCCATCGCCGACAGCCTCTGATTCCATTCTCTTTCTCTCTTCGCCCCCTCTCTAATTTGTTCACTCCTTTCTTGCCACTCTGGGATGCATGCAACAACTCAGAAAACAAAAACGATTTTATTTGGTCAGCAGATGTTCATGGATAGAGGTTCGCTGATTGCAAAATTCTTTCTTTAGAAAGGAACCTAAGAGTCAGCTTAAAGACGTGTAACTTTCGCGAAGATCATAGATCTACGGGGTACTACCGTTCTGCTGCTGCACATTTATGTTTGAGACTAAAAGGATACTCTTCGGGCAGTTAACAGAGGACTGATTTTTTTTTCAAAGATCTAAGAAATCAAATTAATTAATTATATAATATATTATTAATTATTAAATTATATATCAATTTATAAATAAAATAAATTACTTTAAATAAAAATGATGAATATAAATATATTAACGTAGCTTATTTTATTTTTAATCTCTCTAAAAAATCTATCAAGTTTTATATATTTAGCAGCCAAGAAATACCATCTTTTTGTTCGCTCCTTTCCTGTCATGTTGGGATGCACGCAACAAAGGCCCTTCGCTGGCGAATCCTTCAAGGCTCAGCAAATCATAGCCGCAACTCATGCTATTGTATTTGTGCAGCACACTCTCAGCCCGAAACTTTTTTGTATCTCTTACAGAGATTTGTGTTGACTAAAGAACCCAAATCAAGAGCTGAAATGGAGGAAATAGAACATAACACGCACATATGGAAGATAACCAGATACGGCAATAATCTAGTACGCAATCGGCCAAAGGGAAGGAAGAGAAGACAACCGGAGGAATGAGTGTGGACAGTTTGGTCCTTTTCTTCAAACAACGAAAATCTTGACCCCACCTTCACCCCCATCAGTCATTTTCTTCGTTCACACGAAGGTAATTAATGGGGATTTTCCCATATTTTTGGTTAAAATCAAGAGTGAAGGAGTAATTTTAACAACAATGTTTTATATCAGGGGTATTTGGCATTATTAAGTTTTTAAGAGTGCTAAAATATACACAAACTTTATAAAATGAGGCAATTTTATCATAGTACCACTCTGATCCTATTTATAAATTCTTTTTTACCAAAAATTTTGGACCTATTTATAAGTCCATTTTCAGGATAGTAAATGCATTTTATATTTTTTTATCCCTATTAATTGCAATAAACAAAAGGAATTTATTCATATTGATTTTTGAAACCAATCATAGATAAGAGCAAAATTAAAAATTTAGCCCATAATAAATGAGTTAACTAACCCTCCTTGCTATGTGAGAATTAGTTAAAAGAGACTTATAAATAGGATAAAGGGATAGTTAACTTAAGGGAAACGGACGTTACTTTGTTGTGTGTGGGTCCCACGCATGGCACACCTGTAATTTGTTTCGCCCTTTGACCGTTTGAAGTCCCTCCTCCTCCTCAGATCCTCCGTCCTCCTCCATCAACCATCTTCCCCTTCATCTCTTCTATTAAAAAAATGAAACACTTAATTATGAGTTCTCATCATTGGCAAAATACCCAGCCACCACTTACCACTGCCAGACTACCGTGCAACAACCCAACAACAGCGAGTTCGACCACCAACTGGAAGCAATGTGGCCATAGAAGGAGGATCCGAAGTTGGAAGCAAGAGCGGAATAGTTCCAGCAATGACTCATCTTCTTGAGCGATGTAGACCTCCTTCAAACTCTTTTTTCACTTCATCATTTTTCGATGGGTGTTCCTTTGGCAACATGGCCTCGTTAGAGTTTGGTGAACAGGGGTTGAAACCTCTGGTGGAGTGCGATGTCTGTGAGGCATCCAACAACATGGGCTAGTCAGAAATCAGTTGTATTATTACATTAATATTGCATATTGCTTTTGGTTCTATTTCCTTTTCCATTGGATTTCAATATCTAGATTTTTGTTTTTCTTCTTGAAATCTGGTTCTAACTTCCTTCTTCAACATCGATGATGGTGGGTGGATGTAGTTCTGTGAAAAATGAAATAGATCCGGTGGTATTTGAAACTGATAATGGAGAAGGAGGTGATGATGGTAAAGAAGAGGAAGAAGAGATGAAGGGGAAGATGGTTGACAGAGGTATAATGGAGGACGATGGAGGAGCTGAGAGGAGTAGAGCCTTCAAACGGTCAAAGGGAGAAACAAATTACAGGTGTGTCATGCGTGGGACCCACACACAACAAAATAACGTCCGTTATCCTTAAGTTAACTACTGTGGTAAAATTACCCCATTTTATAAAATTTATATGTATTTTAAGTATTTTAACACCCTTGAAAACTCAATAATGCCAGACACCACTTACATAAAATATTATTATTAAATTTACACCTTCACCCTAAAATCAAACACTTTTTTTTTTTTCGGGTACAAAAATCAAACATATCTTTTCATGCATGGTGTGGGATTTAAACGAGTCCTACACTTGAAGATCGTGTGGGATTTTTTTAAACAAAATATCAAACAACGTAGTTTCCTATTTAAAGGATCTATTGAAACCGAGTCATATCTTATGAATCTTATCGGCTTCTTGCTGCTTCATTTAGGGAGGAAGATGATAGACGGTCAAACAATCACATTGAAGTTTCAGAAAAACTAGGACATTGAAATTGAAACCGAGAATGATCATTAAAATCCTTGAACGTAAGGCGGCGTGATGAAACTGAGAATTAATAAAAACTACAGAAGGCGTGAGGATCAAATTCAAATTGATTCACCAGAAACGATAACATAATGGATCAAGAACCAAATCAAATCATATCAAAATGGCCTCGGTGAACACACTCTATATGGCTTCAAGTGCCTGAAGAATATCCGCCTTCAAATCCTCGAAGTCTTCGACCCCAAAGCTGAAACGGATCAGGTTGTCGAGGATCCCATACTCGGCTCTTTTAGACTGGGGAAGGTCCCTGTTGTAGGATAAACGCATATGACATCATAAATCATGAAACCCCAATAAAGACGCTTTTGGCAAACAACAACCAAATAGGACCTTGCACATAAGCAGTGATCAGTTAGGAATAGAACAACGAATTTTTAGAGTACCAGTAAGACATGATGGCAGGCTGATCCACAATGCTCTCGCAGCCACCAAAGGATGGAGCAATGTATGGAATCTTCAGTGAATCAACGAATTTAGAGGTGGTTATTAAGTCTCCGTCAACCTGTATGATAAGAAATAGAGATATCAATGTTAACCACATAAATAGCATCAAGCAAAAGTTGCTACAAAAGAAAATGATAGCAAGCAGATGTCCCACAATGGAAAGGCAAAGGCGGTCCGCACCTCAAAACTCACAACACCTCCAAAACCAGTCATCTGCCTCTTGGCAAGCTCATGTTCAGGATGACTTGGCAAGCCTGGATAATAGACACGCTTCACCTGCCAATAGTATTACACCATCAAACCAGTTCACATCATATCAGAAGCAAATTCAGGACATTCATATGACGACAACAATACTGTATAAAATTCGAATGGTCTATTGCCATTCGTCTATGATTATATGCGCCATCAATAATATGTTAAAAGCAGGTGATACAACGTTCTTTCAAGAACTTAGTATAAATAATTCCCATGCAATGCAAGATAAACATTTCTAGGTAGCATTAATATTGAGTCCTAAAATACTAAACTGATACCCACAATAAATAGAGACATTATACAGGAGAATATATTAGTATAAATACAGTTTTAAAAGAAGAAACGAAACACTGTAAGACATATGCTAGCTTCAACACAATCATCCAGAAAAGCTTGATTATTGACCATATAGTTGACCCCCAAAAAGGTCAAACATACAAGCCTACAAGGAATTAATAAGACATTCACATCATTATGAATCAAGAAAACATAATAAAAAAATATCACTGTCTACTCCAATAAGCAGTACCCACTAATATACTTACCATCATAAAACTATGGGGAAAACTGGTTTGACAAACATACTTTGGTAAAGAACACTACATTCAACAAAGATGTAATGTTGATGAAAAAAAGGCCATCCTTTCTTATACAAATACTCCTTGCTAACTCATAAGAAAAAGTCTTTGTCCAAAATTCGAATCAATAACAGTGACATTGTACATATAAATGCATTGTACCTTAGGATGTGCCTCCAAAATTTTGGCCATCCTCAATGCTGTTGAATTTTGTTGCTGTACACGAAGATGCAAAGTTTTCATGCCTCTGATGATAAGGTACGCAGCATTCTGTTAAGTGAACACATTTGCATTCTATTAGATGTGGTGCGGAAACAATTAATTATAGCAAGTTCCAACACAGACACGTTGAAAAATAAACCACTCAAGGGTATGGGTTAATACAAAAGACTTACTGGGTTGAGAGTACCACCCAAAACATGATGTAAATTGCGAATTTGGGTAACCAACTTCTCTGGACCACTTATACAGCCAGCGATAACCTGAAACAAGAAAAAAAATACTCATAAATTAGCTATGAACTATGAGATACCAAATGTTAAATTTCAAATATAAAAAAAAAAGCCACCTTGCCCAGAGAAGGTGAGGCTGACTTACATCATGATGACCAGCAAGGTACTTTGTAGCAGACTGTAGGACAAGATCAGCCCCAAGGGCAAGGGATTTCTGGTTTACAGCTGTGGCAAATGTACTATCAATGCACACCAAAGCCCCTTTTCTGTGACAAAGCTCTGAAACCAGCTGAATATCAACACATCTGAGGAATGGATTGGTGGGAGACTCGGTGAAGAACAGTGAAACCTGCATGCAAATAGAATAATGCACTATGAACCATATGTTAGAATTATTAAAAAACACACAGTCATCTCATCACTACCGACATTGTTTTGATTCAGTGCAGCTTCCAAAGCCCCCACATCAGCTGGATCAATAACAGTGGCCTGCAATGCAAAGGGAAAAAAATTGAGTTTTTATAACCACAAAAGATGTGGCAAAGATGTAAAAAGGTAGCATCAACTGTCAGCCTGTTGAAAATATTTCAATCTACCTTTACCAGACCCTATCCTCAAAACCAAGTTATACATTCAGCACATCTTGCTGTAGAAATATTATCTTCAGTTCCCTCTTTCTACCATAAAGACTTCCACAGTGGAGCCTTTGCCTATAAAATTTCTGTCCTTAAAAATCCTTTGGGTAAAAACATCTGATGAAGTTATAAAGGCTACACGAGTTTAGAAGAAAATAAGCGTATTCTTCTCCCTCAAGACCAAGGAAAAAAAAAATCAAAAAATCAAAAAGAAAGAAAGAAAGACCAAGAATGAGAGGGAGCATCATATTACCGTGATGCCCATTTTTGGGAGAAAATTCTCAATGAAAATTCTGGTCTTCCTATAGCAATCTGTAGTGGTGACAATATGTCCGCCAGCTGGAACCAGAGCCATCAAAAGGAGGGTGCTCGCACACATCCCAGATGCCAGAACCAAAGTTGATTCAGCCCCCTCCATAGCACTGGTTTAAAAGAATCATTAGTGCTGTTCTATAATACATGGAAAACTTTAAAGATCAAATATACCACCAAATGCGAACCTTATCTTCTCCTCTAAAACCACTGTCGTTGGGTTACCATAGCGCCCATACTCAAAACTGAATTGACGTTTCTCCTGATACATGAAGAAAACAGTTCATTCATCACAACGTGCTTCAATAACTAATAACATTTTAGCATGTTTTAGAACTCCGCATAGTTCACTACTTTCTTCAAAGGAAAATTTAATCACCAAATTTTACCTTGAAATCAATGAGGTCAGCAGTTTTCTTGAAGAAGTAGGCGGTAGTATTCACCACAGGAGTGGTAATCGCATCAGTTACAATACCACGACCTAACCTTTCACCTGCACAGGCCACATGTAAAATTAATCAGAAGTGACATACATGATACTTAACGTCAAAATAAATCATATTCCAATTAAGAGGTCCAGGTGACTTCTAAAACTTGAGGCTCGACATAAGAAACCCGAGTACAAAAGGATGCAAGCGGGTACAAAAAGGAAAATAGATAGAGTAAGATCCAGATCAAATGGCTGCAGATTTTCAAATTTGAAAAGAGAAGAGTAAAGTATGTAGAATACAGTCACAAAAACATCCATTGTGCTACACAGAAATTCCCAAGCCAAAAGCTCATACCAGCGAATTTGACTCGGAATATTAATCGATCCAACGATACTTACCGGCATGAATCGCCATGCTTCCATCGAATTTCAAAAACGAAGAATAAGAAGTATCAACTGAATCTTGAAACTGAACAGCTCCATTTCCGTCACATCCCCCCGAGACGACAACGTCTTCTTCGGCCGCAAGCTCCGTCGGAGCTACGGACAGGGCAGATGTGGCAGAGGCGGCATCGACGGCTGAGGAAGTAGCCGACGATGCCGGAACCCCATGAGCAGCAGAGTTGTCGGACCACGAAGCAGCGACAATTTGCGCCACTCCAATATTACTGCAGTTCCTACGAGCCTTGGTGCTGAGCTGGCGCTGGAAGTTGGGAGGAAACCTCAGGATCAAGGAAGAGAGCCCATGAAACGCAGCCGGTCCAGTAGCGGCAGCGTTGAGGCGAGAGGTGAATCGTCCTTGTCCGAGCTTCTCGAACCTCGGAGCAGTAGAAAAATCGGGATCTGAGCGACACTCAAAGGACGAGAAAACCCTAGCACAGCTTGACACGGCCATTTCCGACGATTCTCACGGTAGGTAGAGTCCTCTCTATCCTTCTCTCTTGCCCCGCAGAACGGAATGAGGAAGGGATTTGGAGGCTGCAAAGAAATAGCGAGTTTAATTCATAAGCGCGTGTAACTTGCATTGTAACTCTCCATTTTTGTCCAGGGGCCCCACCCGGGTTAGGTACGTCACGATTTTGACCCCGTATATTTTTTTCCGTCCTAATACTTCGCCTGAGGATTTGGTGGGCGGGTATTAGAACAGTACTAATGCTGCTGTTTATCACATTTTTATTATTTATTACTACTCATTATGAACAGATTTATTTTCTGTTTTTGACTTTTCGTTGCCCGGAGGTTAGAAATATGAATATGCACAAGTGGAGTTAACTATTTTTGTTTGGGCGTCCAGACTTCTACGTTTCATTCTTTTCTTTTATCTTTTGTTTAAAGGTTTATTTGCTTCAGCATTTTCTTAAAAAATAAGTTTTTATTATATAAATCGAGATAAAGCTCCTCTCACATATTTATCTCATATCTCATATACCATGGATCACGATTTATAAACACTTATTACCCAAAAACAAGCTATTCCAAACGAGCACTAAGAAAAACAAGATATAGTGTGTGTTTGGTTGGGCTTATATTTGGACAATAAGTCCTTATTACGCAAGCCGAGATAAAACTCCTCTCACACACTTACCTCGTATACTGTAAATCATGATTTATAAGCACTTATTACCTAAAAATAAATTATTCCAAACAAACACATATACAAGGACACCACCTGTGGAATGCAAAGGACAAATATTGGGGGGAAAAGCTATATACATGAGTATCTGGTTAAAAAAATTAAACATGGAAAGGCTTGAGAGAATTCAATTTTTACAAATTTAACTTGTAAGTGACATAATTTAATTTATACATACAATTTGACTTGGAAATATAAATTGTCAAATTTGATTATTACTTATATATGAACTTTTTATACTTCCCCGTATTTATTTATTTTTATTTGTGACTTATAAGTAATATTTTGGAAAAATCTTCCCCTCCTCACCTATCATTAGGCTCTTTCGTTTTGTTCAGGATCACTGGTTCTTCTGATTACTCAATTATATTTGATAATTTGATCTCCATAATTAGCTTAAAAACATATTGCTGAAGAACAAAACGATGTATTGGCGACGTGTTGTGAGTGAATTAGTCTCTCTTCTTTTCAAATCCGTCCAGATCTTATCTTTGAAGTGCTTTACCAAAATCTTTGAAGTATATTTTATTACTGATATGAAATATTGGAAGGTAAGATCAGAAATGGTGGATTCCATTGTTACACAAATATGAATTTTGTGACAGTGGGGCATACTTAAAAAAAACGTTATTACTGCATTGTTATTTATGTGAAGGCAAATCCGTAACGGAATGGATGTCAGAGTGATGGTGGTTGGGGACATCGACGATCGGAATACAGAGATTAAGACCGGCGAGGTTGATTGGGATGCAAAAGCTGATGTCCCGCTGGTAAAAGAAACATCACAGAGCAATACAATTGTTGTTCCTAGGGAGGTGTTGTTATCTTGATGACGTATTTCAGAACCTAATGACCCTGAGGTGTGATAATTTCTGCCTAGTTCGACTCAGTTTATTGAAAATTTGAATCAACTTGTTGAGTTGGAATTGGAACTGGTCGAAGAAGGTTTCTGAAATATACGTTTACTATCCTTTGTATAATGTCGGATTTCGGGCGTACCTGAAGTGTCGTTTTGAATTCTTTCGGTATCCATGTGAGTCGAATAATCAGAATTTCAACTATATCACACAACAAATGCACAATAAGGGAAGAGTGGAGAAGAGAGTTCTCAAAGAATGTTTTTTCTCTGTATGTTGTCTGGTATATGTTCTGTGTACTTATCCACGCGCACACACATATCTATTTCTTAAATAATTATTCCCTCCAAAATATACGGGGAACTGCTTCCTCCAGGTTTCAATTTTTTTTTTTTGTACAAAAAAGTTTAGATAGGTTTGGCACCAGTCCCCTATCAAGGTCAGGGCATGGCCCCAGGGCTCTTCGAGCGCTCTCCAGGTTTCAATTTTGAACCATTGAAAAAAATTACAAATAAATACCCCACATTTGTCTGAATATTTTTTTTTACTCCAAAGCTTAAAACTTAATGGGTTTGGGTTTTGGGCCTAATCCACCAAAGGTAGACCAAACCCAATTTCCAACCGTATGGAAAAGCAATGAAAAGAAAGGGGGTTTAGACGGAAATGGAGATAGTATAGGAAGAAATTAAATTCTCCAATTAATTGTTATACCTTTGGTTGAGAATCTGATTTGGCCTTTTTATGTTGATTATGAGGATGGTTTGTGGTTGAATTATTGCTCTCTCACCGGCATCAATGAATTTGTCATGGAGTTAGTGATATATATTTGAGTTGTGATATTCTTTATGCGATTGAGTTTGCAAATTTTTCAATTAGAGTTGTTGTTTGTACTTTGTGGCTGAACTTTGTTGGAATCGTGTTTGGTGTTTCGTAGACTCTCTCTTATTGTTGAATGATATGAATACAAATTTCTCTGGGGAAAACAAGGAAATGTTTTCACACGACACTTCGTGTACCACGATGTATCTCAAAATCATTGTTGTTTAAAGCCTAAATCAGTAAATTGTAATAAAAAAAATAACTTGATTGACTAAAATACTCGTGTATTGCAACATCATGACACTTTTCACTTGATATTTTTTAATCAGTGAAATGTAAAATAATATAAAAAATAAGTGAAACCTTTTTTTGGTAAAAAATTAAAGTGATATTGGAATGAAACTAAAATTATAAAATGACATATATTTTAAAATTTGTTCTAGATGTTTAAATCTGCTTTTGGAACGAAAAATCTCACAGAAAGTTCAGTTTTTATCAATACTTTCGTAGGGTGGAAAACAGCAATATTATTTTTGTTTAACCAGGTTTCGCACCAAGGGCGGTGGATGGTCCCCAAGTACAAGTTCATGGAACTTGGACAAGCACCAGAAGACTGCCAGCTTGCCAAGTGGTGGAGACCATTGCCCAATGTTAAAATTTATACCAAATCCCTGTTTCTCAAAGAGAAATTGCGTTCAGGTCAGAGAGAGAGAGAGAGGGGGGGGGGGGGGATATATATATATATATATTGTTGGGTTGACCCAATTCCATTATCAATTATCATGAGCGGACCCAACCAAACACGTTTGCCTGTGAAATTGTATGATATTTATTACTCCTCCGGTACTAATTATAAGATAAAGTTAATTTTTTTGGAGAAATTAAGGAAGCCAATTAAATTACTTTAGAGTATTTTTATTTTTATTTTTTTTCTCCAAACTAATTAATTTGATTAATAAACTAATATATAATCTAAGTATACTAAAAATATAAACATTTTAAAGTAATTTAATTGGTTTCCTTAATTTCTCCAAAAAATTCAATTTTATCTTATAATTAGGATCAGAGGGAGTAGTATTTAGAGTAACGCTTGCTGCTTGTTGAGTTGTAATTATAATAATATATGGCGGGTAAAATTTTATGTACTACTTTAACACTTCACTAATTCACTTTCATTATTTTTTTATCATTGTAATATTTGACCTTTATAGTTTGTCATTATTTGAGTTTTGATTGACATAATTTTAAATTATAGGTTTTGGTTTCTTAAAAGGGGTGAAATGATTTAGATATTTATTAATTAAATTATGGAGACTACCATTTTAGACGCACACAAAAACTAATAGACTAAAATTAAAATGAGGACAAATTATAATAACCAAATAATATATTAATCATTTTCCCCATGTAGTTTTACTAGAGTCACACGAGTCAATGACTGTGGAATGAATCCTATTCCGTATGGTCACCAGCCATCAAATACATGCACTTTAAATAATAAGTTGTGGCAAGTGGGGCTGAAGTAACCCAGCAAATTAAAAGTTGTCATCTCCAAGCAGGCACAGTTTTGATATTCACGGAACAACTAGCTATACAAGTTGGCAGGCTAACATATAGCACACATAATAAAATATAAGGAAAATCCTAGAAAAAGAAATTGAAATTCGTAAAATTTTAATTTAGGTATTTCCTAAAAAAAAAGGGTTGAAAATCGCTAATTAAGTTTTGACATTTTCTAATAAACTCTTACAGGAAAAAAAAAATTGATTTGGTATTTTACAATTTCTAAATTCCTTTTCAGGATTCTTCCTAAAATATATTAAATTTATAATTTATTATTATACTTATAGTTATAATATAATGTTTCCTATTTCAGTCGATTACGACCCACTTGTGAGACACAGAAGATTCTCACCTGAATCTTAGATCTTAAAATATAGCCATAGCCGCTAATCTCTGTAGCAGTCGCTTTGTCGTCGTCGCATATTCGTTCTTGTAAAAGTTACAATATAGTATTTTGAACAAAAAAAAAAAGTTACAATATAGTATCATCAATTAAAGATGTGAATCATTAAATGGAATCCGTGTATATCCATACAACAAACCCAAAAATGGTTCCTCTCAAGACTTTAGTGTGGTCCGCTGATAAATCTCACAGTCTTTCACCTATCCAAGATGGGAGCACAATTGATGGATATGATGTGATGATCACCGATCTGAATTGTCTAGATTCATTTTGGGTGATTCATATTTAATATAATTTAAATCAATGTTTTAAATAATTGTTTATTTTTATGTATGTAAAATTTAAAATAAAAATAATCTTAGAACTTAAATCTAATCAAAGTGATAATGACTGAATGGTTATCTACACACAACTACACACAGTGGCAACCTTTCGATGCATTGGCGGGTCATTTTTTCTCTCTGCATAGAAAAATGGACGCATCTGTTATAAAAGTATATGTGATAAGAGAGAAGATTGATAGAATCTAGAGAAAAGATTATAGAATTTTTAGAGAGAATTTCTCATTAGTTCAACCGAAACAATCGATTACAGCCCTTTATATAGAGTCAGAAATCTAACCCTGGTTGCCTGACCATGGTTATATTTAACTCTGGTTACATGACCATGGTTACTTTATATATTCTTTATGTCATTGTCTTCTTTTACTTTTGCTTTGTGTCATATATTCTTTTCTTCTTTATGTCAAGTTGACTGGAAGATTAATATGAGTCAATGGACATCCACGTATTTAATATTCATAACACCCCGCCTTGGATGTCCATTATGAATGTGCCTCATTAAAAACTTTAACTAGGAAAAACCCAGTGGGATAAAAATCTAGCAAAAGAAAAGAGTACATCATTCATGATACACCGTCGAGTGCTGCCTCATTAAAACCCTTTCTAGGAAAACCTAGTGGGACAAATGTCACGCCCTTATTTTAATTTCACATTTATCAGAGTATTTGCAGAAAACGATATGCGGTTCGGTGGGCAACACAGGAATAATATGAATATACTGATAATAAGTGCATGATTACATAAATTCCCCATAGGGGGTCATACCTGATAAATTCAAATAATGTAGCCGTACAAGGCTACTAGGGTGTCTAAACTCATCCCAGTGAAACGGAGACTTCTTCCCGTCTTCGTTCCACTACTGTAATCCCCTCGTATGGTACTCTGCATTGTTGTTTGCTTATCTTCTGTCGTCTCCTGTCTGAATTGTTGGTAGGGGAGGGTGAGATTCGAGAGAATCTCAGTAGGAAACAGATACCATAATGCATGCATGATTGATGCTATGTGTATGACATGTTAGCTTTATCTAGATGTATGCCCCATAATGACATTTCTGCATACTCAATGTTTCATACAACAAGACTATGGCCACAGCAAAAACAGAAACAGAGCTTCATTTATTCAAATATGCTCTACACAATCAAGTAAAGCAATCACATACATCATTACACAAGCAAAGATATCAAATACATGCAAGTAAGGTAAGTCCCCTACCTTAACCCGTTTCCGCCTCGAAACGCGTGCCTCGATCTACGTGCAAACAGCTCGGGGCTCCATATTCGATCCTACAATGTCAAATATACTATTTAGACACTTCCATAGTGTTTCTGGGGGTTATATGAGTCTATCTTGAAAATTACTAAAATACCCCCGAGGACCCGGCCTCATCGTACCCGGTCCGGCTGTACTTTTCTCGAAATTCTAACCTGGGTTATCCTGACATATTTTCGCCCAAGGAATCCATTTCCAAACTTGGAATTATCAAATTCAATGTAAAATTACGAAATTGCCCTTGGCAGCCCTACTTTTAGGGTTTTAGGGGCGTTTCCGTAATTATGCTTTTTCGGCCTTTTCTGAAAAAGTGCCCAACTGTAACCCCACCTAATTTTCCCTCCTGAATCCAATGGAACCATCAAATCATTGAAAATCCAACTCTAAGACCCATTTAGACCCCTGACCGAAATATATGGGTTTTCCAGGGAAAATCGGGGTTTTTCGGTTTCGGCTCCGTAAACACGTTCCTTTCTACTCCTAACCACTTTATTGACTATTCCATTAGGTCACAACTACCATTTAGTATCAATTTGGGCAGCATAACCCCTAGGGAAACCCATTTTCCATTTTTACAACCAATGGCAATCCGGCGAAATTTCACCGATTAAATTGCCCACAGCAGCTAGAATAGTCAATACACGAAGGTTTGGAAGTTACCTCAAGCTCCCACTAGCTTTTCTTCTTATGGCTGAAACCCTAGCTCTCTTGAATACCAAATTTGAGCTTCCAACCCTTGAATCACATAGAAGAATAGCTTAGGAGTGGAGTTATACGCATTAGGAACCGATTTACCGAAGAAATCACTTACCTTTGTAAGTTTTTCCTCCTCCTTTTCTCTCTCTAAAATATCAACTTTCTCTCTCTCCATGGTTCAGGCTGCTGTGCGTGAATGAGCAGCTGAATGAGAAAGATGACTTATATTCTAATATCTCATAATATTATAATAATTGGCTTAATTTTCCAAAATTTCGGATTTTACAAAATTCTGGCAGATTTCTGCCCAAACTTTGAAAAATCATAACTAATTCTAGAAAAATCGAAATGAGGTGATTCCGAAGCCTATAGAACTCTTATTGAGTCTATTTTCAAGGAAAAATATAGACTTTTACTTTATGGAATCACAAAATTCCCAGAATTTCAATCTTTGCATGTTGCTTCAGAAACTTTCCAGTTTTTCTGGGCTAACTTCAAAAATTCATATCTTTTTGTGTATAGCTCTTATTGAGTCATATGACCTATCAAATTAAAGCTTAGGATGTCTACTTTCATCCTATAAAATTTCATAATTTTTACTTATCATTTAGTCTTCCAAAACCTTATGATAAGCTCACTGCCTCATAGGCGATTTTATCGAAAACATAATTATATTCTCCAAAATTCACCATTTTACTTTCTTAATACCCCAAAGATATTAGAATCATTAGGGAATATATTTGGGACATCTACTAAATTGGGGCTTAGTAGTCCACTCAATTTAGGCTTATTCCAAAGCTTCCAATCCCAAAATTCGGGATATTACATTTCTCCCCCCGTTCAATAAATTTCGTCCTCGAAATTTGAACGTCTACAACTTAGGGATTAATCCTATCTCATTCTATTATCACATGCAGGCTCAAAAGCCATGTAACACTGTAGTCATACTTCCATTACTAATATCAGATAGTATTCAACATTCATCATCCATTCTGTACACAATATGTAACGTGCAATCAAACACAGGTTCCCACAACGCTTGGTTCTATAGGCCTTACAGCCTCTTCGGAACTTCACCCGAATTCACACGATCACTTTTTTTTTAACGGCCCAATACTCACCCCCTTAACGAGGTCTGTTGGGCTAGTAAGCCGATGTCTTTTTATGTAACGGCCCAATCCTCACCCGAGTACACGGTCTTTTGGATGTCCTATACCCCGAGTCCACGAGGTTGGGCTAGTGAGCCAGCCATGGTTCACTTCGTTAGGTTCCTCTCATAGTAGAATATCGCGCCTCATGTGAGACATGGTACCATTGGACACCAAAACGTTTGGTCACACTGGTCTTACTGCCTCGAGCCTCGGCTCGTCACAATTTTCAGTCACATCACATTCTGTCGACCTATTCGGTGTTTAGGATTAAATGACTAGTTGACCCTTATTAGCCGTATTGTGTGCACTATTACTATGTGACCATCCACTGTTTGCACTATATCACAAGTGGATGATTCATTCTGTGAGGCTACAGCTATGGAGATGCTCGTGCCTCTACTCGATCTTGTTGCATCAAAACACATCCTAATCCATGCCTACTTGCATCTGTGTAGACCATAAAGCTCGACTGTGGATCTAGGATTGTTATCACTGGTGCTGTTGAGAGGTATTCGCCACCATTCTGCCCTACTACACTAGGGTTCATCCCAATTCCAATTCACATGTGTCACCACAAACTACAAAGGTTGTGTGACTGTTGACCATACAGGTCATCATACTGTACACCACGCAGGATGTAATATTGTACACCACACAGGGTGTAATACTATTCATCACATATACTGTAACACTATTGACTATCAAGGCCATATTATGTTTTGGGATGATCAACAATGGTGCGAACATCAACCCCTCCTGTAAGTTTCAAAATTGCATCTAGATTCACCACACTTCCGCTGCCCACTCTGATGCTTCACAATGTTAAATACAATATAGGTGAGGCTACACTGCCTGCCCACCCTTATCTGTTTGAACTTGAATCATTCTGAGTCATATAAACTCTTGTCTTAAGAAAACCCATTCAATGCGGGATTCATTACAATGCACCATCGTTAAGGGCCAATGTTTTTGTAGCCCTACTCTACGATTTAACTTCATGGCAGCTGTACTCTAGGATTAGTCATCACGGTGGCTACACTCGCGGGTTCATCATCACGGTAGCTGCACTCTAGGGTTCATCGTCACGGTGGCTGCACTCTAGGGTTCTATACTCGGTGCTTCACACAGGCGCCCATACACCTGGTCAGCCCCCTTCCGGTCAGAACTTTCCTTAGGTAGCCCCCTCCAATCAGATTTCACCGTAGGTAGCCCTCTCCGATCAGATTTAACCGTAGGTAGCCCTTTCCGATCAGATTTCACCATAGGTAGCCCTCTCCGATCAGAACTTTCAATCTTTGTGGTTGTAGTACAACTCCACAATTATGCCATAAAGGCAACGTTTCTTGATTCAATACAAACATTCTTATCATCAACTCAAGATTATGGATGGAATAGTTCAATTTCTGAAGCTTCAGCTGATGAGATGCATATGCCCTCACTCGGCTCAATTATCATCTCGATCTATTCCTGCTCGCATCTAGGAATTCAATTCCCTTCCCAATCCATGCCATCTGACATCAGTGAAGACAACAAAGACCCACTATGGATATGGGATTATCAGTGTTGGTACTTTAATAAATTTTCATCATCAGCTCTCTGAAGCTCCTCTCACAATCATCATCCCATGCATAATGCTGAGTTCTGGGAAATTTCAATATAAAAACCTCATCCCCTTTTTTTTATTGTCACATCCGTAGCCTTTCTTAGCCTCGTACCCGAGTCCCTTAGGACGTGGCTAGCAGCCTCGTCGGGTAGGGTGCCTCTTTATTCACACCACATGGCCCTCCATAGTAACCCACAATCATCCATAGAAAATGTGATAGATAAATATGTCATGCACCATATAGTGTAAAATGAAAATCATATCAATCCATGTGTGTACACAAAGTTCAGGGCCAAACACCCAGTTAAAACAACAATCCATGTGTGTACACAAAGTTCAGGGCCAACCATCCAGTTGAAACCCTTACGTGTACCTCAGCCAAGTCACCGACTACAGCTAGGTAAGATCAGTGTACCTCAGCTAGGTCCCAGACCATAGCTAGGTAATGTGCCCTAGGCACGTGTTCATATCACAGAATACAGAACATACAACATATTAACTATCACATAGTGTATGAGAGATTATAGTTACTACATTGGCCTTTCTTAGATAATCTTCCTGATGATCATTGATCATTACATACCACTTGTTATCGATATGAATCAGAATAACAGTATGCAGTTCAGTGTACCCATAGGTACCATGCTCGATCATACTCAATGTACCCATATGCATTATATTCGATGTACCTGAAGGCACTATGTTCGATGTACCCATAGGCACTATTCATCAAATTTGGTCAATCCACCCCCTGTCACACCATTTAAATCATCTAACATAAATAATCATTAGTCATGGAGAAACCTTAAGATAATTGTTATGTCTCAAATCTTCATGACCCTATAAAATCACTTCCCAATGGGTCACTCATCCTAGGATTTCCCTAGGTTGAGCACGGTTAACTTCGCGTACCTATGCCCAAATGTAGATACTGGCTTCTACTGCTTCCGTCCACGGGTACCTCATGACTACCCTCGTCTCAAAAGACGTGCCGACTAACTTCGGTCACCAAAATATTGAGTGTGGACCGCATATTAGCCTTGGCCATACCCATATTCTTGGGTTCCGCAATATCCTTAGATCATTCTCATCTAGTATTACACCACTAGCTGCCCTTTGGTACTTGCCATTTCTCAGGGCAGATTCATAAATCGGAAAGATACCCTCCTTTGGTACTTTCTGTCCATGCATATTTTCTATCACTGTGTAATCAAGACCTTATCAGTATACCATCCTATTGCCAGAACCACCGCATTACTCTGAGCAGACAATTCTGTGGCCAGAATCCTTGCTCTGATACCAAAATGTCATGCCCTTATTTTAATTTCACATTTATCAGAGTATTTGCAGAAAACGATATGCGGTTCGGTGGGCAACACAGGAATAATATGAATATACTGATAATAAGTGCATGATTACATAAATTCCCCATAGGGGGTCATACCTGATAAATTCAAATAATGTAGCCGTACAAGGCTACTAGGGTGTCTAAACTCATCCCAGTGAAACGGAGACTTCTTCCCGTCTTCGTTCCACTACTGTAATCCCCTCGTATGGTACTCTGCATTGTTGTTTGCTTATCTTCTGTCGTCTCCTGTCTGAATTGTTGGTAGGGGAGGGTGAGATTCGAGAGAATCTCAGTAGGAAACAGATACCATAATGCATGCATGATTGATGCTATGTGTATGACATGTTAGCTTTATCTAGATGTATGCCCCATAATGACATTTCTGCATACTCAATGTTTCATACAACAAGACTATGGCCACAGCAAAAACAGAAACAGAGCTTCATTTATTCAAATATGCTCTACACAATCAAGTAAAGCAATCACATACATCATTACACAAGCAAAGATATCAAATACATGCAAGTAAGGTAAGTCCCCTACCTTAACCCGTTTCCGCCTCGAAACGCGTGCCTCGATCTACGTGCAAACAGCTCGGGGCTCCATATTCGATCCTACAATGTCAAATATACTATTTAGACACTTCCATAGTGTTTCTGGGGGTTATATGAGTCTATCTTGAAAATTACTAAAATACCCCCGAGGACCCGGCCTCATCGTACCCGGTCCGGCTGTACTTTTCTCGAAATTCTAACCTGGGTTATCCTGACATATTTTCGCCCAAGGAATCCATTTCCAAACTTGGAATTATCAAATTCAATGTAAAATTACGAAATTGCCCTTGGCAGCCCTACTTTTAGGGTTTTAGGGGCGTTTCCGTAATTATGCTTTTTCGGCCTTTTCCGAAAAAGTGCCCAACTGTAACCCCACCTAATTTTCCCTCCTGAATCCAATGGAACCATCAAATCATTGAAAATCCAACTCTAAGACCCATTTAGACCCCTGACCGAAATATATGGGTTTTCCAGGGAAAATCGGGGTTTTTCGGTTTCGGCTCCGTAAACACGTTCCTTTCTACTCCTAACCACTTTATTGACTATTCCATTAGGTCACAACTACCATTTAGTATCAATTTGGGCAGCATAACCCCTAGGGAAACCCATTTTCCATTTTTACAACCAATGGCAATCCGGCGAAATTTCACCGATTAAATTGCCCACAGCAGCTAGAATAGTCAATACACGAAGGTTTGGAAGTTACCTCAAGCTCCCACTAGCTTTTCTTCTTATGGCTGAAACCCTAGCTCTCTTGAACACCAAATTTGAGCTTCCAACCCTTGAATCACATAGAAGAATAGCTTAGGAGTGGAGTTATACGCATTAGGAACCGATTTACCGAAGAAATCACTTACCTTTGTAAGTTTTTCCTCCTCCTTTTCTCTCTCTAAAATATCAACTTTCTCTCTCTCCATGGTTCAGGCTGCTGTGCGTGAATGAGCAGCTGAATGAGAAAGATGACTTATATTCTAATATCTCATAATATTATAATAATTGGCTTAATTTTCCAAAATTTCGGATTTTACAAAATTCTGGCAGATTTCTGCCCAAACTTTGAAAAATCATAACTAATTCTAGAAAAATCGAAATGAGGTGATTCCGAAGCCTATAGAACTCTTATTGAGTCTATTTTCAAGGAAAAATATAGACTTTTACTTTATGGAATCACAAAATTCCCAGAATTTCAATCTTTGCATGTTGCTTCAGAAACTTTCCAGTTTTTCTGGGCTAACTTCAAAAATTCATATCTTTTTGTGTATAGCTCTTATTGAGTCATATGACCTATCAAATTAAAGCTTAGGATGTCTACTTTCATCCTATAAAATTTCATAATTTTTACTTATCATTTAGTCTTCCAAAACCTTATGATAAGCTCACTGCCTCATAGGCGATTTTATCGAAAACATAATTATATTCTCCAAAATTCACCATTTTACTTTCTTAATACCCCAAAGATATTAGAATCATTAGGGAATATATTTGGGACATCTACTAAATTGGGGCTTAGTAGTCCACTCAATTTAGGCTTATTCCAAAGCTTCCTATCCCAAAATTCGGGATATTACAACAAAACCTAGATAAGGGAAAAAGAGTACAGCGTGTATCGTCTCCCCCTTTTGATAATATCAGTTGAAATCTTTGAATCTCCGAAGACCAATATCATGAACAAGTTTTTCAAAGATTGTACCTGAGAGTGACTTGGTGAATAAATCTACTAGATTTTCACTTGAACTGATTTGCTGGATATCTATTTCACCATCCTTTTGAAGGTCACGAGTGAAGAAGAATTTTGGTGAAATATGCTTTGTTCTATCGCCTTTGATATAGCCTTCTTTAAGTTGAGCGATACATGCAGTATTATCCTCATATAGGATTGTTGGGATCATTTTGCTGGAAGATAAATGACAAGTTGTACGTATATGATGTATCACTGACCTCAACCACATACATTCTCGACTTGCTTCATGTATTGCTAGAATTTCTGCATAATTAGATGATGTGGCTGATATAGTCTGTTTCATAGATCGCTATGAAATAGCTGCACCTCCACATGTAAATAGATAGCCCGTTTGTAATTTACCATTATGTGGATTGGACAAAAATCTGACATCTGCATAACCAACCAGTTCATGCTTGGATACATTTGAGTAGTATAACCCCATGTCTGTAGTACCTCTGAGATAATGAAGAATATGCTTTATTCCATTCCAATGCCTTCGTGTTGGTGAAGAACTATATCTTGCTAATAAATTAACAGCAAATGATATATCAGGACGTGTGTGATTAGCAAGATACATTAGTGCTCAAATAGCACTAAGATATGGTATTTCTGGACCAAGTAGTTCTTCATCACCTTCTTCACTAATTTCTCGGGGTCGGAATGGGTCTTTATCCACCTTCAAAGATCTTACAACCATTGGGGTACATAATGGATGAGATTTATCCATGTAAAATCGCTCTAGAACCTTCTTTGTATAAGTTTCTTGATATACAAAGATCTCTTTCTTGAAGTACTCGATCTGTAATCTAAGACAAAATTTTGTTCTTCCCAAGTCCTTCATCTCAAATTCTTTCTTCAAATAATTAATTGCCTTTTGGAGCTCATCAGGAGTTCCAATGATGTTGATATCATCAACATAAACAGCAATTATAGCAAACTCACTATTAGATCTTTTCATAAAGATGCATGGGCATATCGGATCATTTTTGTATCCTTCTTTCAACAAATATTCATTAAGGCGATTATACCACATGCGCCTTGATTGCTTCAAGCCATACAGGGACTTATTTAACTTAACTGAGTATTGTTCTCGAGAACTTAAATTGGATGCTTCTGGCATCTTAAGTCCTTCAGGGACTTTCATATAAATATCACTATCAAGTGATTCATATAAATAGGCAGTCACAACATCCATTAGATGTAAATCAAGTCCTGCATCTACTGCTAGACTGATTAAATAACGAAAAGTAGTTGCATCCACTACTGGTGAATACGTTTCTTCAAAATCAATGCCAGGTCTTTGCGTAAAACCTTAGGCTACTAGATGTGCCTTATATCTAGTTATTTTGCCCTTTTCATTTCTTTTTCGTACAAAGACCCATTTGCATCCAACTGGTTTTACATCTTCAGGTGTAAGGACTATATGTCCAAATACTTTTCGTTTTGCCAATTATTTTAATTCTGCATTAATGGCATCTTTCCATAGGGGCCAATCTTTTCTTTGTTGGCTTTCATTAATGGATTTTGGCTCATGATCCTCATTATCATTCATTACATCATATGCTATATGATAGGCAAAGATGTCATCAACATTGACTTCATTTCTATCCCATCGGATTCCATTCATAACATAATTTATTGAGATCTCATTATTTTCACATATATCAGGTACCTGTGTCTCTTCTGGGACTACAATGTTCTCTTCTGGAGATAATATCTCTTCAGGAGATGGCTCTTTTGGAGCTATTAATTTTTCTTCATTATCCTCAACCTGACCATCTATATTCTTTGCTCCATTTCTTTTTCGAGGATTTTTATCTTTGGAACCGATGGGCCTGCCACGCTTCAGGCGTGCTATGGATTCATTCATAGCAGGTTGTCCTTCAGGGACATCAATTTTAATAAGAGCATTACCAGCTGGGATATGTGACTTTGTCACTTTTTTTGGGTCAGTAAATGCTTCTGGCATTTGATTAGCTAAATTCTGTAAATGAATTATCTTTTGAATTTCAAATTCACATTGTTTTGTACGAGGATCAAAATGAGCCAATGATAATTCATTCCAACTAATTTCTTTACCCAGTTGCTTGTTTTCTCCCCCTAATGTTGGGAAAAATGATTCATTAAAATGACAATCGGCAAATCGTGCCGTAAATAAATCTCATGTGGATGGTTCTAACCATTTTATAATTGATGGAGATTCATACCCAACATATATTCCCATCTTTCTTTAAGGGCCCATCTTGGTGCGTTGTGGTAGTGCTACAGGCACATATACCGCACACCCAAAAATTCTTATATGGGAAATATTAGGTTTCTGACCAAAAACCATTTATAAGGGGGAAACCTTTAAATAACTTATTGGCCTAATGCGAATTAACATTGCTGCATGCAAAATGGCATGGCCCCAAGCAGAAATTGGTAGATTAGATTTCATAAGTAAAGGTCTTGCAATTAATTGCAACCTTTTAACCAATGATTCTGCAAGTCCATTTTGCGTGTGAACATAAGCTACAGGATGTTCAACATCAATTCCTAGGGACATACAATATTCATTAAAATCTTGTGATGTAAATTCACCAGCATTATCAAAACGTATTTTCTTGATAGGATAATCAGGGTAATGTGCTCTTAATCTAATCAATTGAGCAAGTAATCTCGCAAACGCCAGGTTGCGAGAAGATAGTAAGCAAACATGCGACTATTTAGTTGATGCATCAATTAAAACCATATAGTATCTAAATGGTCCGCATGGTGGGTGTATTGGCCCACAAATATCTCCCTGTATCCGTTCTAGAAATGTGAGAGACTCACTTTCTACTTTGCTTGGTGAGGGGCGAATAATTAACTTTCCCTTGGAACATGCAGCACATGAAAAATCATGGGATTGTGGTATTTGTTTACACTTCAGGGTATGTCCACATGAATTCCCAATTATTTGTCGCATCATGATTGAACCAGGATGGCCTAACCGGTCATGCCAAACATTAAATTCATTAGTAAACTTCTGGTTTACATTATCAAACTGCTGGTTTGAATTGGCAAACTTCTGGTTTGCATTATTGAACTTCTGGTTCTCAATAGTATGTGTTTTAATTGTACTTATACATATGTAATACAAACCAGAAGAAAAAATAGGAAAACTTTCTAATATGCATTTTCTACCAGCAACTATATTTGTAATGACAAGATATTCCTTATTATTTTTAGTTGTTGTTTCTAAATGATATCCATTTATGCGGATATCTTTGAAACTCAGTAAGTTTCTTTTAGACTTGGTAGAATAAAATGTATTATCAATGCATAATTTTGTTCCTTCAGGTAACAAAATACTAGCTCTTCCGGAACCTTCAATTAAATTTATACTACCAGATATAATCTGAACATTGGCTTCTCGTATTACCAAAGAAGAAAAATATTTATTATGTCTGAGTATGGTGTGGGTTGTTGCACTATCAACGAGATATAAATTTTCAGGATTGATGCCAATAGGATTCATTCTTCATAAAAACATAAATAAAATTAATACATATGATAGAAACAACTTTAAATAAATATAACAGTTCAAATTATATCAAGAAATCTGCAACATCCAAATAGTTATTATCTATATCGCCATACTCAGAATTCTCACCCTGATCAACATGATTAACTTCAACATTTGATCTTTTACCAGTATTTTTAATTGATTCTTAGTAAAGATCAATTAGGTGCCTTGGTGTATGACAGGTACGAGACCAATGGCCCTTGCCACCACATCGATAGCATGGATTATCAGCATATTTGTTATGCCTACTGCTTTCCCCTTTTTGGTTCTTATCAGTCTTTTCCCACTTCTGGTAGGAATTTGAACCTCCATGATATCGACCACGACCACGCCCACGGTTGTAGCCACGCCCACGCCCACGTCCATGTCCCCGTCCACGGCCACGGCCACAATAAAATTCATTAGTTACTACATTCACTTCAGGGAATGGAGTTGAGCCTATTGGACGGGATTCATGATTTTTCAACAAAAGCTCATTATTTTGTTCAGCCACAAAGAGACAAGAAATTAACTCAGAATATTTCTTGAAACCTTTTTCACGATATTGCTGCTGCAGGAGCAAATTGGATGCATGAAATATGGAGAATGTTTTTTCTAACATATCATCATCAGTAACAATTTCTCCACATAATTTCAATTTAGAAGTAATTCTGAACATAGCTGAGTTATATTCGCTTATAGATTTAAAATCTTGCAAGCGTAAATGCATCCAATCAAAATGAGCTTTTGGAAGAATGACCATCTTCTGGTGATCATATCTTTCTTTCAAATTGTTCCAAAGGACAAGTGGGTCCATCACTGTCAAATATTCAGTTTTTAAATCTTCATGTAAGTGGTGGCGAAGAAAAATCATGGATCTAACTTTATCTTGGTTGGATACCTTATTCCCTTCTTTAATCGTGTCTTCCAGACTTTTGGCATTCAAGTGAATTTCCGCATCCAACTTCCAAGATAAATAATTTTTTCCGGTAATATCAAGAGCCACAATTTCAAGTTTTTCCAGGTTTACCATTGTTCAAACTAATTAAAGAAATAAATGAAAATAATTAAAATATGAAATGTAAATATGCAATATAATAACTGTAAATTCATAAAGACAATAAATAATTCATAATGCAAGATAAGAAAATTAAAACATGTATGGCTTTGGGCCATTTAATCTCATGACTTCAAGTCATGTATGGCTTCGGGCCATTTAATCTCAAGATGAGGAATTAACTATTATCTTCAGGATAAAAATTGTACATGACTTCTGGCCGTACAATAAGATAAAAGATAAAAATATATATAGCTTATGGCCATATAATAAGTATATAGCTTCTGGCTATATAATAAGAATGGATATGGCTTCTGACTATATTATAAGAAATTAAAACATTATGACTTTTGGTCATAATTTCAAGAATCAGATGTGTATGGCTTCTGGCCATAATAACAATAATAATAATATAAAAGAACTTGTAAATAATATATAAAAACAATAACGATCTCCAATTTTAGCCATGGAACCCGATGTTATATAACAATCGGTAAAAGTATCTCTCTGATTCCATATAGTTGCTCAGATTATCCCAGATCGATAAAATAAAACAAGAGATATATAATCATTAAAGAAACCATAAGAAGATCATACCTTCTTTTAGAGTTTCGTGCTGATAACGTGTTATAAAAGTATATGTGATAAGAGAGAAGATTGATATAATCCAGAGAAAGGATTATAGAATTTCTAGAGAGAAGTTCAACTGAAACAATCGATTACAGCCCTTTATATAGAGTCAGAAATCTAACCCTGGTTGCCTGACTATGGTTATATTTAACTCTGGTTACATGACCATGGTTACTTTATATCTTTTTTATGTCCTTGTCTTCTTTTGCTTTTGCTTTGTGTCATGTCTTCTTTTCTTCTTTATGTCAAGTTGACTGGAAGATTAATATGAGTCAATGGACATCCACATATTTAATATTCATAACAGTATCACTATAATAAGGATTTTTTAAGCAAAAAAAATAAATCTCAATTTATAAGTAAGTTTACATGGTAAATGACATTTTGAGGCTAAATTATTAGACATGCAAAAATCCCTTTTTAATGTTATGTCATATTTCATCTGATCTAGGATATAGGATTTATTTGTATAATATAAGTAACCTAAAGCGTTATTAATAACCATTCATACAAATATACCATTTTTTTTTTTTTTTGCCAATCATACAAATATACCATCAGTCAATAATATAAGTGGCTTAGAATATTATTAATTATCATTTTTAATTTGTATTCTTATTTGTTGGTTGTAGACATTGGTGTTTGGACATCGAAATATAAAAGAGATATAAAGCATATTTAATTTGAATAGGGGTAAAACTGAGACCTTTCCAGTTAAAAATATATTTAATTAGTTATTCGTTCTTTTTATATTTTGGTGAAGTGATTGAAAGCAACTTAATTATGTTTTTGTTCAAAAGGAGTGAGTATATAATATTACTAACATTTAAAACTTTACAATAAACCTGCCATAAAACTTTTAAGTTTATGCTGATATATAGCCCAAAATTATTAATTTCATACCAATTAATTAAAACTATTATTGTCTGCATATAGAATTCTCAAACTTTGAGTTATATATAAATAAATTTTTATATGAAAATAATGAACAAAATTAATAATACGCTAGTTATCTGTATGAAAGTAAGAGTTGGTGAAGTTTCATTGTAAGGTTTCAAAAATCAAGGGGATTATTAACAAAGCATGCATATATATGTTCTTTGAGTGATTCTTCCAGTCAATCTATAGGCTTGACTTAGTGTGTGTCTGTGTATTTATCCTTAATGTACTTTTTTTTGTTACAAAAATTAATTTCAATAATTATTTGGCGTTTTTAACCCTTAAAATATTTTTTCAACTGTACCCAATGTATTATCAGATTTATTGCAATTTTATCTTTAATGTACTTTTTTAGTTCCAAAAGTTATTTTAAACTATTTTTTGATGTTTTTAACCTTTTAAAATATTTTTCCACCCACTCTCTCTTACTATTATCACAAAAGTCACTTGTGCTTAAATCAATCAAAACAAGTTTTATTTTTACAAAAGTCATTTATACAATCGCTGTTCCAAACATAAATCACATTATACAATCAAGCTTTTATCAAAAATAAAATTACCAAACGCTAAATTGAGAAATTCTATTTTTCCTATCGCTCTTTCAAATACACTCTTAATTATGATCCCAGACAGCGTTGTTGTCTATTACCCTGTGTTTAATTGGACAAAATTAGGGATGAGCTTAAAGAATACTAGTATATATTATTTTCTCACAATTTGGAAGTTTTTTTGCACCCTGATATTTTCCCCTGGCCTATGTTATTCTCGCTTTCTCCTGATCAATATAAACATAGGGTTAAGATCCCACCGCATGATGCCATTCATTTTCTCCTTCAATATATATATATATATATATATATATATGTTGTTGCCGAGTTTTTCCTCCTGGCCTTTTCAAATGTATCTGTCAAGCGCTTTGGAAATGAAGATAATAACCTAGAGCAATTAATTACGTTGAGATCTTAAACTTGAAAATGACGCTAATTCGATTTACATTATTTGGGGCGGTGGAGGGGTTCCAACAGCAACAATATTTTTTGGAAGCACCTCCGATTGCGGGGCACATATCTCTAATTAAGATCAAGCCATAGAATTAGCACGCATCTCTAAATAAGATCAAGTCTTAGAGTTATTCACGTCCAAACTTGTGACAATGTTCCAACCTTTAATTTAATCTTAGCAGCAAATACTATCAAATAGTCAAGACATGCACCCCTTATCCACAATATAACTCGCTTTTACTAGTACGCGTTGGGTAAAAGGGTTGGGTTAGCCCCTTACAATATGCTAAATCAAGGGTTTGAATTCCCATAAAAAGATGCGCTCATATTTAATGTTTAACTGTATCTTAAATATGATTACTTTTAATAGAAAGATACATATATTTATAAAAAAAATATAGATAATTTATAACTAATTCATGTGTATCGATAAAAACAGTTAAAATCATTAAATTTATCTTAAAATTTAAGTGATTTTCAGTGTTAACCGAACGACATTATATTGTAATTTTTACCAGCTACTGCTGAGCATATAATACTCATTGAATGTATCAAATGCCTTGTGAAAATGACTGACGACGCCTTCTAAAATGAGCCCCGTGTATCTGAAACAGAGATATGAGGGAATACTTGTTATTATTTTTTAGAAAAAAAATAAAGAAGGGGAAACGATGACGGAGATTGAATTAGGATGTGGTGTGTGGAGGAAACTCGAGAGCGTTAGGATATAAAGTAGGCATATTTGTTTGATTCAGCTGCATTGATGGGATCAAACATATATGCTCATGGCTCAGGCGTCACTTGGGCCAGTGCTTTGATTCCTGGGCCCAGGTACGAAATACTTGGAGATAGGGATTAGGATTGAGTCAAGAATTATGCCGAATTATATTATTTAGTATGAGGAATTTTGAATAACCTGTAAATGGGAATATCACGAAAGTGGGATCGTTGCAAAATCACCTCTCCCTAATATTACGTTTTCAGTCATGAGATTACAAATTATAAGAACAAAAATGTCCTTGATTATAATATTTTTTGAACAAAATTAACCCTCTCATTTTAATCTAGGACTCATCCATTTTTGCATAATCACTCTTTAATCGCAACATCCTAATATTCAATTTTCCTTTTGTTTTTGATTCAATCGACTTCGTTTTGCTCTTCAAATATTTATAATATATTGATCATTTTTTAGTCTATGCATTTTGATCATTTTGATTTTCCCCTAATTTCATTTTATTCGTTTTTCCCTGATTTTGTTTAGAGTATAATTTATTCTCTAACAATATTGATGAACAAAAGGATTCACAGCTTTCTTAGAGACAGTTGTCTTCTATTCTCATGGAGAGGAAGATCGGGAAAGATCAGAGAGGCCATAAATTTTCTTATAATATTTTTTAATTATCATTAGGGGTATTATAGTCTTTATATGATTATGAATAATTAAGAAATAAAATTAATTTAAACATCCCCTTTCAATAGAATTCCATATCAAACATAATTATAAAACCTTAATCCCAGTCCTCATCCCAATCCCAATATCCATCTTAATCCTAATCCTAATTTCTCAAAATTCAATATTGCGTTCCGGCCATAAAGTAGGCACACCCATAATCATTTTATGCCTACTCTCAATCAAAAGCATATGCCTCTCCATTATTTTTCCCTCCAATTAATTCGTCCCCACCGCACTTTACATTTTCTCGATCAATCATCATCCAAGGAATCTTGCAACTTAATTTGTCTCTCACAACTACCTCCTAGTAAGTTTGACCATTAATTTAAGGTTAAAGTATATTTTTAATCTTTTAAGTTTATATGAGGTATATTTTTAATCCCTTCATCTTATAAAGTATATTTTTTGTCCTATAATTTTAACACCATTAATGTTACTAACAGAAAAAGCTGAAGCAGCAAACTCAAGTGATGACTTAATAAAATCATGCGATTACCGTGTAATTAAATACTATTAATTGCAAATTTAATATACATGTAAATTGAAAATATCGAAAAACCCAATAAAACCGTCTATATTAAAACTTTGCTTGTATTAACAAATTTTAGTTTAATAATATATAATATATTAGTTTAATAATCTAAATACCAAAACCTCAATATTTTATATAGCAATTTATCGGTTTATTTTAGTTTAATAATCTAAATATATTATATTAAAAAATTAAAACTTA
Organism: Inga oerstediana; assembly: GCA_963210345.1. NCBI lineage: Eukaryota > Viridiplantae > Streptophyta > Magnoliopsida > Fabales > Fabaceae > Inga > Inga oerstediana. Next base: position 14,286,733 of record OY723403.1, on the reverse strand, counting down.
AATATGTTTTACCAAGTGCATAATCATCATTTGAATTTGCTCCGTCAATAGTTTCTATTATTAATATTAACGGTATTAAAATTAGAAATAAAAAAGTATACTTTATAAAATTATGATACCAAAAGTATAACTAATATAAAATTTAAAAAACTAAAAATATATTTTAGGATTGATTTTATTTTTTTATGCAAAGGATTGATTTTATTTTACATAAGCATTTCATATATAGGATGTAAAATTGACGTGGATATGAATATCAAGACTCGGGTTAGGGATGGAAATAGGCTAGGCTCTTAATATGGGCCTACGACCTAACTTATATAAAGTCTAACCTAACCTATTTAATAAATAGGTCAAGATCAGGCTCAAGCATATTGCTATTATTTAAAGTCTCAACATACAATCATTATGAATATTGTACTAAATATGCATTAGACATATACTCTCATTGTGTCATCTTTATTTAAACTACATAATACTTTTCCTAAAGTATGGCAATTTGCTATTATTTTGGATGAAGCGATTCAATTAGCACAAACACCTCGTGCAATGCACGAGGAGCACAACCTAGTTTATATAAACAGGTCAGGCCTGTTTTTATAAGACCTAGCTTATAAGCCTATAGGCCTGGCCTATTTAACTTTTTTTTTTAAATTATACTATTATATAAGTATATATAATATCATCTAAATAATTTTATAAATTATTTATAAATTTACCAACTTAATCTTAATTTTAAGTTTCATATTTCATCGTCGTTATACTTAACCTTTGCTTTCGCATAAATCATTCACCCCACCTTTCCTTTTTTTGATCGCTCGAGGTAACAACATTAACTCACTCTCTCCCTTAATTTGTGCCCTCCGCTAAAGCATAATAATTGCTATGAGTTTATTTTAGTGTCAAATGAAATATTATAATCTTAATAAGATGAGTTTGTCCCAATTTACGTGGGAAGAGTTAAAAAGGTAAAAATTTAGCTTTACATGTTGTTTTTTATGCTTAGTCAATTTTAAAAAGTATATATCATTAGTCAACAGAGACGATTGGTTTTTCTTATTCCTATTTGCTCGGACAAGTGTTGTCACTGGATATTATTTTATTTTCCTTACTAAGCCTTAATATTAAGATAAAAATAGATGTTAGGCTTTTAAGACATAATGTAGGATTGTATATAAGCATGAAGGGGTATATATGAATTTGGAGAGGTAGGCTTTAAATATTATTTAAAGTCATACATTTTAAGTAGGTATTTAAATAGCTTCAGGCCTTATCAGACCTTTTGAAGGCCCATGCTCAAACCTAAAAAGAAATTTACATCCAGGCTCAGACCCAGACCCAGGCCCAGGCTTTAAATATCTGTTACAGGTCCAGACCTATTTAAATAAAACTTAACCTAACCTAACCCAGCCTATGTCCACCGTAACTGAGTTACGTCTGCTTGTGATGGGTTTAAACTGGGGACTAAATGATGGGAATGGTGCGTCCGAAGATGTTTTGGTTTCGAATCTATTCTTTATGACTGCATCCTTTGAATTGTCATGTTTATTTTAGTGATCAGATTGCTTATAAGTTGCTTTTCACGTAGATCGAAACACAACTCCTCTCACATACTTACCTCGTATACCATAAATTACGATTGAAAAGCTGCTTTTAAGCATTCCAATCGCTCATCCAAATGAGCACTTGTCTATCATGGACGTGAAGATTTTCCGTAGGTTACTGCTTGAATTTTAAAATTTTAAGTTAATTTTATTAATAATAAAAATAATAGGATTGACAAAAAAAATATAATAATTAATAAATTAAATTTTTAGGAGATTATAAATTTAAATGATATTTAAATATTTTTTCCCTAAAAAAAATTCTTTTTCATGCCAGAAGTACTTCTCATAGTGGCATAGGACAACACTGATTTCATTGGAAAAATTCATTTACATGAGCCCCACCTCAAAAAAAAACTCCGGCCATACATTCTTTCAATTTTGTTTTGTTTTGTTTTTTTTGGCCCTTTACCTTCAAACGCTGCAGTTCAAATTATAAATCTTTCTGATATGCGTGTGTATAAAATATTATCAAAATTACATAATTTATATAATAAAATATGAAAAAAAAATTTCAAATATGTTTGAGAAATGTTTTAAAACATTTACAATAAACCTAAATAAAATCAATTGACACATATTTTTTGGGTGCATAGAGGTTTGGGTGACGTTAGAAACTCTATTAACATTATTTGACTACCATTTATAATCAAGTTTCCTTTCTTGATTTTTCATTGTTTAATACTTTAATTTAATATCCGTGTAAAAAACTAAAGAAGAGAATCGCTATAAGTATTCTCATTTGATAAATCCAATAAGTATTCTAATTCATTTTGTCAACACTTTTTTTTTGGATACAATGTCAAACACTATTTAAGTATTTAGGCGCAGGGAAACTGAGGGTAAAGTTGTCTAGGGTTATTGGATCAGACTTCCTTTTTCAAGCCCGATTCCATGAAAAGGCCTCTAACGAAATGATTGGGCCCAACGAAATGTGGGGAGTTCGATTAAGGTTCGTATTGTTTTACATTTATATCCTCAGTTATAAAATTCCAGGACACCTTTACCCCATTCCAATTTTCATCTCAACTAAAACCCTAGCCGCCGCGAAGCAAACAACGGTCATTTCGACCACGAAGCCGCCCGAGTAACGCCGCCCCCTTAACGTAAACCCTAACTCCAACGGTCATTTTAAAGGGTCGACATTCGCGGTAGCTGATTTACGCGAGAGATGATCAGACAGCTGAAAAATATGTTTCCTCTTCGCTCCCGCCCTTTCGCGCTGAGAGGATCGATTCAATGTCTATAGCCTTCACGAGTAAATCTCCAGAGGAGAAAGAGAGTTGCGCTGCTTGAGATATTGAATAAGGTTTGTAAATCGTCTTAGATCCTGTGGCAAGTCCAGTCAATTAGCATGGAGCGTATTAGTTATCCATGATCTAAGAAAAATTTTCCAAATACATGGCGCATTGGACTAGTTCTTGTATTCTTTTTTCTTACGTTTTCAATCAACGATTCCAGCAGGAAGACATGTTTTTCTTTTTCTCTTTTTTTGCTTCGATTTTATTTTTGTCTCGGCCTTTTGTCTTATCCTAACATCTTTTCTACTTGACGTCGAATGTTTCTGTGGCTTGATTCAACTATGCACGAGCACTGAGGCACTGCATAAACTTAATTATCAGTGGCCTAAGGCAAGGTGCAAAGATACATGTTGGGGTCCGCTTTGCAGCCTTAACTAAACATGTTTAGGTTGCCTGTATCACCCAAAAATTTCAGTTGAGTTTGGTTTTAACCCTGAAAGTGAATCAGTAGCAGAAGAGTCTTATCATGACAAATTGAGAGGTTGTTTAGATTTGATAGGAGACTCATCATAATAAATGAATTTTTAAACATGAGTGCCGAAATAAAGCAAATCAGAATCTTTATTTAATTTATTTTTGTGGGCCGAAAAGTGCTTCATTGAGTATTTTCAAAAGATGCTATATATGGGTTGACAAACAAGCTACAAGTTGTTGTGTTTCTTTCAGTTGTTGCTTGGATAAATATCATTCATTCATTTTCTGTTTATATTCCATTGAGTAGTCTTTGGGAAATTTGTATTAGTAAGTATCTGAAATTTGGAAATTTACTGGAACTTTACAAGTTCAGCTGCCTTAACTTCATCTTCATGAATGCCTTGTGTTTGCTCATAACAAAATATGTGCTTTCTAGAGAAGTGACAGTCTTTTGATATAAATAGATGTACTAGCTTTGGAATTGAGCTTGTATATATAATATGGGCTCACATCATTTATATCATTTGATATCTAATCTTAAAGTGCATAAATATAATTATAGGGTCTACTTTTGTTGTTCAGCTGTCCCTGCTGCTTTATAGCTCCCTTACATATACTTGGCAAATTTCCACGTATGCACACCTGCTAAGATTGATGATCATTGCATCATTTGATACTTGATTTTGATGCTCATATATGAGTGTGGGAATATTGAGATTGATGCCTATTTATGAATGTGGGAAAACTGAGATTGATGGCTACTTAAGAATGTGAGAAAATTCAAAGTGATTTAGAGGCTACTTACGAATGTGAGAAAATTGAGATTGATTTAGAGGCCTAGACTGGGCTTGCAAAGCTGCCTTAATCATTGTCACATACTTGTAATCCTTCAAAATTGCATGCGGCTTATTTGCAAAAGGAGTTCTTTTGATTTAATTTGATGTATTTGCTTTTGTGGTTGAGCTTTTTTTTAATGCACTCCTACGAGGCTCATTGACAATTATATCATTTGATGCCTAATCTTAAAGTGCATAAATATAATTATAGGGGTCTACTTTTGCTATTCAGCTTAGACTCTCTGTGTCTTTGCTGCTTTGTAGCCCCCTTACATAAAATCATTCTTGCATGCTTGTAATCCTTCAAAATTGCATGTGGCTTATTTGCAAAAGGAGTTCTTTTGATTTAATTAGACACACTTGCTTTTGTATTTGAGCTTTTTTTTAATGCACTCCTACGAGGCTCATTGACACTTATATCATTTTATACCTAATCTTAAAGTGCATAAATATAAATATAGGGGGTTTACTTTTGCTATTCAGCTTAGACTTTCCATGTCTTTGCTGCTTTGTAGCCCCCTTACATATGCTTTGGCAAATTTTCAGTTTATGCACACTTGCAAAGATTGATGATCGCTGCATCATTTGATGCTTAATGCCTATTTACGAATGTGGGAAAATTGAAATTGATGCCTATTTATGAATTTGGGAAAATTGAAATTGATGTTTATTTATGATTTGGGAAATGGGGATTGATGCCTATTTATGAAGTTGGGAAATTGATATTGATGGCTACTTACGAATGTGGGAAAATTGGAATTAATTTAGAGGCTTGAACTTGGCATGCAAAGCCACCTTAATTATTCTTGCATGCCTCATGTTCCTTTGAAATTGCACATGTTGCTTATTTGAGAAATGTCTTTTTTTTTTTCCAAATTTAAATATATGTACTTGCTTTTGTATTTGATCTTTTATAATTAATGCACTCCTACGAGGCGCATTGACATTTATATCATTTGATGCCTAATCTTAAAGTGCATAAATATATATGGGTTTTACTTTTGCTATTCAGCTTAGACTCTCCATGTCTCTGCTGATTTATAGCCCCCTTACATATACTTTGGCAAATTCCTGTTGTATGTGCACTTGCACAGATTGATGATCATTGCATCATTTGATACTTGATTTTGATGCCTTTTTGTCAATGTGGGAAAATTGAAATTGATGTCTACTTACGAATATGGGAAATAGAGATTGGTTTGGAGGCTTAAACTTGGCATGCAAAGCTGCCTTGTAATCCTTTGAAATCCCCCCCCCCCCCCCCCCGGGGGCGAAAATGACGGTTTTTTTTATTTAATTAGATGTACTTGTTTGTGTTTGAGCTTTTATATTTGACGCACTCCTACGAGGCTCATTGACATTTATATCATTTGATGTCTAATCTTAAAGTACATAAATATAATTATAGGGGTTTACTTTTGCTCTTTAGCTTAGACTCTCCATGTCTTGGATGCTTTATAGCCCTTTACATATACTTTGGTTGACCATTGCAAGTATTGTATGTCCATTAATGATGGAAGTGTAGCGTGTATCAATACCTACTTTTTTGAATTCCGTTGTGTCCTATTGATTATTTGCTTATATGTATAAATAATGTGTGGTTCAATTTGTTTTTTTGGAACTTTGAAGTTTTGAATGCTTAGAGGAAGGAGAAAACTATGGGCAAGGAAGAATTGATATGCTGCTCAAATCACATATGTTACAATTCTAAATATATTTTTGTTTGGTAATTTCTTTTGTAAACATACTTGCAATTATTGATGACTATTACATCTCTTGATTTAAATACTTGTCTGAGTAGGAAAATTAACTGGTTTAGGAGCTTAAACTTGATATGCTGCTCTAATATTCCTTGTGCATACCTTGAGATCCTCTGATACAGCACTTTGTGACCTATCTATGAAATAACAGTATTTTAATTGAAATAAATACCCATTGTTTGGATATTTAAATTTGGATCTGCATTGCACCCCTGCAAAGCTTAATAATGCATTGACGCTTTTATCATTTGATGTATAGTCTAAATGTTTCATTTGATTATTTGTGCGCTCTGGGAGGAATTTATTCCGACCTAACTTCATGTTTGGGAACTACGTAGCCATCACACACCCACATTCTTCACTTGCTCAAAGATAATTTTCCCTCGTGGAATGATTTTAGACGCTATTATGTCATGCACTATTTTTTGAACATCATAATCTCTGGGTCTCTTTTGATTGTTGGAAACACCACGCGGGTATGGTTGAGAGTTCTGAGGAGTTAAAGTTGGCAGAGCATCATAAATTTTCAGGCTCTAATATTCCGAGGGATGTGATTGTGTAGTAATTTTTCTGCCTCTACCGAATAGAACAGAGCTTAGACCATTTGTCAGAAACAACATGACGCCTTTCTGATACAGGGAATTATAGTAATAGAATTGGGCCCAAGCGACCATATAAAATGATATACTACATTGTAAGGGATGATAGTTTATGTTCACCAAGGTTCTGAAACCGGACTGGTCACTGAACCGGTCGGGGTATTGGGTTAAAGGTAGTGAGTCAGATCAGGGTTAGATCGAGATCAAACCGGGGCTAGACCGGTAAAGAAGGGAAGATTTTATAATTATTTATATGAAAATTTGAATAAAATATTAAAAAAATTAAAAAAACTGGTCAAACCGTGAGAACCTGGTTGAACTGGGGTTAATAGCTAAACCGGACCGATTGGACCACGGGTTCGATGGTTTTGTGGTCGGTCCGGTCTTGAAAATACTGATGTTCATAAATTCTCTCTCTCTCTTTTTTTTTTTCAATTTGGATGGCAGACATATGGCTTAGAGAGTGTAGGGATCAAATTTTAGACTTGGTGCCACAAGGGCCAGGAGGGGGTGGGTGATGTGCCTTTGGTGGTGCCGCCTGCTGCTCTGTCAATATGGGAGCCTTCCCAAGTGTTTTTTTTTTGTTTCTTTTTATCATTAAATTCTATATAAAATGAGTGAGATTTTGATATATTATGGGAGCTGTTTTCAATTTTTTATGATTTTTAAAAGATATTTCAGAAAAATGGTAAATTTTTTTCCCCACTTTAAACACTGAATCTTTTAAAAAATCATAAAAAATTGAAAAAATGTTATTTTTTATCTATAATATCTCAATATCTCACTTAGTTTATGTAGAATTTAATGATAAAAAAGCAAAAAAAAAAAAAAAAACATTTGGGAATGCCCCCATATTAACGGGGCAGTAGGAACAACACCAAAGGCATATCACCCACCCCTCCCGTGCCACAAAGGGCATATGCTGGACCAAAGGCTCGCTGTCATGGTCATAAATTCTATACAGCAAGTAGATGATTAATAATATTTGGAAAAATTGGTAAAAAATCCTCATTGAAAATTTAATTGGTGATCAGGACATAAAGTGAGAGTACTGGTTCCTTGTGTATACAAAATTTGTAGCGTACTGAAAATTTTAATGTATAAAAATTCATCAGACTTTTTAACCAATAAAATTTTTATCAGGGGATTTTCCTATGTGTTCGAATTAACACAAATTGAAGGAGAAAAAAGAAAGTAAATCAAAGTGCATGTATATTCTGATGTTCATTATTACGACACGGAGTTCGGTGGGTTATTGAGAAATAAAACAATGAAGGCAATTATAGACATGTATGGGTGAGGGTCTGAGGGAGGTGCTTTGAATGTGAATCATGCCCTTCTTGCTGGTTCATTCACTCAATGTATGGTTAATTATTGAGCAATCAATGTTGTTCCTTGAAAAACCGAATAGAGTGACCTTCACCTTCACCTATAGTTCTCTCTCTCCCCTTCATTTACTCTAACTTCTGCTTCACCAGTACCATCCAGAGTCCTTTAGGATTCTAGCTGTACTGCTGCTGCTGCTTCTTAAATAACTTGAACAGAATTTGCAACGTCTTTTAATTAACTTGGAAATTATATGACGCTGATTTCACTGGCGAGGAGAAGCTTTCTTAGTAACAGTAGTATCTCCCTCTGTTCTGTACCTTTCCTTTGCCTAAACAATCGCCACATGTCAATCTGGATTCATGACTTCTTTATTACCAAACAGCTACCTTCAAGGCACTAGAGTTATTAGTTTAATTTTCTTTTCTTTTTGCCAGCAAGTTTAATTTTCTTTTCACCTGCGTTGGGTCCTTCATCTATTATTTTGTCTGTCCCTTGGGTTTATTCTAAACAGGTCTGTTTGACTTTAATGCCCCCAACATTTTATTTTTAAAAAAGTATTTAAAATAGAAAGCAAAGAAATAAATACACCAATAATATAAGAATATGGTAATTTTTTAAAAGTACTGGGGTCACGTGACTAAGTGGTTACAACTTCAAATCTTGAAAATAACTTCTTCACTTGTCAGAGTAAGGTTGTGTATATATGACCATTCTCAGATTTCGTTTGATGGAAGTGGCCACCTAAAACTCATGGAGATCTTAATTTTGTCTTCGTTGAGAATTTAATTTAGATTATGATGTATTACTATACATGGGGAGAAAAAGTCAGTCCCACTAATGAGTGAATATTGCTTTCAAGCAGACTAACAAAAAGGAAAAACATGGCGACTTGAAAGAGAAGTTGATGTTTAGGGAGAAAGGGGTTGTATTGTCTTTAGTTTAAAGTCTAAACAGTGATAAATCCATTCATGCTTGTCAATTTTCACATTATTAAGCCTTTTCTTCTAAGACGTTGAATTTGAGATAATTGACTCTTATGAATCAAATAACGTACGTACGTGTTCAATACTGTTCATCGAAGTTTTCTTTACTTGGAGGTCAATGAGATGAACAACTGCTTCTGTTTTTATCAAGAGATTAGAGAAAGAAATATAAATTAGATAATGATTTTTTTGACTTTCATGAATTATACCAAGTGTTCATGCAAATTTTATTAACCTGGAGAGGCCACGACGATGAAAAACTGTTTCATGAAGAGATTAGAAAGAGACCAGCTAAATATTTATTTCCATCCATATATTGAACCCTAAAATGCCATATATATGCTACTGTTTGAGTTTTTATTTTCACAATACTGTTTTGTACTGAAAGTTTTGAATGTAAAATATTACGTATCACCTATTCTTAATATAAGATCCTGTTTGTAGTACAGTTTCTATTATAAACAAGATCTTATATTCCCTGGTCATTTTTATAAGAGCTTAATAATTGAATTACACGATTTAAAAAAGTGGTTAAAGCTAACTAAAAATAATAAGTATGTTTGAAATAAATTTTGTTTTTCAAGTTTGCCCATATTTATGAGGAGCAAGAAAGAGAGAAAAATAGAGTAAATATAATTGAGGAGGGCTAAAAACAGAAAAAACTCATTAAATGTTAACATAACTCTTGTCAGGCTCTTATAAAAATGACTAAGACAGTTCAAATTTTAGATTCTTATAAAAAGGACGGAAGTATTAAAGATCAGAGGTAGTAATTGACTTTAAGAGTGAAATTTCATGTTCATTCATTCGTTCTTCTAGAATTTTAATGTCATTCATCCATATCAACTGTTCCTAAATAAGTCAATTAATCAAATAAATACATACGTATGGATTATTTTGGCTCTAAATGTTTTATTAATCCACACCACGTGAGATGGGTGAAAAATGAAAATAATTGATCGCATGGGCACAATTTAATAGCACATGGTTGAAAGTTTGTTTGGAAAGGTACGGTCACCTTATAATTTCGTAAATTTTCTAAATAATAAAGCATAATAATTATATTTTAAAAATTAAACAAACAAACAAACCGAGAGCTTGAAAATCGAAAATAGTATATTTAACATATTTGGTAAGAAGAAAGTAATTTCCCCTTTGCATCATGCAATATATTTTTATTATTTAATAGGCTAATAAATTAGATGTCATTTTACCCAGTTTTTCCTTTTCGATTAAAGTGTCGCACTCATGGCAAATCCAGAGCCATGTGGGTTCATAGTTCGCAGAATAAATGAACATTGATAAGCCTCACAATTAAAATAAAAAATAAAAAAAAGAAACAAATTAACGGTGAGGCAATACATGTGCTGTGGCTATAAGTTCACCCCATGTGGAGGGTTTCAACCGACCCTTATTCTGTTTTTTCCCCTTAATAAAAAAGTACTCCCTCTGATCCTAATTATAAGATAAAGTTAATTTTTTTGGAGAAATTAAGGAAGTTAATTAAATTACTTTAGAGTGTTTATATTTTTAGTATCCTTAGATTATATATTAGTTTATCAGTCAAATTAATTAATTTGGAGAAAAAAATAAAAATAAAAATACTCTAAAGTAATTTAATTGGCTTCCTTAATTTCTCCAAAAAAGTCAATTTTATCTTATAATTAGGACCAGAGAGAATATAATTTATACTTCATTCGGTTGTTTTTTTAAAGAATAATCTCTCTGTGATCATTAATATAAGGAGTGAATCCAATTTATCTAAAATTTTAAATCAATTTTTTTATTTTTATCTTTATTAAATATATGTCATTCATTATTTCTTTACAATAACTTTTCTCTCATTATCTCTCATATACTCTCTTTATAGATAGGAATATGATATAAAGGAAAAATGCATATTTTACATTTTTATTACTGTTAACTAACATTTTGAATTGCGTAATTATAATAATTGTTCCTTATAACAAGAGCAAGAGGGAGTATAGTGTGTCATTGAATGGTTCACTCCTTAGATTTTCTTTTAAATAATACTATTTAAAGGATGAGGATGAAAGTCCATACTATTCATATTAACCTAAATTGGTAGTATTATCACTTAATCACCTTACCCTTTTTTTGAAGGAATCGCCTTACCCTTTCAGTTGTATACAAGTTATTAAAAAGGGATAGTATCTAATATTTTTTTTTTTTTTTGAGTAAAAAGCAAAATGATAGTATCTAATATTCTAAATGATAAACATTTCATTGTTTAAAATATATTTCACTTGCTCTATAGAGTCCTTTTAAAATTCAAATGGAGTTTAGTTATAATATTTTAAAAAACCGGAAGAATAAGTTGATTTTGAAGTAAACTACAAGATCTACTTTATATCTAATTATCTATAGAAGTGTGTACGTGAAGGCGATCAAGGCAAGCCTCAAGACTTTGAAAGAAATTATTTGGCACAACAACAAAAAAACATTTTTGATACACACATACATATATAGTTAACAGTTTTAATAAACCATAAAAGGAAAAAAAAAAAAAAAGAGATTGGATTTTGGAAGTGTTGTGAAAATATGAGAAAAGAGAAAAAGAAAATATGAGATTATCCATAGTTATGGAAGGAAAGTGACGTTTCATAGCATAAGAAAAAAGGTGACAATTCAGTAATGCTATGTCTCATATCTTGACATGTACTAGCATTTACTCCTCTGCTTCAATTGCATATAAAGTACTACTGGACTTAAAATATCGTTAACTTACTTTTTATTGGACGGAAAAACATTTCTTCTAACAGAATCAATAAGTGGCAAATTTTCAGAGTAAGTATTAAAAGTAAGGTTATTAAATTCGGATCGACCTCTGAATTAGTCAAGATACTTAGATCAGAGTCAAACTGAAGGTAATTTGAGACCTGATATGATCGGTGAGAAAATAAAGATTTTAGGGTTATTAATATGAAATTCTAAATAAAATAAAAAAAAACTCAAATTAATTTTTTTTTTTTAAAAAGTCTTGACCTCTGGTTGGGCTTCACCTGAACTGGCCAAGTGCTCGATTCGGTGGTTTTTGGCTCAAACCAGCTAGTTTGGTTCGGCTTTAATACCCTGATTATATGTTATTTCTAAAACATGGCAATATATATATATATATGAACATTTCTATCATGATTTTTGGAGGAATCGTACTTTTTTTTTTTTGTAATGAAGAAAACGTCCATTGACATTTCATTGCACTACGAAAACCTTAAAATTTACACTATTTTTAAATTAAAATGTATGATATGTAAGCAATAATTTTTAATATCTACTCTCTCCCTTCTTTAATATAAGATATATTTATCTAATTTGATTAGATTAAGGAAGTTAGTTAAGTTAGTTAACATGACATGGATTTTCAAAAACACCATAGTCATCTACTTTAATTCCCTCTCCTCTTTGATATTGTTGAGCAAATATCAATAGGTGTAAATTAGGAAAAAATTGATAAATATGAAAATTATGTCTTATATTTAAAATTAAAATAAAATCTCTAAATATGTCTTATATTAAATATCGGAGGAGTCATGTTTAATCAACAGTCTTATGATCCAATGGAATGCAACTTCTTTTTTGTTGGTTTAGCCTCAGTTGCTTCAAACGTTTAGCTTATTTTATAAGGACAATCCTAATTAAATCATTTTAAAATAATCAAAATCTAAATCAGGTCTATACTTTAAACAAATTCTTAATTAAGGCAAAAGATCTAAGAAGGAGTTTTGGAATGTTGTTAAATGACAACAATACCCATATGTTTGAAAAGAAAAAGAAGGCAGCAACACTGTTGGGGAAAAATTAAATTTTTTTTATTAACTTCCCGCAATCCTTTAAATATTTATTTTATATCAACTTCCCCCAACATCAAAGCACTGCGCTGAGTTTTGATTGGAATGGTGACAACCAAAGCACCAGTTTTTTTTTTTTTTTTTATAATAAAAAGTTTAGGTAAGTTCGGCACCAGTCCCCTACCAAGGTCAGGGCACGGCCCCAGGGCTCTTCGAGCGCTTACAAGGGACTTACGAGATCGCCTACCAATGAGGTCTCCCCATCAGTCAGAGGGTTCGAACACACTCTCTTGTAATCGAGGTGGCAAGACCTTAACCAACTGTGCCAAACCTTATTGAACAAAGGACCAGTTTTATTCGCACAATGAACACCTGAAAATCAATGTGCGAAATTGTTTACAATTGTTTTTAAGAGAATCATGCACGATCCAACCCCAAAATAAAAATAAAGACTAGAGAAAAAATTTTGGAATTATCTCCCAAGATCCAAACTCCGAAGTGAGAATCAGGCCCCTAAAAATATCTCCCCACCTTAGCTCTAATTGCACTAAAAATCCATATCGTTTCAAAAACTCAATTCTCTCAATCACTCTTTTTCCACAATCAAAATCAATGAGTGCCTCTCCGCTTTTTGACCTAAGAGCTCGCGGCTGTGAATTTCAAAATTTTTAATCCAAAGAAGCTTTGGAAAACGATTGATTGAAAATTGGAAGAGAAAGCTTTAATTATAACTTTTTAATCAAGAAAAAAAAAATAAAAGGGTGCAATAATTGCGAAAATATTTTCTTTTCAAACTAAGGGTATTGTTGTCACTTAAAAGCTTTTTGAAATCCCTAATCAAATCTCTTGGCCTAATTAAGAATTTGTTTAAAGTATAGGCCTAATATCGGTTTTGATTATTTCAAGAAGATTTAATTGGGATTCTCCCTATTTTATATAGTAAACAAAATTTGACAGCCATAAATATATTTAAATTAGTGAAGTTTTTTAATACAATATAAACAAACCTTTAAATAATATGTATAACATTATCAACAGTGTAACTAATTTTTAAGCCACTCTAAAGATTAAAATTTAGTTTACATAATAGCTTTATCATATTTTCTAAGCTTGCCAAATGCCAATTTCAAGTTTTTTTTTGAATAATAATCAAATATATTAGATAAAACGATATTAAGTACAAAAGTACTGCTCTTCTAAATTTCAAATTTAGAGGATCAGTAATGATTTAACAATATTAGCAGGGGATTAGGGATAGGGGATGCACAAATGAAGTTTACAAATAAAAAATATGAAAGCATGAGAGAAATATCTTCGCGCACCACATCTGATTGAGAATGATCATGATTAATAAAGGAAGCTGGACTTCTGGAAAAAGGATGTTAGCCTGTGAGAGTGTTGGAAAAGAGGAATTTTTGATATCCAGAACTAACAAGCTCTAAAACATCTCTTAATGAAACAATTCTTTCCATCAGAATCAGGCGAACCAAACCATTCAAATGTTTGAATGGGTTGCTGCTGAAAGAAGATCCAAGAGGTGATCTTGAACTCCTTCTTCTTACTAAACTCTCTGAGAATAAAATAATCCAATTTTCATGATTAATTGATGGGGTCACTAACTCTGAAGATGAATGCTATTTAAATATGCTTCGACCAATAATATATTGATCAAAATCTACATGAAAAGACGTATGGGCAAAAGAAATTGCATTGTTAATTCCTTGAATTACTTGTAAAGCATTTGCCTTGACACCTCTATGAAGAACATTGTTCCTTATTCTCTATATTACATTCAGCAGGATGATGATTCCATGAACTAACAGCCTGTTTGGTTCAACCACATTGCATGCATGCAATGGTAATCATAATTGCATTACCAAGATAAGAGTGTTTGGTTGCCCTTTAGCATGGTAATAGGGTTTACCATAGTAATGATGATTACCAAAAAATTGGTAATCCTCATTCATACTTCCCCCCCTATGAATCCTCATTACTATCCCATTGCATGGTTTAAAAAGTCCAATTTACCCTTGAGTTTCCAGCGTCTTTATTTTACTTATCTCATTTCACTTGCAGTATCACGCCACAACTGCCACCGCCACCACCTCCACCTCCACCACAGCCACCACCTCTTCCTCCTTCGTCGTCGCCGCCGCCATCGTCACACGACCACTGCCGCCACCACTACCTCCTCCTCTGCCGCCGCCGCCACCACCACCACCTCCTCCCCCCACTACTTGCCCATCGCCGCCGCTACCTCCTCCTCTGCCGCCGCCGCCGCCGCTGCAACTACCTCCTCCTCCTCCTCCTCCTCCACCACCCTCCCACCGGCCACCTCCGCCACCGCCACCACCACCTCCTCCTCCGTCGCTGCCGTCACCCACCCACTGCCGCCGCCACTACCTCCTCCTCTACCGCTACCCCCATCGTTGCCGCCACCACTACCTCTTCCACCTCCATCTTTGCCGCAGCCGACTCTTAACTTTTTTTGTTACAAAGATTATATTAAGGGTAAAATAGACTTTGTGTAATATATTAATTTTAAACAATTGTTAAAATATCAACTCATTGCACCTTGCTTAAAATTCAAACCAAACACTACCCCTGTAATTAATATTGCATTGCACTACCATTGTATCGCATTGTACTGTATTGCAGGGTGTAATGGGATCGAACCAAACGGGCCCTAAGTTAGCGTGACCATCATTTTGAAGCCGCTTCAGGGTGATTTTTAACCAAGAACAAAATGATTCAAAAGATGAGTGTTCAGCCATAATTGATAAGCTTCCAAACCAAATTGCTCTAGAGAAAGGATAGTCCTAGAAAAGATGAGCAACAGTTTCATCACATAAACAACCAAAAAGGCATAAACCTTTCACATTAAGATGATGGTTCTGGAGGATATCACAAGAGGGAATTGCATTGTTAAGTAATTTCCAAATAAATAATAGAGATTTATAAGGAAGTTAAATGGACCATAAAAATCTCCAAAAAAACATTTGTTTGCCAAGAATAAGAAGAATTCAAAAGGACAAAACCCTTCTTTGCTGAATAAATACCTGACGAGTTACATTTCCAGATTAAACTATCTTGAACTCCTGAAAAAGAGAGAGGAGTATTAAGGATCAATGTAGAAACCTGATCAGAAAACAAAGATTTTACCACTAAAAAATTCCACCGAAGAGGTTTCAAACTACAAGAAGTATGCATAACAAGATTCACAACTTTGTGATATAAACCAACTGTTATAGGACTTGATTGCATAGGCCACCAATATTGATGGTTTAATACAATGGAAGATCCATTTCCAACTTTCCACTCAAGATTGTTCAAGATAAGATCAGCACTATCAAGAATCCCTTTCCAGATCCTTGATGAGTTATATGGTTTCTTAATGATGGGGTTTTGAGAGAGATCTATGTATTTTCTCTTCAAAGTTGATCCTAGCAAAGATGATGATGGAGAAGCAATGATTCTCCATAATTGTTTAGCTAACATGGAAATATTTACTTTTTCAATCGATCTCATTCCTAAACCTCCTTTATGTTGAGGAAGGAATAACATATAATATCCTAATTTGTGATTAAGGGCTAATCATGATTATTGTGGATAATTATGGATTTAATTAGCATTATTATGTGTTTTATGGCAATATAAATTAATATGTCATAATTGGTGGAAAAAATAAAAGAATGGAATTTTTGGCCATGAGTTGGTAATTAAGGGAGAAATTAATTACTAGCTAAGAGAAAAATGAGAAGTGTGATTAAAATGGTTAATGGAGGGATTAGAATAGCTAATTGGTGGCTTATTGTATGGGAACCAATATGCTTTTGACAAGTAGCAAGTGTAGTGGAAGGGAGAGATAAGAGAAAAGTCAAAGGGAAATTTTAAAATGTTTTTCTCTCTCTTCCCTCCCAAATTTTCGGCTGAAGCTAGACATGGGCTTGGAGGCTCATCATTTCATCCCTCTTCACTCCATCTCTCACACTCTTCTCTCTCTCTTTTTCTCTCTCATGCGTGTAGCCATTTTTGGCCAAGGAAGGAGAAGAAAAGATGGAATTTGAGGTAAGCAAATGACCTCTATTGCTCAAACTCACTTCATTAATATTGATCCTTGGAGTGAGAGCTTTATTTTGATGTTTATAGAGTGCTTATTGGTGTTGATTTGTGCAAACGAAATTTTAGAGATTGGAGAATCAAAGAACCTCTTTGACAAAGTGAAAGAGGTAAGTGAGACAAATCTATCTATCTATCTAAGTTTTATGCCAAATGGTTTAGTTTGAAATTTCTAGAAATTTTAGCCTTTAATCCGAAAATGAGAGTCACTGGGCTTTTGGCATGTTTTTGGCATAGTAATGGTATCTTGTGGTGAGTTTTGGATAGATAGAAATGATTTGGGTTTAAAATGTTAAGTTTGGTGATGTAGAGATTTTGGTGTTTTATGTTGCCCAAATCAAAAGCATGATAATGGAGTAGGAATTTGGTAATTCTGATGTTTCCATTGGATTCCTTAGGTGTTTTTGTGTGGGAGTAGCTTTAGTTGAGGTTTTGAGTTCACTAGAAACACTTGGGCAATTGTTGGAAAGAGCTGCCAGTTTTCCTGCGTTTTTTGGTTTCTGATAAAACCACTCGAGTGAGAGTGAGTTCACTCGAGTGGGGGAAGAACATCACTAGAGTGAGGGTGGGATCACTCGAGTGAGTTAGTGTATTTTCCCCTCTGGCCTTTGGTTTACATGTTGCACTTCAAAGTCAGAGGCAAGATGTTGCCTCACTTGCAAGTGTTGTAGGTTCTCACTCGAGTGAGCCTCCTCTCACTCGAGTGCGGGTGTATTTGACAGCATGATCTGTTGTCTCGGGTTGTCACTTGCGCTTAAATTCAAGAGTGCGCTTTAACACTTGCGAGTGTTAAGTTGTCACTTGAGTGAGACCTTCTTTACTCGAGTGCTTCTCTTCTTTGAAAGTTCTTGTGCTCTCGGGCAAATACTTTCTGTCCTCACTTTCTAGCACTTGAGGTGCAGACCGTACCATCACTCGAGTGTCCGTACCAACACTCGAGTGAGGTCATTTTCACTCAAGTGCAGCAGTGAAAAATCAGTTTTTGTGCTTCCAAAAGAGGATCTTTGGGATAGTTCTTTCAACCCTTTAGGAGTTTTGTCAGGGGTATTTAATGACTCTGAAAGAGCAATAATGATAACCAATTAAGTATTAAAAAGTCATTAAGAATTTCAATAGAGAATTGACACTTCATCCCTAATTATAAATATAGGATTTGACATTTGTCCTACTCGGGAGAGACCGGCGCTAGGACACGAACGGAAGGATCAAGGTAGTGACTCTTCTCTCATGTTGTGTATGATACTTGGTATACATGTTTATCATTGTGAATGTGTTATCGGCCATAGGGCATTACACCGCGAGCAGTTCAGCGTGAGCCGTCGTAGGGGGCAATGCTCATGATACCTACCCCGGCCGTTGTATCTGCCGCTGTAAGTGCCGAGGAGGCGTTATGGAATCGTGGATTCCTGTTTAAGTATCTAGCCCATGGGGCTGCGTGTTGTGAAATGTTTTATATGGATCCCAGCTGTGGTGATATATGTGATATGTTCATGTGGATGTGCAATACAGCAGGCAGTTCAGCGTGAGCTGTCGTAGGGGGCGATGTCCATGATACCTACCCCGGCCGTTGCAACTGTTGTTGGGATTGCTGTGTGTTGTATGGATGATTTACTTTCATGCTTTGATGTTGTGCATATTATGAGTGATTTGTTACTACGGGGATTCTTTAGAATCTCACTCTCCCAAAAACATAAATTTTTAGACAGGGCTGAAGGATCCAAGGGAAAGCGGGTGATGAAGAGTAGTTAGAGTTCCGGGCAAGGAGTTTTACTTTTGGAATATTTGGTTATCATGTATAAATTATTTGGATATTTTTGGAAACAATTGTGTATATATTGGGATTCGTAGTGTAGTTTTGTGTAATCCCCAAGATAAGAAAAAATAATTATTGGTTTTGTGCCTTTGTATAGTACCTTTACTAATTAATGGAATCCGAGTGTGTTGGGAATTTACATTATACTCTGATATGTATGAATGAAATCAACATGTACACGCCATTTATGTATTGAAATGTGACTATGAGACCGCTATGAACAGGTTTTATAAAAGTTTTTGTAAACCCTGATTTTGGGAAGTTTAATTTTCTCTAAGCCCCAAATCATCTTATGGTCTCTAATTTCATATAATTACATATTTATGAACTAATCTCGGCCTATGTCGTGAAGGGGGTTACATAACACATCTCTCTTTAAAAGATGTATGCTCTTTTTCTCAATGGATGATCCCCAAAAAAAAATCAAGACATCTAGAATCAATCTTGTTGCAAATATAAAAAGAAAGGCGTACACAAGAAAGCAAGTATAGATTGGCAACCGATAGAACAGACTTTATCAAAGTCAATCTCGAAGCTTGAGAAAGTAATTTTCCTTTCCACGCTGCAGTACGTCTGTCAACTACTCCAATACTTGACTATAAATGTCTTGCTTACTTCTATTCGGATCAATCTACGAGCCCAGATATTTACCAAGTTTTGTTGAGTATCCAATATTGAATATTCTTGCCAATTCAGAATTCAGACTATTATCAACATTTGAACTAAAAATGAAAGTTGACTTATCACTAGTACAAAATAGGTGATTTAGACCGGCACATTTAAACCGGTTGTAGTAAATGAGGTTTAAAAGAAATGCGCGGTGGCATTTACGTAATTATAAAGAATTTGGGAGACCGGTTATTATGTTTAACCGGTCTAAAAAATACAATTTAGACCGGTTGCTAGAGAACCGGTCTTAAATGAAGCTTTTTAAGACCGGTTGTCTAACAACCGGTCTTAAAATTTAGCTTTTTAAGACCGGTTGCTAGAGAACCGGTCTTAAATGAAGCTTTTTAAGACCGGTTCTCTAACAACCGGTCTTAAAAGGTGATTTTAAGACCGGTTGTTAGACAACCGGTCTTAAAAAGCTTCATTTAAGACCGGTTAGTCTACTTAACCAGTCTTAAAAAGTTCCCCAAATATTTCCCCCCAACCCCTGCTGCGCGCCCTCTGCATTTCTGAAATTTTTCATCCCAATCATTTCTCTTCTCAGTGCTCAACTCCCCCCCTTACCTGATCTAATCGGAACGATCGAATCCGGCAGGTCGCTGCTAATTGTTGTCGCTGTTGGGTCGCCGTCTTCGTTTGGTCCTGGTTTTCTAGCTCCGTCCGTCATTCACTGCTGTTGGGTCGCTGTTCATCGCTTGTTTGAGGTATGCTTCCTCGATCTACATTTACCCCTCAAAAATACTTGCCACTGTAATGGAATTTCAATTATGGCACTTCCTGTTTTAAATAAAATATCTCTTGTGCGTGACTCTGTGGTTAGATAGACTGAGCTTGGGTTTATAGTTTGTATTATAGTTTGTTAATTAACCGGGTTGTTCTGGGTACACATTAATGCACAGTAAAGAATTTTGTGATGTGGGGTATTCAATATGTGTGAACGGTGAATTAGAAAGCGCATCATTTTTATAGAACACAGGATTTGTGATTTGGGTTTTAGCTTGTACTTATTGAGTTACTGACACTTTGTTTTAAGCAAGAATGAAGATAACAATGGTAGTAGTAATGATAATGTGCTTGATAACATGCTTAGTTCTCGTGTGAACTTAGGGAGAAGGTTAGTGGGCGCATTTTGTTATTGGAGAATTTGTAAATTTGTACGGAAATACTGATTTTCGCCAGGGCAAGGCAATACTGATAAATCTTATATGCCCCATTCAGTAAAAACCCAAGGTCAGAAAGATGTAGTGATAGCATTAAAGGGTGATGAAAGGAGGAAGCCAAAATTTGGTTTCCTGCTTTTACATAGGAAGCTTTTTTTTTTTTAGTTTTTTTTTATGAAAAGAAACAAGGCGGGCACAAGATTTAGATCCAAGATCCTTGGAGGGAAGGGTACATTAGCTATTCACTACCTCTAATTTTTAATATAAGATCTATTTTAATAAAAATAATAATTATAAAATGGATCTTATATTAAAAATCGTAGGTCATGGTGTATACTAATTAGAGCTGGTAAAAGGGGTTTAACCCGTGGGTCAAACCCGCCCAATCTGAAAAACTTGGTGGGTTGGGTTGTGAAACACAAGGACTGTTTTGATGCCGGTCTTTTTGGTTCAAACCCATATGGGCCCAACCCGTGATGGGTTAGTTTGTTTTTAATTTTTTAAAAAAATTGCTAAATGTCTTGTCATGTTATCCCTCATGACTTAGACGTTAGTCATTCATTAATATTGTTATTTTAGTTAAAATATGAGTTTGTTAAAGAAAATTTGAGTTGATGTGTCAGCCAGTAAGGATTAAAATAATATAACTTGATGAGTTATCATTTTCTGTTATATTAGACTAACGACGTTAGGAGTGAAAGACTAAAAATGCACTTTTTAAACTTAAAGGACTAAATGAACTTTAATATGAACATAAATGATCAAATGTATACTTTAGCCTTAATTTTTTTATGGTTTAGGTTTGTGTAAAAAAATTCAGTATATTGTTTAAAAAAAGTTTTAAAAATGCAGTATAAAAAAATTTTAAAAAAAAAAGGAAAAGGCTATAGGTTGGATTAACTAAATGTCAATCCATATTGATATGGCTCTTTTTATCTGTCATTTAAGGTGTTTTCAAATTAATAGATGGTTTTTTAATATTCTCTAATATAGTAAGCCTTTAACTTAGATCTTCATCTATGTTGAAATAGAGTCTATAGGAATGTAGTCATTTATTCATATTGCTTAGAAGCAATTAACTTGATTTTGTGAGGGTGTGGGTGTGACCATCCCGGATATTTATCCATATAGGGGCTGGAATATTATTCGTTAGAGTTCGAGAGGACCTTTGTACTGCCGATTAGCCAACTAAGAGGGATGGAAGGAGATTGCATTTTAAATTCTTCCATGATGATACCATCTCCATCTTCATTCAAAAATGAAGGCCCCGAGATCACTTCTGCTTTGCTTTAAAAATCAAAGATAAAAAATGAAGGCCCCGAGATCACTTCAGTCTCTGTAAGCAGCTGCCATTTTTCATGCATATCTGGGATCTCATTTTGAAGTAGGTCGATAACCTCGTAGGAGTCGCACCTAATCAACACTTCTCTGAACCCCCCATCCCAAACTCTTTTCATGCCCATAAGGCAACCCCAAATTTCAGCACTCAGAGCATCACCAGTACTGAGCCTCAACATAAATCCCTCCACTTATAGTTCTTTTTGCTATGTTTAACTAGTTACCTTCTATTGGTTTCCAACGGTATTGCTTGGATATTATTAGTCGAAGGACCAAAGTCACCCTAAAAAATATATCCAGGGACAAACAATATAATAATGGATCTAGCGTATGCAGGCGTTAGACATTAAAAGAATATATATCCAAGTCACTTTCTCTGACGAACGCGCATTCTTTGCTTCCTCTTTCCACCTCCATTTATCATTCCCTCACTCCTTCTCCATTCCACTTTCCCTCATTCCATTTTTTGCTCACACGCTACTCTAAATCACGATATTCTTTGTTTACTTCTAGTTACACTATGTACTTGGGTGTAATGATTGCATGCTCTCATCATTCTCCTACCTTTTCCAGGAAAAAAGTACAAAACAAAAAAAAGGTGTTAGAATATATGGATCGTATTTGGATACAAGCTAAACGGACGAGTGTTGAATATGATGTTGGGGTCAAGGGTTTTTTAGACTTTGCAAAAAGAAATGCCGATGATGATAGTGGGATGTTTTATTGCCCTTGTGTAAAATGTTTGAATGAGAAGCGATTAAGTGCTGCAGATATATATACACATTTAATTTATGAAGGGTTTTGTAAGACGTATGTAGTATGGGTATGGCATGGTGAACAATTAGAAATGCCAAGTGCATCTCAACAGGGGGAAGTGACTTGTGATGATAATGACACGGATATGGATGATCGGATAGAGGACATTATTGGTGATGTAGGAGAAGAGGCTTTTGAACAATCACATGCATATGGTAATATGTGCAGTGATGCTGAGAAGCCGTTGTACCCGGGGTGTAAAAAATACCAATTGCTGAATGCTGTATTGAAATTGGTAAGCTTGAAAGCACGGCATGGATGGAGCGACAAGAGTTTTTCAGAAACGCTTGAGGCCTTTAAAGATATGCTTCCTGATGATAATGTGTTGCCTTGTCGATACTATGATGCTAAGAAAATACTGTGTCCACTAGGGATGCAGTATAAAAAGATCCATGCTTGCCCTAATGATTGCATATTGTATAGAAAAGATCATGAAGAGAAGGAGCAATGTCCGATATGTGAAACTCCGAGGTATAAATCAAATAAGGGCCCTGCAAAAGTGTTGTGGTATCTTCCAATCATTCCAAGGTTCAAGCGCCTGTTTGCTAATGAAATTGATGCCAAAAATTTGAGATGGCACGCAGATGAGCGGATTTCTGATGGAAAGCTTCGGCATCCAGCTGATTCTTCTCAATGGCAGAAAATCGATCAATTATTTCCTAGCTTCGGTGAAGAACCTAGGAATCTCAGGCTTGGGCTTAGCACAGATGGTATGAATCCTTATGGTAGCCTAAGCAGTATACATAGTTCATGGCCTGTTCTGTTGGTAATTTACAACTTATCTCCTTTGTTATGTATGAAACGAAAGTACATAATGTTGTCTATGTTGATTTCGGGACCAAAGCAACCCGGAAATGACATAGATGTTTACCTACAACCCTTGATCGAAGACTTGAAAGAGTTGTGGGATAAAGGTGTCGATGTTTTTGATGCGAACAAGAAGGAGACTTTTAATATGCGAGCAATGATCTTTTGTACTATAAATGACTTCCCTGCATATGGGAACTTGTCAGGATATAGCGTTAAAGGCCACAAAGCTTGTCCAATATGTGAAGAAGGCACATGCTACCATCAACTTCAACATGGAAGAAAGACGGTTTACCTTGGCCATAGGCGATTTCTAAGACGAAACCACCCTTATCGTAGATTAAAAAAAGCTTTTTTCGGTGGCCAAGAGTTTGAAGATGCTCCAGAGGCATTGACTGGGGAGAAAATTTATGAAAAGGTGAAAAATATCAATACTATGTTTGGTAAGTCATCAAAGAGTAGAAATGAGAAAAATATATGGAAAAAAAGGTCCGTCTTCTTCGATCTTCCATATTGGCGCAATCTTGACGTCAGACACTGTATTGATTTCATGCATGTGGAGAAGAACGTATGTGATAGTATTGTTGGGACACTGCTCAACATACAGGGAAGTTCTAAGGATGGCGTGAAGGCAAGATTAGACTTGCAAGAAATGGGAATACGAGAAGATTTACATCCAAGGCCATACGGTAATAGAACTTTTTGTCCTCCAGCTGCTCATACTTTGTCTAAGGTTGAGAAAAGAAGCTTTTGTGAGTGTTTACATGGCGCTAAAGTTCCCTCAGGGTATTGTTCAAATTTTAAAAAGCTTGTATCGATAAAAGACTTGAAGTTAATAGGGCTAAAGTCTCATGATTGTCATGTCTTAATGCAACAACTACTCCCAGTAGCTATTCGAGGCATTGCCGAATATGATCTTCAACACATATTGACTAGACTTTGTTTCTTCTTCAATGCCATTTGTTGTAAAGTCATTGACACGGAAAGATTGGAGGAATTGGAAAATGAAGGATACATTATCTTATGCCAGCTTGAGAAGCTTTTTCTTCCGTCCTTTTTTGATATCATGGTACACTTGGTTGTTCATCTAGTGAGGGAGATAAAGTTGTGTGGCCCTATCTATTTCCGGTGGATGTACCCGATCGAAAGAACTATGAAAATACTAAAAGGGTATGTGAAGAACCCCAATCGGCCTGAAGCATCTATTGTTCAAAAATATGTTTCTGAAGAAGCTATGGAATTTTGTCAACAGTATTTGTCAAATGTACGACATATTGGCCTTCCTAAGCGTCATGATCAAGAAGGGGGTAGACGCGGGGCAACAGTAAAGAGCATAGATGCTGATGAATTGCAACAAGTCCACCTGTACATCTTGAACAATGTTGATGAAGTTCAATATTACATGAATGCCCATAAAGAAATTGTACGGAAACAAAATAGTCGAATGAGCGAACAAAGGTTAATCAGGGAGCATAACAGAACTTTCGCACATTGGTTCAAACAAAAGGTTGACGGAGAAGAATGTGTTTCTGATACAATAAATTGGTTAGCACATGGTCCTGAAGTTGATGTCATAAGTTGGACTTCATTTGTGATCAATGGTTATACCTTTTACACGAAGTCCCTAGATGATAAGAGCACCGTCCAGAACAGTGGTGTTGTATTAGTGGCTGAATCTATGCACTTCTCTAGTTCGAAAGATAAGAACCCTACGTTGGCTGCCATACCTTATTATGGGGTGATTGAAGAGATTTGGGTGGTTGACTATGTTAAAATTAGATTTCCCATCTTCAAATGCAAGTGGGTTGATGTCAATAATGGTGTGAAGATCGATAGGTTAGGATTGACATTAGTAGATCTGAATAGTAGAAGTTTTGGAGATGAACCTTTCATTATGGCAGATCAGGCGCAACAAGTGTTCTATATCACTGATCAGGCAAATAAAATGTGGTCTGTAGCTCTCCAAGGAAAAAGGGTCGTTGATATTGACGAGAAAAGTCACTCAAATTATGATCTTCTTGAGACTCCTTCTTTTTCCAGGGGTCTACCAGAACTGAACGAAGAAGATGAAGCAGATAATGCGCACGGCACAAGAAATGATCATCACGAGGGAATATGGGAGGATATCTCTTTATGATACTACTTTGACCTTAACTAACTAAAGTAATTATGATTATGATTATTATCTGAAGAATATGTTTAGTTATTTTATCGATATAGTCTTCACATGTCATAGCTTAGGATTTATCTTTCTTTGTTGTCGTTACAGGAAAATGACGGATCCCCAGCGTCCTAGTGCAGAGGATCAGCCACCTCCTCCACCTCTGGGTTAGTCACCTAGTGCTCAGCAAAGTCAGCCAGATAGTGTTAACCAGGGCGAGCCTAGCAATGCTCCGAGCCAGGGTCGTAGTGAGCGCAGTAGCCAGTCTGTACGGAGGGGTAGACGTGCCACACGGTTGACAGATGTTTCCCTCAGTCGGAGTGCAGGCCAAAAGATACCGATTGAGTTTGATAGACATTGGAAACCAATCGGGCCTAATGCACAACGATATAGGAGTTTCGTCGGCCTCCTTGCACGTAACAAGCCGAGCATCTTGATAGAGGAGTAGAGAAATGTCGATCCAAAGGTGAAGCAGCATATTTGGGACACTATTCAGGTATACAATTATCTTCTGTATGTAATTAATTATTATCAAATGTCACTTCATTTGTCACTTACTCCTTCAATGCATGCATTTCAGCTCACCTACGACGTTCCTCAGAGTGAGATCTTGTACAACAAGACGATGACGTATTGTTATGAGCGCTGGAGCAAGTTTAAGACAAGTCTGACCAACAATTACATTCATATTGAGGTGCAAGATGGTCAGCCTCGTCCTAATCCGTGCAGCACGTATACATTTCTTGATCAAGCGACTTGGGAAGAATTTGTTAGGCTTCGGACTACTCCTGAATCTTTGGTTAGTTGACTTATTTTTATTTTATTTACTTAGCAATTATCTTAATTGATTATAACACTTTCCTTTTGTATCATTTCTTATTCGCAGGCAAAAAGGCAAAAAGCACAAGAGAGTGGTAGAAAGAATGATTGCCCTTATACAATGTCTCGTGGGGGTTATGCAAAGGCTGAAAGAGACTTGTTGGCGGCCAAACGGAAGAGATTGGAAGAAGCATCTCAATCCGATCCTTCTGTTCTTCTTTCTCCGCCATCTCCGATTCGTCGAGAAGAAAAATGGCAATTTGCCCACCAAAAGAGGAGTGGGACTTATACGAGTGAACAATCTCGTATAGTTGGTGAAAGAATTGTAAGTATATAACGTTATTGTAATTAATTACATAAGAAACGTACATTATTACTTACGTTTGTTATTTTGTATTATGTTACAGGATGAACTTAGAAAACAACAAGCTGAGGGATCTTTTAAGTCGGAGGGCAGAAATGACATCCTCACAGTTGCTACTGGCAAACACGAGCATCCAGGCCGTGTCAGGGGAGTTGGAGGAGGGGTAGGGATACGGGATTACTTTGGAGCCCCCGTACACTATTCCTCAAACATCGTGACTAGGGAGGAATTGGAGAATATGTTGGCCATTGCAAGAGCAGAAGCAAAGGCCGAGGCTGAAGCATCTTTTGATGCACTTTTAGAGACCCGGTTGAGCAAGATAAAAGAGGAAATGATAGTGTTTATGAGCTCAAGATAAGATACCAGTGCTCCCCAGCCACAATCGATTGATCCTAATAAGCAGAGCACTAAAGGTAGTTGTTGCAACATCGGGCAGTCATCAGAGGGTCCTAACCCGCAAATTACTGGGCTTTGTGATCTTTTTGTCGAGGATCCTCTGAGACGGTTAGTTGCACGGGGTAGTGTGCATAACCTGGGATCAACTGTCCACCACCGACAAATGGAAGGTGATCAAGCCCGGGTGTCAGTTGACGAGGTGATTATTGCGGATGCACCTGTCCCTATCCCTTCTGATGAATTCAAGGTCGTTAGCGATGTCTTGGGCACATTCATCTTGTGGCCAACGAACCTTGTTTCTGGTCGAGCCGAGGATAGTCCGATCAAAGGCCCACCACCAAGTCCGATCAAAGCCCCACCAAGTCCAGCCCCCTTCACTCAGCAAGAAGTTTCACAGCCTCCATTGAATATCATGCAGCAAGTGATTCTGATGGCATATGATACATCCTTCAAAACAAGAGAGTGGCCTACGGATTCAGTTGTTGGACAGTCAGGAGTGACATGCTATCTTGAGAGGGATGATTTGATGTCCCTGGTAGCTCCTGGACAAAATCTTACGATTGGGATTGTCCAACTGTTCTTAATGTAAGTAGCTTCTGCAATTCAAAGTAAATATTTTAAAAGTTTCACCGTTTACCTTTTATTTATGTGCTTGGGTTATTGTAGGTACATGCATCGTAGGTTGGTCTCCTCTGGCAAAAGCGAAAAATTTGGATTCTTATGCCCCCATCACATCCAAGAGAAAGGGACCACTGCTGCTACTAGACATACATACTTGTCACAGAGGCTTAGTGAAACTGGAACCGAGTGTTTCTTGGCTCCATATGTGCATAGGTAAGAAACAAATTGATAGTTTATAATTTATATAATGTTTTATGTTTGCTTATTAATATTCTTCTGTTTTTTTCAGTGATCATTGGCAGTTGCTTCTTCTATGCAAGAGTAGTTACACTGTCATCCTCTTATGTTCCCTCCACTTCAAACCAGGGAATGATTTGAAAAAGACCATTAATTCGTTAGTTTTCTTGCATTCTTACCTTTTGTATGCAAAGTTTATGGAATTTGTGAAAAACCAATAACCTTTGTCATTGTGATGATCATAGGGCTATGCGGACATTCCTACACAGTGCTTGTGGTAAGCATGTTCGTGACTTAAAGGACCCTACATGGATCATGCCAAAGGTTAGTACATATGGATTTGTTTAAAGAATGTAATAAGACATGCCTTTATATTTGTTTTAATGATATCATGTTTTTTCTCAGAGCCGTCGGCAACCAAAGGGGTCCAACTTATGTGGTTTTTATGTTTTGAGACACATTTACAATATTATCACTCTAGGCATGACTGATTTTACTCAAGAGGTAAATTTATATTTCTGAACTTTTGTTTTAATTACTTTATTGTTTTTAAGTTACTAAGTCAATGTTTCGTCTGGTTTTGGTGTTACAGATGTTTGATCTTGCTGATCCCTTTCCTGAAGAAGATATTGATTTCATTCGCACATGTTGTGCTGAATTCATCCATGAGCTATTACAAAAATAGTGAGTTTTTGAATCCAAAGTTCATTGTACATTATTGTAATTTATTATGATAACGCTGGTCTGATGTTGTTCTAGTTATGGTATGAATGAATCAAGTTTTGTTTTACTGTTGTCATTTGGTGATTGTTAATTGCATATACCTAGCTTATATATAGGGATGTGATTGGAGATTATGGAGAATGTTGAGGTGTTGTATATGTATGAGTGATTGAGTTCAGAGAAATTTCTGTCCATCAAATTGCTTACAAGTATATGATTCTTGCAGGTGGATTTTGTGGGAGGACGAGAAACGCTGGACTGCCTCATGTTATTAAGGTGTTTAGTAATAAGCCTTTAGTTGACTAGAATTTGCAGTTTTGTATGCAAACTTGTTGATTACTATACTTTGCGCTTAGTTGTTCTTCTGCTTCAATGGCTTTGCCTGCACTTCTGCAAAATCACAAAATAGTTTGAACTTTTTGAGATGAGATTTGGAAATGCTGAAAATTTTAGTGACTTACCATAACACACACACACACACGTGATGTGTGTTTTATGACATTTCTTAATCTTAGTTTGGTATTTTTCCACCCATAACTAGGCGAGTTCAATGAATGCATGGGAAAGATGGGATGGTGATTGTTATGTATTGCTGTTTAAAATTGGAGCATTCTGTGCGTGTACATATAATAAAAGGGACGTTTTTTTAAAAAAAATGAAGCTTTAAGACCGGTTGTAGTCACAACCGGTCTTAAAAAGTACTTTAAGACCGGTTGTGGGAACAACCGGTCTTAAATATGAAACATTTAAGACCGGTTGCTCCCACAGCTGGTCTTAAATGTCTCATCTTTAAGACCGGTTGTGGTACAACCGGTCTTAAATGTCTCATATTTAAGACCTGTTGCTCCCACAACCGGTCTTAAATGTCTCATCTTTAAGACCGGTTGTGGGAGCAACCGGTCTTAAATGTCTCATATTTAAGACCGGTTGCTCCCACAACCGGTCTTAAATGTGGAGTTTTAGACCGGTTGTGGGTACAACAGGTCTTAAAAGTTTGACTTTTAAGACCGGTTCTAACAACCGGTCTAAAAAATAACAGACTTTTTAGACCGACTGTATCAAGACCTAATACAGAACCGGTCTAAAAAGTCATTTTTAACCGGTCTTAAAAGTCATTTTTCTACTGGTGTATTCTTGTTTATCCTCTAACCAGACCAAGAACAATACAAATCCAAAACATGTTTGGCTAAGGCAAAACATTCCTTATTAGCCTCCATAAAAAATAATGAATAATCAACGTAGAGGAGGTGTGTAACATGGAGAGTGGCCAATTTCAAGTTTTGAATAATGATGAGTTGGTGTTTGGTGAAAGACTGAGGAAAAATGAGCTCGAAGAGTTAAATAAAAAATTCACTTTGATGATAAATATAAGATATAGATTCACTTAATTTATAATTTTTATCACAAAATATTTTTATTGATTGCATATATCAAGACAGTTTCTACCCACAGACAATTTCAATACACATGATTAAAAATAATATAGTAGAAGAAAAAAACTCATTTAATAATAATTAATGCAACTAGTTTTTTAATATCCATAAATTAATTATCTACCCTACAAAATTAAATTTACTCGGGCATTCGGGTAAAGTTTTATAAACAATGACCTCTAAAATGGGGCAGCAATAGTTGGTTTGAAAAGTCAATTAAGGGGGCACATGGCATTGATTGTTGGAAGCATGAAAATCTTTGAGGGAGCGATGTTTATCAAATTTATTTTATAATATGAAATCTCACTCTCAACGTGGCTGCTGCCCATGTTTCTGTGATATTTTTTCCAAGATATCCCCCCTCCATATTCAAGCCTTCTCTTAGCTTGTTCTACCCTTTCAGGCTATTCATTTAATAAGCATACAAAATAAAATGGCATGAGGTAAAAAATATAATAGAAAATTATTTGTAAATAATTTCTATATTTTTTAATTTTTTTTTTATGGTTTATGCAATGGACCATTTTTGACCTTCGGTGCACCCACCTTCCAGGTATTCGGCGTTAACCTGAAGGCCAACGCCGGATTTACCGACATGGGCCCCCGACAACCGACTAGTCCTGGCGCCCCCAATTTGATAGGCCCGACAGGAATTCACCTCTTTGAGGCGCCCCAGGGGAGAGAGCTCCCAATGGAAATTCTTTACACCTTCCGTTTCCTGGGATCGAACCCAGGAACAGATTGGTATGGCGCAGATGCCTACCTATTTGCGCCAACTTCCATTGGTCTATATTTTTTTTTTACCAAAGGTTTTCATCTTCAGTTTTGATGTGTATAAGATTTTGAAGATAAAAAATGAGATAAGAATAACCATCGTGTTTATGCATTAAAAAAAATTAAAGTTCTATTAGATAAAATATAGTAATAGATATTATTTAAAAATCGATTCTTGTTTTCCTTTCCTATCTTTCCCATTCACAATCAAACAGCACGAAAAGCCTCCTTTAAATTTCTAACATGGAACATGTGATTTCATCCGTAGAATAGCTCAATAGGCAGTGCTTGCTTGTTTCTTCTTCGCAACATGCATGTTATTTTGGGTGTGAAAATAATGCTTTATTGAACAACTAATCATCAGTCAAACTAATAATATTATTACGTGTACAAATTAGTCGTCGACCAAAGTTTTAGCCAATATGTCGCGTTGCAGTGATTTATATAAGCTTTAACCCAATACATATAATATAATTTCCTCTGTCACACGTCATATTCACAACATTAGCAAATTCAATTGGTGATTATACAAAAAAAGTCTCAGTCACAATGGGTTTTTCCCAAAAGAATATAGGATAACGGGGTTTTATTTGTACTAATTAATTAATAAAACACTAAATATGAATGTCACTGGAAACATGTTTACTCAGTACTCATACTTAAAGATATCATTAGACACATTGATATATCTTCACAAGCTGAATTGCCTCGTGCATAGCATACCTCGTTAGCAATTTGAACTAATATGATGTTTTAATAAAACATGCAAATATAAAAGGCTCAAATTGGTAACGATTTTTTCTCTGGAAAGTGTAAACCACTAAATTGGTCTAATTATGAATGAGATGTGGATGTTAATGTATGGACACGCCTACAATAAGTTTTGTACTCATATGAACCATTCAAAATGCAAAGTCAAAAATCTTAGTTTAGTTTCTATCTTGGAATAGTGCATGACAACCTAGCAGATGAAGTGGACATGGGAGAGATGCCCAGAAATAAAAACAATGACTAAAATCCTTGAAAAGCCAGACTGTGACGTCAAACTAACAGCAATAAATACCATAGTAAATACCGCTTTATTTGGACGTGCTTGTATGCAACTGAAGCACGGAAATAACTTGGAGTGAGTACAAAAAAGTCATTCAATTCACACTCTATCTACCATCAATTTGTTCAAAAGAACATCACCCAGAAAAATCAGGACTTTTAGATGATGATACAAAAGATAATGAAATCAAGTCGTCGAATCAGAACAAATTGATATGAACATTTGATGGCGGTTGCGACCTTAGTGATCTGGTTTCCACGGAAGCCGCCGTTGTTGCTTTCATAAGTTACATACTTCCCAAGAAAGACACCACTCTAAAAGCAAACAAAACCCCTTTTTCTGTGAACAAGCTCGCTTCTTATGGCCATGGAAAGAAAATCAAT